>LR994582.1:0-127256 GCA_905187575.2 Celastrina argiolus | reverse complement strand
CTCGGACGGCTCCTGCCCAACATCGGAGGTCCAGGGTCCACTTGCAGAAGGCTCTATACGGGGGTCCTTCAGTCCATGGCCCTCTATGGAGCCCCAGTCTGGTCGGAGCATATGAGCGCTCAAAACAAGGCGCTTTTGAGAAACCCGCAACGCACAATGGCACTGCGGATGATTCGCGGCTACCGCACAGTGGCTGGCGAGGCGGCGTTAGCGCTTGCAGGGTCTCCTCCATGGGACCTGGAAGCTCGTGTGCTGGCGGAAGTTTACCACCGCACAGCAGAGGTGAAGGAGAGAGGGGAAAGGGTACCGCCAGAACAGGCAGCCCGATGGCGCCGTCAGGCGCGCGTTATCCTAATGCGCACCTGGCATGACCAAATGGCGTCCCCAACTGCTGGTCGCAGAGTTGTGGCAGCAATCCGGCCTATCCTCGAACAGTGGATGGCACAGTGTAGGAGTGCGCTAACTTACCGGATGGTGCAGATGTTGACCGGGCATGGATGCTTCGGCCATTACCTGCACCACATAGCCGGAAGAGAGCGCACACCCCAGTGCCACCATTGCCCGGAAGAAGACGATACGGCGCAGCACACGCTCGAGGCTTGTCCTGCTTGGGTAACCCAGCGAGCGGAGCTCTGCGCCGTACTTGGACTAGACCTGACTCTCCCGGCCATATTAACATCCATGGTCCGGTCGAGAGAAGCCTGGCAAGCAGTCTCCGACTTCTGCGAGTCCGTCATAACGCAGAAGGAGACTGCAGAGAGAGAAAGGGAGGCTGATGAAGCTGCTGATCCCCTACGGAGAAGGCGAGGAGGGCGAAGACGTGCTCAACATGAACGTCAACTCCCGCCCTAGTGGGTCTCGGGTGACGGATTGGGGAATTCGTCGCCCATTGCACGAGCCCGACCGGTTGTAGAACGTCCCGTGCCTTGGATTGTTCTCCCGGTGAAGACGCGACGCAATGTCGCGCGAAGGTCCTGCGTTGCGATAGGAACTGCTAACTGGGCCGCTGCTGTTATCGTCTCAGGCGGGTCCGGCGGCCCAGCAACATGCAGAGGAGGAGGCACCGATGAGTTTTAGTGTAGTATACCCGGGTGCGGCCCTTTACCCCGCTCTCGGGGGAGTCTCACATATCCCGGTGGCCACTCCCCTCAACGTCATCGGGAATCTTTAAAAGATTTCTCATCGTAAAAAAAAAAAAAAAAAAAAAAAAAAAAAAAAAAAAAGGTTAGGTTGGGGGCGGTACCGGTTCCTCCACGTTGGTGTCCCTGGGCAACGTCTGGGTGCCCCACTTCGTGCCTTTTGCGGGTGAGGTGTCCAGACGGCTGAACGCCGGTCTTTGTCTATCTTTTCACCACCTTTTTATTAGACTTCTTCGTGTTTTATTATGTTTTATGTTATTCTATCTTTCACCACCTTTCTTCTCTGTCTTTCTCGTTTTGTTTTACTCTTCTGACGGTGAGCACACACGGTAAAAGCCCGCGACCCGGGGTGTCGGAGAGTTTGAGAAATGGATAAACGTAGCTTGAAAAATATTCCCCGGGAGGGTCCCGGCAGCAATGCCGGGGAATCCCTCCCCTCCGCTTCGGCGGAGGGCTGCCCCACGTATACGGGGGGGGCACAAACTGCGTGGAGGGAAGAGGTGGCCGCTTCGGCGGTGGTGAAGGAGAGTGGCGCGAGTACGCGCGCGAGTTCGGATCCGGCGCACCTAACCGCGTCGGGGGCGGATTTATTGACGGACGAGGACGTGGACTTTTCCGTCTCGCAGCCGAATGGGTTCGAGCGGATGGTCGCGTTGATGAAGAAGAAGAAGGCTCGAGGGGACGCTGACTTGCCGCGCGTGCTCCTCACACGCGATGTGCGAATGTCGTCTCGAGCGAGTATCAAGGACAGGACAAGTGAGGACTGTCTCTCGGACTCCAGCGATGTGTCTTGCGCATCGATGGACTCCGAGAGCCTGCCCACAACACCGGATTTTCTGCGTCTTCGCAAAAGACGAAACACCGACTCTGACGACATGGCGCCGCCCTCATCAGGTGCGGTGCCCAAATCAAAGAAGGGACGTGGCCGGCCTCCAACAACCGGCCAATACGTCGGCTTAGCCAAGGCACAGGCCGAGCTCAATCAGGAGAGGGAAAAGGCCATTCGGCTCCAAGCGGAGGCCGAATTGGCCACCAATCTACTACGGACGACAAGGGAGGCTCGGGAGGCTCGGGTGTTAGGCTCGGCTCCCCCTACCCAACATACTGAAGGAGAAAAATCGAACGCAGCACTCAGTGCCAGTATCGAGAAGTCGTTAGAGGCTATTGATAGGGTCGCTACGAAGTCCTCAAATCTGAAGGGGACATTCCAGCGGTTCCTCAAGGAGGCGGTCCTCAACATCCGCACGGCCGTTTCTGAGATGAGGGGCCGCTGTGAAACAGATGAGCTGCGGGCTTTGGAAAGCCAGAACGCGCGGCTCCAACAGCAGGTCGATGATCTTCGTCGTGAGCTGGAGGAGTTGCGGCGCCAGGCGACCAAGCCCGCCGCCCCACAAGAAGACTGGAAAAAGCTGTTGTCGGAGGTCTCGCGCTCCAATATCGAGACCTTCGGCAACATGCTGAATGCGCGGCTCGCAGGGCTGGAAGACCGGCTCTTGCCGGAGCCGAGAAGACGACCTCCGTTGGCGTCGGATAGTGTCGATGTCATCGATGACACACCGGCGCCAACAGCACCGGAAAGACGAAAGGCGCCGAAGCCTAAGAAGACGGCGGCGCCCACACACGCCGAAACAGCGGCTCCGATTGCGCCGGCCCCGCAAGAGGCCCGGCCTGCACCGGCCCCGACTAAGCCTAGAAGAAAGAAGCGGCCAACAATGGCCGCAAGAGAAGCGGCGCAAGGGGGGGCGAATCCGACGCCCTCCTCAGCTGAGGCCCCTTGGTCCACCGTTGGTTCTCGTAAGAACAGAAAGAAGAAGGAACCAAAGAAGAGGAAAGCGAGGCTCCGCCCTCCAACTACTGCGGCCGTCGCCCTCACCTTGGAGGCGGAGGCTGCAAAGAAGGGGGCGACCTACGCCCAACTGTTGAGAGAGGCTAGGCTGAGGATTGACCTGGGGGAGTTTGGAATCCCCAGGCTGTCGATCTCCAACAGCCAAACTGGTGGTCGCATCCTTACTATAGCGGGTGAGGGTGCACAGGAGAAGGCCGACGCTTTTGCAGCGCGGCTGCGGGAGGTGATCGGCCCCGAGTTGGTAAAGGTCAGTCGCCCGGTGAAGTGCGTGGAGATGCGGGTCACCGGGCTCGACGACGCAACGGAGGCCGCTGATGTTATTGAGGCGGTCGCTAAAGAAGGAGGTTGCCCGGCTACCAACATCCGGTCGGGCAAAGTTGTTGTGAGTCCCAGAGGCGATCGGTCGCTCTGGCTGTATGTTCCGATGGCAGCCGCCAAAAAGCTTTTGAGCACGGGGCGGCTGCAAGTCGGCTGGGTCTCGGCAAAGGTGGTGCTGCTGGCCGCGAGGCCTAAGCGGTGCTACCGATGCCTTGACACCGGCCATTTGGCGGCGAGGTGCCAGTGCACGGTGGACCTCAGCAGGAATTGTTTCCGCTGTGGAAAGCCGGGGCACAAGGCGCCAGAATGTGTGTCTGCTCCGAGTTGCCCGGTCTGTGAGGCAGCGGGTAAGGATAAGGGGCACGCGCTGGGGAGTAGCGGCTGTATTACAGCGAAGCCGCCCCCCGGCACGAAGCGGAAGCGAAAGGCTCCCACAAAAAAGGCCCGGCAGAAAAAGCCGCAGGCCGGCGCAAGGGCACAACCTGCCCCCGCCATGGATGTGGTTGAAGCCTAGGCCCGTGGGCGGCGATCGGGGGATCGACCGCTCACATGTGAGGGCCCCGAGTGTGAAGCTCCCTGGATGCCCGGGGAGTCCTCGGTGAAGGCAGGCGGCGGCATCCTATCTAGCCGCCGCACCGAAGAGAGCCGGACGCGGCAGCGCTTGTGGGTCGCGGAAGAATGCGTTTAGTTCCCGTGGCCCACAGTATGGCGCAGAAGGAGGCATGGGGGGGTTTTAGTCGGTAAACCCCGGCGCACACTACAGCGCCGGCGGGAGCCCGACATAACCCACCGCCTTCCCCCGGAGTCGGCGGGTATGCGTAACGCATTTCCCCTCCTCAAAAAAAAAAAAAAAAAAAAAAAAAAAAAAAAAAAAAAAAAAAAAAAAAAGGTTAGGTTAGGTTGGGGGCGAAGCCGGTCCCTCCTCGTGGTGTCCCTGGGCAACGGCTGAGTGCCTTTCGTCGCGTCTTTTGCGGGGGGAGGCACTCAGACGGCTGAACGCCGGTTCTTTCTCTATTCTTCTCGTCTGTTTAATAACTTTCTTCTGTTTTGTTTGTTTTTGTTGTTCTATCTTTCAACGTCTTTTCTTCCGCTATCTTTCCTTTTATGTTATACTCTTCTGGAGATGGTGAGCTGCACCTTAACTAGCCCGCGACCCGGGGTGTCGGTGTGAGGAATATGGAAGTTCGTGACTTGAAAAATATTCCCCGGGTGGGTCCCGGCAGCGATGCTGGGGAATCCCACCCCTCCGCTTCGGCGGGGGGCTGCCCCACGTATACGGGGGGGGCACAAAGCACGAAGGGCGAGAAGGCGGCCGTTGCGACGGCGGAGAAGAGGAGTGGCGCGACTACGCGCGATAATCCGAAACCGGCGCACCTAACCGCGCAGGGGTCGGAATTATTAACAGACGAAGACGTGGATTTCAGCGTGTCGCAGCCCAACGGGTTTGAGCGCATGCTGAAATTGATGAAGAAAAAGAAGGCTCGGGGTGACGCAGACTTGCCGCGCGTATTATTAACGCGCGATGTGCGAATGGCGCCCCCGAGTCCCAAATTACCGGATTGTGACGTCAGTGAGGACTGTCTCTCGGACTCCAGCGATGTGTCGCACGCATCGATGAACTCCGAGAGCCTGCCCACATCCCCACCGGACTTTCTTCGCCTCAGAAAGAGGCGCAACACGGACTCGGACGACATGGCGCCGCCCGCAACAGGTGCGGTGCCTAAGAAGAAGAAGGGACGTGGCCGGCCTCCAACAACCGGCCAATACGTCGGTCTCGCCAAGGCGCAGGCGGACCTCAATAAGGAGAAAGCAGAGGCCATTCGGCTCCAAGCTGAGGCTGAATTGGCGGCGGATATGCTTCGGGCGGCAAGGGAGACGCGGGTTCCAGGCCCGGCTCCCCCCGTCCTGACTCCCGGAGAAGACAGGACGAACGTGGCGCTCCACGAATGCGTCGAGAGGTCCTTGGAGTCTATCGCGATGGTGGCTTCCAGGTCCTCCAACCTGAAGGGGACCTTCCAACGGTTCCTCAAAGAGGCGGTCAGCAATATTCGCGTGGCTGTCAGCGAAATGAGGGGCCGTTGTGAAACAGATGAGCTGCGGGCTCTGGAGAGCCAGAACGCGCGGCTCCAAAAGCAGGTCGATGAACTTCGTCGTGAGCTGGAGGAGTTGCGGCGTCAGGCGACCAAGCCCGCCGCTCCACAAGAAGATGTGAGGAAGCTGTTGTCGGAGGTCTCGCGCTCCAATATCGAGACCTTCGGCAACATGCTGAATGCGAGGCTCGCCGTCATTGAGGACAGGCTTCTTCCAGAGCCAAGGAGAAGACCCCCGTTGGCGTCTGATGCTCCGACGCCAACGATGATACCGGAGAAGACGAAGGCGCCAAAGATAAAGAAATCGGCAGCGCCAAGTTACGCCGAGGCAGCGGCCCCGATAGCGCCAGCCCCACAAGAGGCTCGAGCAGCACCGGCTCCGCCTAAGCCAAAAATGAAGAGGAAGCGGCCATCAATGGCCGCCAGAGAAGCAGCGCAAGGGGGGGCGAACACAACGCCCTCCCATGCAGAGGCCTCGTGGACGATTGTTGGTCCACGCAAGGCCCAAAAGAAGAAGGGTGCGGCTAGTACATCCAAAGCTGCACCGAAGAAGAAGAAGGCTAGGCTTCGACTACCTAAAACTGCGGCCGTTACACTCACGCTGGAGGCGGGGGCTGCGGAGAAGGGGGCGACCTACGCCAAGTTACTGCGGGAGACTCGGCTGAGGGTCGACCTAGGGGAATTTGGAATCCCCAGGCTGACTATACGCAGCACTCAGACCGGTGGGCGCATCCTGAGTATAGAAGGAGAGGGCGCCAATGATAAGGCGGATGCCTTCGCGGCTAGGCTGCGGGAGGTGATAGAGCCTGAAGTGGCAAAAGTTGGTCGCCCGGTGAGGTGCGCGGAGATGCGGGTCACCGGGCTGGATGATGCGACGGAGGCTGCCGAAGTCGTGGCGGCGGTCGCCAGTGAAGGAGGTTGCCCGGCCACCAACATCCGGTCGGGCAAAGTTGTCGAGGGTCCCAGAGGGGATAGATCTCTCTGGTTGTATGTCCCAATAGCGGCTGCCAAGAAGCTGGTGAGCTCTGGACGGCTGAAAGTGGGCTGGGTCGTGGCGAAGGTGGCGCTGCTGGCCGCGAGGCCTAAGCGCTGCTACCGTTGCCTCGACACCGGCCACCTGGCGGCGAACTGTAAGTGCCTGGTGGACCTCAGTCGGAACTGTTTCCGCTGTGGGAAGCCGGGGCACAAGGCGCCAACGTGCGAAGCGGCTCCGAGCTGCCCGGTGTGTGAAACCGCAGGCAAGCCTAAGGAGCACGCGCTGGGGAGCAGCGGCTGTATCACAGCGAAGCCCGCCCCCAGCACGAAGAAACGGAAGCGCAAGGCTCCCACTAAGAAGGCCCGGCAGAAAAAGCCGCAGGCCATGGATGTGGTAGAAGCCTAGGCCCGTGGGCGGCGATCGGGGGATCGACCGCTCACATGTGAGGGCCCCGAGTGTGAAGCTCCCTGGGTGCCCGGGGAGTCCTTGGTGAAGGCAGGCGGCGGCATTGTATCTGGCCGCCGTATTGAAGAGAGCCGGACGCGGCAGCGCTTGTGGGTCGCGGAAGAATGCGTTTAGTTCCCGTGGCCCGCAGTACGGCGCAGAAGGTGGCATGGAGGGGTTTTAGTCGGTAAACCTCGGCGCACTCTACACGCGCCGAGGGAGTCCGACATACCCCGCCGCCTTCCCCCGGAGTCGGTGGGGATACGTAATGTATTTCCCCTCCTAAAAAAAAAAAAAAAAAAAAAAGGTTAGGTTAGGTTAGGTTAGGTTTTTTTTTTTTTTTTTTTTTTTTTTCTTTTTTTTTTCATGTCCCCTAACATAGTCAGGGCTCGTTATTTATCTTTTTTATTAATCATTTATCTTTTCTTGTTCTTTTTTGCATTAATTACAGTACAATGTCCACTTAATATATTACAATTACAATAATTTTTCTATGATACAATAGAATTCCCAAATTACAATAAATGCCAATAGAAATACAATTAAATTAATTTTCAAATACAATTACATCAATTTCTATCAATAAAATACAATAATACAATTTCCAATAAAATACGAATAAAATAAATTTCAAATATAATTAATAAATTTCCATTTATAAAATACGATAGTAAATTTCCAATTTCAATAAATTACCAAAAAAAAATCAATTAAAATTTCCAAGTACTAACAATACAGTTAAAATCAATTAGCTAAATAAAATACAATAAAATACAATTACAATATAATAAATTTCAATTAGATTAAATACAATAATAAAATTTCCAATAAAATACCAATATAATACAGTTTAAATAAATTTCAAATACCATAAATAATACAATTTAATAAAATTTCCATTAATAAAATGCAATAATAAATTTCCAAATTTCAATAAATTACCAACAAAATACAATTAAAATTATTCTCAATACAATTCAATTAAAATCCTAACGCTAATATCACAGTACAATATCTATTCACTACACACCATCACTGTTCCTTTTGTTGACTATTTGCACGATCTTAGTGCAATATTGCAAGAAAATCTCCCGTTTCTTGCTGTCCCCCAGCATGCTTGGCAGACTCTCACCCGTCATCGCGATGCCCAATTTCTGCTCAATAGTGTATCTATTGGTTGCAAAAATTGGGCACTCGAGTAGCAGGTGGGAGACTGTCTCCGCAACTCCGGGCTGACAGAGACACGACGGGTCCTCCTTCAATTTGAATCTGTTCAAATAGAAGGCGAACCCACCGTGGCCCGTCAGTACTTGTGTGGTGTGGTGTGTAATGTCTATTTTGCGCACTATTCTGTGCGCCGCGGCAGCATTGGGGAAGAAGAGCTTCGTGACTCCGGCCGTCCCGCCGGACGTATATCTCCTGTCCCATTCCTCAATCGTGTCCTGTCTTAAGACACGCTTGACGAACGACACAGGACACAGATCGTAATCGGGTTTCTTCTTCGAACCCAGAGCGGCCTCTTT
The DNA here is from genome assembly GCA_905187575.2 of Celastrina argiolus. Classification (NCBI taxonomy): domain Eukaryota; kingdom Metazoa; phylum Arthropoda; class Insecta; order Lepidoptera; family Lycaenidae; genus Celastrina; species Celastrina argiolus. The sequence goes on along the minus strand of LR994582.1, from coordinate 118,920 downwards.
GGCTAGTTGATCAACCCTTTCATTCCCCCTAAGCCCTGCGTGCGCCTTGATCCAAAACAGGGAGACCTCCCGCCTCTGCAATGCAGCTTTTCGGAGGGCCCCCCTAGTTTGCACTGCCAGGGGATGAGGGGAACCAAGGGTGACCGCCTGAAGGGCCGCTCTGGAGTCGCTGAAGATACCGACCTTAGTCACTCTGCCCTCGCAGGCAATTTTTACGGCCTTGCTCAGTGCGAGGAGTTCGGCCTGGTAGACGGTGCAATACGTCGGCAAAGCAAGTTTGACGGCCCTGATCTCGGCCTCAGCTTTCCAAACGGAAAGTGCGGCTCCAACCCGACCCTCAATCTTGCTGCCGTCCGTATATATTCGGTGTTCGTGGTCGCAGACCACGTCCGAATATACAGCCTCGTCTACCAGTCCGAATCCAAGCCCAGTCTGCTCTGCCGGATGGGGTTCCTCGATCGCTGGAGCCCTTCGCTCCACCTCCCTGTCCCTCAGTACCGGGTGTGACACCCCCTTCTTGATCTCATAGAGCCTCGATACTTCGAGTATCCTGAGATCAAGAGGGAGTATCCCAGCCAACAGTAGTGCAGAGTTCAGGGAGACGGTCCGATAGGCTCTGCAAATCTTCTGGGCAAAACCCCGCTGGACGGTGTTTAGCCTTTTCTGGACCCCCATCTTTTCTGCTGTGCTAGCCCAAGCCGCCGCCGCGTACAGAATAGTGGGCTCTACTACTGCAATATAAATGAGTTTTATAACTTGGGGGTTAAGCCCCCATCCTACTCTAGCTGTTCTGGCGAGTATTTTGTACCTACTGACGGCTTTCTTACAGACATTGCCCACGTGGGCATTGAATGTAAGACCGCCGTCAATAGTAAGACCCAGGATCTTTATTGCATTGTGATAAGTGATGTCCACTCCACCCATTTTTAGTCGCGGTGTGTCAAATTTTAGTTTTCTTGTGGACAGCATGGCACATGTTTTGTGGGGGGCAAACTTTAGCTTGTTAGCTAGCCCCCACTTGTTCACCTTGTCTAGCACTGGGTTGGCCTTCCTTTCAATCTCTAGCGCCGTCTTCCCCTCAAACACTATGACCACATCGTCGGCGAAAGCCTGGCAGAAAACATCCTCTTCCTCTAGCATCCACAGTAGGGGGTCCAACAAGAGGTCCCACAGGAGAGGTCCTCCAATGGATCCCTGAACGCACCCCTTGTTGGTCTCCCTACTCACTTCCACACCCGCATACCTAACATTCACACTCCTTTCACTCAAATAGCTGCTGATCACCCGTCTCAAGTTCACCGGACACCCAACCTCCGCCAACCGAACTTTTATGGCTGGCCACCAAGCACTGTCGAAGGCGCCCTCTATATCCAGTGACACCACAACAGAAATCTTTCTCTCCTCCCTCTTCTTCCTGATGTGGTTCACTAGTCTGTAGAGCGCGTCTTCGGTGCTCCTTTGGGGCATAAAGCCATACTGGTTGGGGCTTAATTTGGGCAGCAGATAGAACCTGAGTCGGGCGACCAACATCTTCTCGAAGATTTTGCCAAGAACAGGCAGGAGGCCGATCGGGCGATAGGCTTTTGGTACCCTGTATGATTCCTTGTCCGGCTTCCTCAGTACTACCACTGTTGCCTGCTTCCACTGTTTGGGGAAGCAGGCAAGAGCGATACACCGGTTCAGCAGTGCAAGGAACCATTCAGGGTTACATTCTACAGAGTGCTGGCAGATGTCGGCTGTGAAACCGTCCACCCCGGGGGCCTTTTTGGGGTTGAAGGACCTTACGGCTCTCTTCAACTCCTCCATGATGAAAGGAGGGTCGTCCGGGCCCGTCGGCGCTTCGGTGTCTAGTGACTCCGCGCGCCGACGCACCCGCCGATGTTCCTCGCTTTCACCATTTTCTTGGTCCACGGGGTAGAAGGTCTCGGCCAACAGTTCTGCGGAGTTCCGGGCGTCGAGGGTTTCACCGTCCCTGTTAAGGGGCAGATCCTCCTCCCTCCCGGTCGCTCTGTTCATCACTCTGTAGATGCCCTCCCATACCCCCTCCCTATCCTGTTTTTGGCAAAAGTCCTTCCAGCTACTCACTTGCGCTTCTTTTACAGCCTTTTCATACTTCTCCTTTTCCTCCAGGTACAGCCCAACTACGCGGTTTCTGCGATCTGGCGCTGCATTTCGGATCCTGCGTCTCCTCGTGGACACCTGTTTCTTCATCTGCGCGAGCTCATCATTCCACCACGACAAGGTGAATTTCTGTGTGTGTTTCCTAGCTGGCATTGTGTCTCTGCATGTCTGTGTGATCGCCTCAGTGTATCTGTCTATTACCTCCTCTATTTGTTGAGTGCTGTGTATTGAGTCTATGTCTTGTAGAGTTAATTGTCTGTCTGACATCAACTGAGTCAATTTCTCATGAAATTGACCCCAGTTTGCCTTGCGTGTGTTAAATATGCGTGTTGTACGTATTATGTTTGTGCCTGTGGATTTCTGTTGTCTGATGCCAAAAGTTATGCCGTTGTGGTCCGAGCTCGTCAGACCCTCCTCGACTCTCCAGTTGTCCACTCGGTTCAGCAGATCGTCAGAGCATGCAGTCACATCCACGTAGCTACTGTACCTTTTCCCCCCTCTGACGGTGTCGAAAGTCGGGATGTCACTGGCATTGAGTATATGCATACCCATGGCTCCCAGCACACCAGACACTTCCCTCCCTCGCGGGTCTTCCACGTCACCACCCCACCACGGGCTTTTTGCGTTCGCGTCGCCTCCCAAGACCATCCTATCGGTACCCAACTCTCCTCCTACACGCATAAGATGGTCCAGGTAGGGCTCCACAGGCTTATCAGGCTCGAAGTAAAAGGACACTACAATGATCTCCCAGGCTTTGGTTTTTAAGGTGGCCACGACTACGTTGTTGTTGGTGAGGCGCGTGTGGAGTACGACATCTATGGTGTCGTCAAAGACCACCACACACGCCTTTACTACACCGCCACCTTCCCCATCGCTCTGGTAGACTCTAATCCCATTGTAGGTCCTCATACTCCGTGCCCCACCTATGTAGGGCTCCTGCAGCAACGCTACGCATGTCTTACGCTTGGTGGCCTCGAGTAGAAACTCCTGTGTGGCGACTTGGCTCCGCTGGAGGTTGGCCTGTAAAAATCGGTACTGGAAGTTCTCCTGGACACCCTTAGCAATACGCCACCGCCGACCTAGCTAAAGCGTCCCACCTCTTTCTCTCTGGACATTCATCAGCGAAGGCATTGTGCTCCCCGTTACCTTTCTTGGCCCTTGTGCAGTTAATGCATTTGGGCGCTTCTCCTCGCAGCCACTTGTCACACTGGGTCTTCATATGAAGACCTGCGCAGTGGCTGCATCTTTCTTCCTCCTCCTTACACCACCTTTTGGTGTGCCCATACCCAAGGCAACGGGAGCACTGCACCAGCGGACTCTGATCGTTCACTCTAACCCTACCCAGACCTATATGGGCATGGCCAACATCCATCCATCTCTTCCATACCTGTGGGCTCACCCTAGCCACTACGTGGTTTTGGAGGGGGTTCCTTGCATTCTTCCTATACGCTACTTCAACCTTACATTCTTCCCCCTTCAGACCTTCAAAGACGCTAGCGTTCTGATTTCGTAACGCGGTTGTGAAATCGTCATTGTCACGCTTCATAACGTCTCTGAAGATCAGAAGAGGGTCCTTGTTTTTCACTTCTTCCACAATTAGACCCTCATTCTTTCCTATTCTTTCCTTTACCTTGTTTCTTTCCTCCTCATTCACACAGCCGACGACTACCTTCCTATTTCTAACCTTTCTCACTCTTTCCACTTTTACCCATCCATCCTTCGCATCTACCGTCCTTCTTATCTTTTCAAGTACCTCTTCACCTGTCTCTTGCTCATCCCTGGAGGACACCACGACTGAGTGCAAAGCCCTTGCTTCGGGGAGTCTCTCAGAGACTCCTCTCGAGGCAACGCTCGCATAGGTCGCTACTGCGGCCGCAGCCGTGTTGTTCTCCAGCAGTGTGCTCAACCTTCCCATCCTTTTTTCACTCTCTTCTACTACCTTCCTATTCCCTTCCATACATCTCCTCATTTCTTCCATACTCTTCATATTCTCTACTAATAGCTTGTTGTTTTCTTTCAGATTTTTCACCAGTTCATCACTAGCAGCAGTCGTCATTGCAGTCGGCTTGGCGGGAGGGTGTAAAGGGCCCTTTCCCTGCTCTTCGTGCTGCCCTAATTTTGTTTTTCCGTATCCCTGCTCTAGGTCTTTTATAATATTGTAGAGCCTGTCTAACATTGCATTCACACCATCCTTTATCTCCGTTTTTAGATTTCGGGATGTGCTAATATACATTTTTGCTTTGTTTAGACAGGCTCTACCTTCCTCCGTTTTTGTTCTGTATGACATGGAGGGGCTCACTGCGCCCTCTTCCACGTGTTTTTTATTATTTCTATTTTTAGCAGTGGAGGGTTCCTGGGTGATCTGTAGTTTTTCCGGAGGGGAGACGGCGCTGGTAAAAGCCTCGATCCTATCTATACTCTTCCTTACGGCCGATTTTTTGTCTGGTTGAGTTAATGACCTAACCCCGTCCATGCTGTCTCTGTCTGGCGATGTGATGACGAATGTGTCGCTTGCCCTCTTTGGTGTGCGGAACATATTGTTTTGAGGTTGGTATACCGAATATGATAAAAAGAAATTGAATAAAGTAATGAATAAAGTAAATGATTAATAAAATGAATTAAAATAAAATAAAATATGTCAAATGTTTAAAAAGTCAAAATACCTAACCTAGCAGCTGTTCCAAAAGGATACAGCTGGTCCAAAAATTGTAAATATAATTAAATTAAAATTACTATACTAACTAGCCTAACAGTTGCTCCAATATAGAGACAAACTGGTCCTATTCTATAAATATATACCTAGCACTTATATACAGGGTGTAAAAAGACCGGTCACGATAACTTTGGGATATGATTATAGGACCTTGACTGATTCTAGAAATGTCCTTTTTTTTTAACTTTTTTTTTCAAAAAAAAAATTTTTTTTCTTTAATTTATTATTTTTTGTCGCAATTCTAAACTGTTTGGAACAACATTTTGCATTAAATTCCTAATTTTTATAATTTTTGCTTTAAAACGTAATGAACGCGATGCGCGGTCTATTGACCTCCACAGCTGACTGAGCGCGCCGTCCGACTCAGAGTACCTATCGACTTCTTACCGATTTTGTAATATTGTACCTACAATCTACATGCGAATACTAATAAGCCTTGTACCAAATGTATTTGTATTAAGTGTTAGTTATTTAACTCTAAGTTATAAACTAACTCTGGGTTAAAACCTGGTACAACTGGACCTTACACTTAGTGTAGTCACCATAGCGGACGGATCAATTGTTTTGAACTTGGACTCGAACTCCTAGATCGCCTGCATCGTATTGCTTGAATTTGTTATCATGACAAACTAAAACTTCCTTTATACCAAAACCCGTGTACCTACATACTAACTAACTTCTTAATGTCAATCGGCAATCACCGCTTTTTTAATGGAAATTACAGACACGAAGCGAAGATTCCTGAAAGACAATTAAAACGTAACATACGTACCTACACAATTCAAATTAATTAAGAAGGTATGTAAAACTACGCCTATTTACTTACGTGAATGAAGTAGATATTCAGTAGTGAGCACCATCTCAAAATTAATGGCTTACTGAGTCGCGTCTCCCATGTCGCGTCTCATTAAAACTTTTAAAAATGTTCTTGTTGTATTTCGATAATAATAGTTCCTAATAATCTGAGCAGCATACCACAATATGATTACATGGACACATCACACAACACAACATTACGCTGTTAAACAAGACCTTAGACGAATAATTATTAATAGTAAAATAAATACCTAAAAATAATTCAACTCAGGCAACCATTTACCTCGAGATAAAAACTACAACTGAATTCGAAAATAGTTTTTAAAAGATGCCGACGATAAATAATTCTTTAGAAAATATTACCTATTTTCTTTCTTTCGGCAAATTCGTATCAAAGATTGACCGCCCGGCGCGGCGATATCAAACGACGCGACGAGGAATAAACACGTGCCGCCACTGCAGTGTTGACCACAATGAGGGGAAATTCCCCTTTCAAGGGGAAATTAGGGTCCAGAGGGGAAGAAAAGGGGGAAAGACTATAAAATAGAGAAATTGCGGGAAATCATAGATTAAACTTGGCTCTACCGTGGACTAGCGTGTTACCGTATGATATTCATTTACCTATTATGATGTTTATAGAATAAAAAGTACAGCGCCAAACTATGTAAAAAAATTATGGGTCCAAATGACAGCTATTCTGCAGCGAATAAATAAAGAATCACGCAAATCGGATCATTAACCTAGAGTAATCGGTGTACATACATGAAAAACAGACCAAATTGAGAACCTACTCTTTTTTTGAAAGTCGGTTAAAAAACGATAAAGACTTTTTTAATTACTACTTTAGTGAGTACACTAGTGCCAAAACTTAAAAATAATTTTTGAGTGTAAAAAAGTCCTGAGAAGGGGAAATCTAACTTGAGGCGTGGGGAAACTTAATCATTAGAGTGGAAACACTGACCGCCACTCGCCGCCGGCGCCGGCCGTTGCAGGGGCCTCCGGGGCTGCGGCGAGCAGCGAGCTACCTACGATAATAGTGAAGTGACATGTGAAAATTAACTTCAATGTAGTCGATATTTTTTAATAATTAATAAGTAACTTACTGTTTTATATCGATTCAGATAAGTTTCTATGAATTTCATACAGATACCAATAATTGAAAATAGATTTAGAAAGTTTGTAAGATTAAGAATTAAAGATGTTCTCAATTCTCATGATATTATTTAATAATATTTAATTGTGTTACTTAACTTTTTAATGATTCAAACACTTAAATGCTTATGAAAAAAATAGGTAATAATTTATCGATATCAGCACAAAATAGAAATATCGATACTTATAACTATCGATACTTTTAGTGCATTGGGTGCATGTCTTTAGTATTTGCGTAAAATATTTTTTTCGTAGACAGTCGCAGTTGGCACATGTGACGAGACAGTAATCCCATTCCCGTGTGGTTGAATTATTATTTATCCGCGATCATTTTATACCTAATCATCGTTTTAAATGTTTTAATTTTTGTGTTACGGTTTCGTTTCTTTTAGGTGTTTCTTTTGTGATTACTAATTAGTATTATTGATTTTTCACTGTTTTATTGTTTGTGCGTGACTTTAATTTTTAAATACCTTCGTCATACATTTAAGTACCTAACTACCGCGTAAGAAGATAGTAGGTATAATCCAGAGGCATTAAGGATTTAAAGCACAACAACATTAGTCAGGTACGTATTTATTCTGTAACTGATTGATGTTTGATCGGTGTATTTTGAATTGTCGTTTCGCTGTTTGATTTAATTGTGTATTTTTTTTATTAAATAATATTGCGAATGTCGTATAAACTTGTTCTTAGTCGTTATAGTCGCCTCCGCTTTCCAAAGCTTAAGCTTTAGCTAAAATGTATTTGTATTAAGTGTGTGTAACGACCCGAGTCGTCGAGTGTTGTTCCAACGCGAGGTTCGATTCCCGCGTGAATGGATGCCTTTACATGTAAAATGTCGCACCTGCGCCTTGTTCTCGCGTTGGTCAATCGAGTTGGGTAAACCTCCCACTGGGTTATGGAAGTAAAAGGATAGTGTCCTTGAGAATCGCGGTATTATACTAATAATACCGTTACCGTAACCACTAGACGATGGAGGCGTTAAAGTATACCGCCTCCATCGTCTAGTGGTTCAGAGCATAGCTCTCGACCCGGAGGTCGTGGATTCGATTCCCGCGTTAGAACAAAAAAAATGTTTCTAAGTTTAGTTAGGACAATGCAGGCTAACCATGTGATTGCCTGATAAGAAAGATAATCCATGCGTACTGGATAGCATGGGCATGTAAAAAATCGGCCCTGCGCCTGTTCTTTTTCCAGTCGTGTCGGTTAACCGTCCCGGGTTATGGGGAGAGTAAAAGGAAGAGAGTGTCCTTGTGTATTGCGCTCACACTTGGGCACTTCTGCGTAGCTGGCCTGGTTTCAACGAAATCGGCTACCGTCATCGAAATCGGTATAAGGAACATGCAATTTTTAGCTTTATTCTAATAAGTTTACGTTTATGTTTATTTGAACACAATCAGCTGTTTTTCTCTATTTGCAATTCGTGCGGGGCGTGGCGCGTCCCTCCCCGCGTTACCACTCGCTATAACTGCCCGTGAGGTTGTGTACGTTTTACACTGCCTATTGTAAAAAAATAAAATTTTTAAACAATGGATTAAAAGCAAATGACTAGTACCAGTGGATATACCTCATGCCTGGTTATAAACCCACGCCAGAATAGTGACTGCTCTTTTTACACCCTGTATATATGGTGTTAATAAGGTGTTGTGTGGTAAAAATCCCTAGGTATATTATGCTGTACACTTGTCAATCAAAGGTAAGTCTTGGTGTACTAACAATCTTAACACTAATCTTAAACTAGCAGCTTCACCAAAAATGATGAAGCTGGTCCTTATCTCTAATTATAACTAGTTTTAAGCTCTTTTTCAGGTACGTTTTTTGTTTCAGGGTTTTTTCTTTCAGATGGAGGTTCTTCTGCGGGTCTTCTTTTCTTTTCTTCTCTTTCAGGTTTTTCTTCCGTTCCGGTTTCTTGTCCGGTTTTCTTTCAGGTTCTAGAGGTTCTCCTGTTCCTGTTCTTCCTGATGCCGAAAACCCCACACCTCTACGGTTTACAGGGGCCGAGTTATGGACGGGTGTGCTTGGTGACCTTGAAAAACAAAGATGGCGGCTGCGTATCTAAAATCTTCCGACTTGTTGTTATGGTCTTCCTTCCAGGTTCACCGTTGGTGGAAACCCCGTCCTTCTACGACCTCTAGGAGCCGAGCTATGCGCGATTGAATTTTTCCAATATGGCCGCCAAGATGGCTGCCAATATTTTCAAACTCTCGTAACTCCTGAGCCGTTTGCCGTAGTGGGGTGGTGTTTGGGCTCTTTCTTCTTGGTTTTCCTTCTTCTTTTCTTTGGTTCTATGTTCTTCCCTGTAGCAGGTCCCGAGGGTTCGAGTCTCCCGATTTGTGTCAAATTTTGTAGGTGGGTAGCTGACGTGCTGCCCACTGTCCCAGAAAAAGTCCCAGAGTCGTAGCTCAATTAGGAACTGAGTTATCGCACTTTTTGTCCAGAGTTTGACAGTTTGTGAACTGTCAAACGTCAACTTTCCCGGCTCGTATCTCCGGAACCGTTTATCGGAGATAGGGCGTTTTTGGACTTGTTCGCCTCGTCTTGATCTCCTCTATCTAGTTCTGAGCTTTTCCGGTTGGAAAATTTTTTGGGAAAATTTTTCAACTTTTCCTGGAAAATGGCTGTTTTTTCAGTTTGGGCGGGTGGTCGGTTCTGCGTCGAGCTGAGACTCGAAAACCGCTCTTCTCTACGGCTCTTAGTTTCCGAGCTATTTACCTTTAAATTTTTCCAAAATGGCCGCCCAAACGTCAAAGTTATTTTTGCAAGCTTGTTACTCCGTCCGTTTTTGTCCGCTCTGACCGCGGTTTCCGTCTATAGGGGGTAACCTTATGTTGGGCTTATGATGGGGGGGGAGTTTGGGGGGGTTGCAATCCCCCTAAATTTGGTCCAGATTATTGGCTAGGTGGCTGCTCCTGCTTATCACCTTTCAGGAGAGCTGTCGCTCGTTGCTGTCGTCCCTTTCGTTCAGGAGTTATAGACGTGTAAACTTTTCACAAAATGGCGGACAAAATGGCCGCCAAACGTTTTTTCGTTATAACTCCTACAGTTTCTGTCCGATTTTGTCGTGCAAGGTGTCAGGAGGTAGGTCTCACCTTTGGCTATCGAGTAGGAGGTTAGGTTAGGTTAGGTTAGGTTAGGTTAGGTTAGGTTAGGTTAGGTTAGGTTAGGTTAGGTTAGGTTAGGTTAGGTTAGGTTAGGTTTTTTTTTTTTTTTTTTTTTTTTTTTTTTTTTTTTTTTTTTTTGCTGCTCTTCCCTGATATTTATTCGAGGGGTTTATTTTGGTAATATTTTTTGTTTCTCATATTATTAATTCTATTGCCATTTGTCCAACACTCCTTTTACATTCGTCTTGTATCTTTCTGTTATATATTCTATTACATCATTTCTAATCATCTCATATTACTTACTCCTTATTTCTTACATTTACTTGTCTTATTATTTCTCTACAATACTCTATGAATTTTCGTCTCTTGTTATTATCTTTAATTATTTCTTTTATATTGCCTATCACAATTGGAGTGTCCAATTCGTGCTCCAGATCGTATCTCTTTGCATCATAAATTGGACACTCCACCAACAAGTGAGGTATGTCCTCATTCTTGGCGGGGTCACATGCGCACGATGGGCTCTCTTTACATTTGAACCTGTATAGGTAGCTAGAGAGCCCACCGTGCCCCGTGAGTGCCTGCGTCATTTCCCTGTTGGGGGTTACTTTCTTTACTAGCTTGTGTGCCCAGAATACGTCCTCAAAAAAGATTTTTGTAACTGTTGCTGTCTCTCCTTCGCGGTATCTCCGGTCCCATTCACGAAGAGAATCCTGACGGATTTGTCTCTTCGCGAATGACACCGGACATAGGTCATAGTGCGGTTTCATTTTCCCCTTCAATGCTGCGTCCTTGGCTAACAGGTCGGCCCTCTCGTTCCCTTCCAGCCCGACGTGTGCCCTGACCCAGAAGAGTAAAATTTCTCGATTCTGGCTCAAGGCACGCGCCATACTGTCTTTGGTTTCGAGGGCCAACCTGTTTGTGGTACCAGCGCTGCACACGGCCTCGATCGCCGCCCTCGAATCGCTGTATATACCGATTCTTCGGTCCGGTAGTTCGAGGGCGACTTTCGAGGCCCTGTTCAGCGCTAGTAGCTCTGCCTGGTATACGGTGCAGTGGTCCGCAAGCTTGAGCTTATGGTGTCGCATCTCCATGCCGTCCTTCCAGACGGTCACGGCAGCGCCCACCTTACCCTCAAGCTTGCTACCATCCGTGTATATTTTAATGTCTGCGTCAGTTGCGTCTACTTGTTCCTGGTCTACCAGGCAGGTGTAATTGTGTATTGTGTTTGTGCTTGGGTGTGGTGTATTTGTGTATTTTTCTGGCAGCTCCACCTCCGCATCCCGGAAACAGCTCTCCATCTTTCCCTTACGGGCTAGGTAGAGTCGCGCTGTTTCCCGGACTCGGAGGTCGAGTGGCAGAATGCCTGTTAATGCTAGAGCCGAGTGCAAGGAAACAGTCCTGTACGCATAACAGATTTTTTGGGCAAAACCCCTCTGTATAGCGTTGAGCTGCTTCCTTGCGCTCAGCTTTTTTGCCGAGTCTGCCCACGCACAGGCCGCATATGTGATAATCGGCTCTACTGCCGCTGTATAGATTAGGCGTGATACGTTGGCCTTCAACCCCCAACTGACTCTGGCCGCTCGCGAGAGCTGTGAGTGTAACTCTACAGCTTTGCGGCAGACATTGTCTATGTGGGAGTTGAAGGTCAACTTATCGTCTATGGTTAAACCTAGCAACTTTATGCTGCGGGCCATCTCTATGGGCACTCCTCCCATACTCAATCTCGGGGTGTCGTACTTGAGTCTGCGAGTGATGACCATGGCTTGCGTCTTGTGTGGGGCGAATTTCAGTTTGTTCTCCGCCCCCCACACGTGCGTATACTCCAGGGCATCTCGCGCAGCCTCATTTATGACCCCCGCAGACGTTCCTGAGAATAGGAGCACTATGTCGTCAGCGAATGCCTGGACATAGTGTCCCTTATCCGTTAGGTTTTTGAGCAGTGGGTCGATCAGCAGGTTCCACAGAGTGGGCCCACCGATCGATCCCTGCACACATCCCTTGTTTGTTATCCTAGCACACTCCTCTCCCGCGTACCTCACAACCACCTTCCTGTCCTTCATGTAGTCATCCATGACCCTCCTTATGTTTATGGGGCACTTCTCTTCCGCAAGTCTCGTCCTTATTCTTGGCCACCACGCGCTATCGAATGCCCCCTCGATATCTAATGACACCATGACAAGTATCAGCTTGTCTTTCAATTTTGCCTTTATCTGGTGCATTAATTCGTAGAGGGCATCCTCGGTGCTGCGCTGTGGGGTGAATCCGAACTGCCGGACACTCATTTTCGGTGTTAAGTGCCACCTGAGTCTCCTCACCAACATCTTTTCGAATAGTTTCCCCATCACCGGGAGGAGACCTATTGGTCTATACGATTTCGGTGTTGCGTAATCCTCCTTGTTTGGTTTCCGCAGCACCACAACCGTAGCCTCCTTCCAGATGACCGGGAAACATCCGAGGTCGAGGCATTTGTTGAAGAGAGTCAGGTGGTACTCAGGGTCTGCGTGCACCAGTCGTGCTACGATGTCTGAGGTAAGTCCATCTCCCCCTGGGGCCTTTTTTGGATTAAAGCTATCCATTGCAGACTTTAATTCCGTCACCGTGAACGGGGGATCGCGATTATCACTATCACATTCCTCGTTCACGGTTTCTGCTGCCTTTCTTATTCTGCTGTGGTGCTCTGTATCCTCTTTTGGGTCATCCCAGGGGTAGAATACTTTTGCTATTTCCTCTACAGACTCTTTTGCACTCAGTGTTCTGCCCCCCTTTACTATCAACTTATCCTCCTGTCTTTTCCCTGTCTTCCTCATTACTCTGTATATTCCGTCCCATACCGTTTCCCTGTCCTGTTTCCCACAAAATTCTTTCCAACTCTTTATCTGATCTTCTTTTGCTTTTTTCTCATATGTTTCTTTCTGTTTCAGGTACTCTTCTATGGCGTATTCTTTCCTGTCGGGTGCGGCCCTACGTATTCTTCTTCTCAATGTTCTTTCTCTTCTTTTCATTCCTTCCAGCTCTTCATTCCACCACGGGGGCTTTTTGCTGTTGTTTTTTACCTTCTTTTTAGGGAGGGTGTCTTCACACGCTTTCTTCACAATGTCATCGTATCTACCTATGGTATGTTCTATGTCCTGTTTACTGTTTGTGTTTTGAATTTTCTCTGTTGTTAGGTTATTTTCTATTTTTAATTGTTCCACTTTCTCTAAGAAAGTGGACCAATTAGCCTTTTTTGTATTAAATTTTCTTGTTGTGCTGCTTATCCTTTCCTTAATTTTGTGTTCTCCCATAGTAAATACGATGCTATTGTGATCTGAGCTAACCAGTCCCTCGACTACCCTCCAATCCTTTACAAGTTTCAGGAGGTCCGGGGAGCATGCAGTAATGTCTATGACGCTACTGCACTCCCTTCCTCCTCTTATTGTGTAGAAGGTGGGTTTTCTTCCTCTGTTCAACAGCTCCAGTCCCCATTGATTTAGGAGGCCCATTACAGTGTCTCCTCTGGGATCGCTCTCACGGCTTCCCCACCATATGCTTTTCGCATTTGCATCACCCCCCACGATTATGCAGTCTCGTCCAAGCTCATCCATTATTTTATCGATCTGACCCAGGTGCCCACTCACGTCTTGGTCGGGTTCAAGGTAGAATGACACAGCGGTTATTGTAGCATCTCCCAGCCCGATCCGGGCAGTGGCTATGTTTTCGGAGGTATGCTTGGCTACAATAGCGGCTTCGATGTTAGGATCGAAAACCGCTATTGCAGCTTTAACCTTTGCCACGCCCGTCTCGGACTGGAAAATTCGCACCCCGCTTGTGCCCCTCATCCTCGTCCCCGCCCCCGTGTACGGTTCCTGGACTAGGGCGATTGAAAACTGGTTGGCCATCATCATAAGCTCGTCAGTTGCTAGCTTCTTTCGCTGCAGGTTAACCTGGACGACACTGCATAACTTTTTGGGAGGGTTGTTTGTGCTATTGATTGCGTTATGGGTGCCCTTAGCAGTACGCAACCGCCGATCTAGCGATTGCGTCCCACTTTCGCCTTACCATGCAGCAGTCGCTAAATGCGTTGTGCTCCGCATCTGGCAATTTTGCCCGGATGCAATTTACGCATCTGGGAGGTGCCTGCTCCGCTAGCTTTTCGCAATTGTTTCTCTGGTGTGGGCCCCCACAGTGGCTGCATGCCTCTACTGACTCGCGGCACAGCCGCTTCGTATGGCCGTAGCCCAGACATCCGGAGCATTGCACCAGAGGTGACTGGTCCGCCACTGCAATCCTCTGGATATCTATATATACTGTGCCACGTTCCGTCATTCTCTGCCATATCTGGGGGGAGACCCGCATAACCACGTGGTGGGTGTGCGGGTTTCTTGCCCTCTTCTTATACTTTATCTCTATCGTCTCTTGATCCTCTCCCAGGCCCTGCAGAATGTGCGCGTTCTGTATCTTTAGAGCTTTTATAATGTCCTCATCTGTGTTTATCTTGAGCACATTCTGCAGGACTACAAGAGGATCTTTATTTCTGATCTCTTCCACCAGCAACTTTCCATCTTTTTCTATTCTTTCTCTAATCTTTCCTATTTCTTCCTTATCCTTACATCCTATAATGACTTTCCTGTCTTTTGCTTTTCTCATTTTGTCTATCCTGACTCCTCCTTCTTTTGCCTTCACTATCGACCTTATGTTTTCTATTACATCATCTGATGTTTTATTTTGGTCACTGGAGGCGACAGCCACAGAGTGTATGGTTTCGGCAACGCCTGCCCGTGATTTCGGTTTCCCGGCTACCACTGTGGCATACGTCGCCGATTCCACCTTTGCTGCTGTCTCCTCCAGTGCCTTCTTTAATACTTCCATACTATTTTTGTTCTCAATTAATAATCTATTATTTTCTTCCAGCTTTTTCATTAGGTCCTGGTTTCTTTCATCGGTTCCTGTTGTTGCGGTGGGGTTCTCCTGTGGCATTGGGAGTGGAGGGGGGGAGGGATGTATAGGGTCCCTTCCCCTTTCCCCACTGTGTGCCTTCTTCATCAAGGTGAGTTCGTTTTCCGAGAGCTTAACCAGTTCTTGGAGCCTCTTTAGCGCTTCCAATACTCCATCCTTTATATCGCCTTTCAGGTTTCTGGAGCTCGCTATATGTTGTCGAGCGCTTCTTATACAGGACAACATCTCTTGCGTTCGTGTCTTATGTGTTCCCGGGGGACTGTTTGGTATATGTAGTGTAATTCCTTTTGTAAGTTTCTTCTTCCGAGCCAGCTGTTCGTGTTCCTGTTTCTGTTCACTCCCGGAGGGAGCAGTCGTTAGGGCAGGCGGAGCACTGCAGGATATTTCTGTGACCTCTGTGGTCTCCGTTCTATGTTCGTCCATGCTGGTATTTGGACGCGGTGAGATGGTAAATGTGTTTTCGGTACTTTTAAGAGGGGTGTGAAACATTTTATTACAAAACTATGAGGCTTATTGTATAAAGTTATTTTTAGTTTGTATATATATGTTGTAAATGTAAATATAACTGTAGCTATAAATTATTACTTTTAAATCATAGATTTTAAAGGCCGTAGATAGCAACTATATTGTAATTTGTATACTGTAAATGTAAATATTTAATGTTAATTGTAAATTGTAACTTGTAAGATACCGGAAGCAAATATAAAGATGTAAATGCTAATATAAATTGTGTAAATTGAATCTGTTGTAAATACGGTAAGCAAATATAAAAAGTGTAAAAAGCTAATTAAAATTGTAAATTAAAGTAATATAATTAATGTTTGTAGTAATTTAGGATTTTATAGATTGTTTCTGTAGGAGCCGTTCCAGGATCCGTCCCAGTCCTTTCGTATTCTTTTTGTAAGAAAACAAAATACTTCAGAACCGATGCCAGAACCGGGTCCCAGTACCAATCCTGTACTCCCAACGCTACTACTTGTAGTTTGTGTGTGTGGTGTTGTAGGTGTACTGATGTGGTGGTGTGTGGTGAAGGTCGCAGCAGTGCTATGTTAGTCGATTTTCTTAATTTGGTATTATATTTCACAGGAAGGACGTATTCCGGTCACTAATGGAGTGCCTGTTGGTTTAAAATAGCAACAAATATGCAGCGCTAATATTATCAGTTACGTTAAAAATAACGCAGCTGGTCTTAAACAAGTATCTTATATGCTATAAAAGTGTTCCAATAGGATGTATAAATAAAATGTAAAATACCATACAAGTATCCCAATAGGGGTTTACTAGTCTTATATACCTATAGTCTAATATATAATATAATTCGGGTTAGTAACCTCGTTTATTTTACACTTCAATAAGCGTCTCAAGTAATACAGTTTAATGTTGTCAATTGCTCTTAGAGACGCAAACTAGTTTTGTATCTAATAATATACTTGTAAAAGTTTTGTCAAGTGTACAGTATTCCTTATAGTTTAACTTAAAATTGTCTTACAACAAGCAACTGCGCCAAAAATGACGCAGCTGGTCTTACAACTAAACGTGTGTATATTTGTCAAATTATATCTAACAATAACAATTATCTCAGATGAGAATATCTTGTCCCACTATTATTCTGGTTTCTAAAACCTCGTTTTACTAATCTAAAGGAATCCCTTCCGGAATCCCACTCCAAAAATGATTTGATAGTTATTTATGAGGTTAATTCTATATTAATATAAGCTTAAGTTATCTAAAAGTATTTAGTTGTTTAAGTTTTATTTATTACGTTCCTGTCAATATTTATTAGCAATTACGCTCTTGCGTCTTTGGTTAGTTTTGTGGTTTAAGTTTACGTTTTTACTCGTGACTTTGTTTTTAAGATATTTAAGAACCGAAAAAGTAATTTATAGTGTATATTATTAAATATCCTAACGTTTTTTATTAGTTTCCAATTATATAAAGATCTATTTTCAGAAAAAACCCTACACTTTTAATTATAATATTGCGCCTGTTGAAATGTAAAAGCAACGCGCCAGTCGCTTGGTGTCCTCGGCTTATCTCCAAGTTCGTCTTGGGGGCGTGTCGGGGGCGTGTCAGGGCTGCGTCGTGTTTGAAATTTAATATTTCTACAAATGAGCTTTGTTATTACCTGATGGGATTTAGTGTTTTATTATTAATTATATAAGTGTTTTAATTAAATGTTATTTATTATTATTATTTACCCGTATTTAAGTTATTTTGTCTACTAAAAGTTTTGAAATCTATTTATTAAATGTTGTTATTTATTTGATTCTAAATATTTTTACTGTTAATTTTACTAGGTATGTATTTATTTATTTATTTATTCTATGTTTATGTTTTATTTGTTATTTACTTAGGTTTTATATTACTATAGAAATTTAAATTTTTCGCTATTTATGTACTCTATTTTATATGTATTTATTGTTTATTTACTTTATTACTATTTAGTTACAATGATATTAATGAATTATTATTATTTCCTAGTTTAAGTTTCTAAGTTAAAATTAAATATTTTTTGTTTAAAAACTATGTCATTTGCAGCCCTGAAAACGCTTCGGCATTGACCTACTTTTGTGTTCCAAGGGGGCGTGTCGTGGGCGGGTTGTTTACTCCGAGTGTCTTGTCTTCGCTCGCGTCCCTATTCTGGTTCGGGGCTTCGGATTTCTGTTTTATTATTAAGATTTTTTATGTATTGTTTTACTGTTTTTAGACTAATTATAGTTTATATTATATGTTATTTATAGATGAATTAAAGTTTAGGATAAATGTTGTAGTTATTTTAAGTATTTTAATTTATTTAAGAAAATTTTGAGTGATATTTACTATTTTAATATGAAATTTGTATTTTAATGTGTTTAGTATGTTTATATGTATGTTTATTAAGTATAGTCCGATTTTTAATAATTTTAATTCCGACTTTTAATTTTGATTTTAGAAAACGATATCGTTTTTTGCGATATGGGGCTCCACCATGAATACGGACACGGGGCGTGGCCTATCCGGTGTTACGATAGTATCGACTGTCTTGAACACGAATGACACGTTTTAGGGGCGGGGCCTATCTGATGTTGTAATCGCGTTGGCTGTATTAACTATTGTGGGCGGGGCGTTAGCTAGGGCTGTGTAGGGATGTACTATGGGATTATTCTTTATCGAATTTATCGATAAGTGAAATGAAATTTTAAGTTTTAATTAGTATTTTGGGCTTGATTTTAGTTTGTATTGTATGTTTGTTTTAATTTATGTCCGAAACTAGTTAATTCTGTTGTTTATAATATGATATATGTTGTATATTTTTAAGATTTAATATTCTATTTTTATATTATTTACTATATTTTACTATATATTTTACTATTATTTATTTGTTTTAGTTATTTATATTAATAATTTATATGAATTTTATGGATTTATGATTTCAACAAGGGGGGTTTTTAATTAAAATTTAGTTTTAAGAATTAATTTTTAAGGGAAAACCAGTGTTTACATTTATTAAATTGTTTGTTCGTATTTATTACTATTAAATTCAAGTTTAAATAAGTTGTCTTAAGAAAAATTTTATTTTAATTTATCGATACAATTTTTACTTTCCCAACCCTAGTTTAAAGTTACTCCGCCCATTTCGTGACGTCACGTAATATGAAAGTTTTTTGTTGTTTGTCGGTTTATGCTTCTACCTAGGTCCTAGAAATTTTTGGGGTGGGTTCCTTCCGGTCTGCTATACGCTGTACTGTGCCTGTAAAAGTTAAAAGTGGTCGAGGTCCGAAGTTATCCTAAAATTTAACAAATTTTTGGGGCGTTCCCGTGGGCGTGGCCTGTCCTTATGCTGTTACTAGAATTTTACTTAACTAATTTTTAAAACCTTAATTCTAGCTAAACTATATAACCTTTTGGTGTGGGTCTTTTTCTACTGTGTAGCGTCACTATTCTACTTTACTGTCCTTATTTTTACTTTAGTGCTTCTCTTAAACTTTTCTATTTATTTACAATTTTCTAACTATGTGTCAATTTTACTTTTACAATTTTACTTATTTAAGCTACTTCTCTACTTTCTTCTGCGCTCCCGGCTGCTGTAGTTGACCCGCTGTGTCGGTCCGGTGGTCCCTTGCGAATCTGGACGTCCTGGGATGAAGTCCAGATTTTTCGGTTTTTCTTAATTTTCTCCGGAACCCTTCACCGGATCACCTCCAACTTTTCAGTCCGGAAAGCTCTCGTCACTGCCCACACTGTCCACTAATAAAAACACTGTCACCTCGATCTAGTTTAGGAGTTATTAATTTTTGAAATTTACTTAATTTTTAAAAAGTCTGTAACTTTTAAAATTATTGTCCAAATTAAATTCTGCAAACGGTTTTTTCTTCTTGTTTTTGTTCCGCTTCTGGCTATCTACTTTCTTCTTTCCCCACTTTCTTCCGAGCGCCCCCGTCCTTTTTCCTCTTTTAGGTTTTTAGCCTGTATCACTTAGGTCCTTAGCCCTAAAAATCTAGGACTTGGTCACGGGTAGGCCGGGATGTCACTTAGTCTTTTTGTAATTTAAAAAGGGGGGGTCGTCGCGACAGATCGCTCGCCGCACGCGTCCAAAGTTTGAAACTCGGATATTTCGCCGGTTTTTCACAGATTTTTCCGCCTGTGGTGCTCCAATTTTCACGCGGTTTTCTGCGTTGGGATTGTCGTATTTTTCCGCGTGTTTTGATGTGCGACACTTGTATATACAACACTTTTTCACTTCCAAACTGATTTTAAACTGATTTCTACGTAAGGAGCGCGGAATTCGGACTCGCGGGCGCGTGCTGCCTCGACCACGGTTGCCGCGGAACTGGGTTAGGTTAGGTTAGGTTAGGTTAGGTTAGGTTAGGTTAGGTTAGGTTAGGTTAGGTTAGGTTAGGTTAGGTTAGGTTAGGTTAGGTTAGGTTAGGTTAGGCTAGGTTAGGTTTGCGGAGGACACGGCCCAGCACACCTTAGAGGTGTGCGATCGATGGGCCGTGCAGCGCCACGATCTCGTGGCAGTGATTGGGCGGGACCTCTCGCTCTTGAGTGTGGTTCGCTGCATGCTCGAGAGCGATGAGGCATGGCAGGCGACGGTCTCCTTTTGCGAATACGTCATTTCGCAGAAGGAGGCCTCGGAGCGGGACAGAGAGACTGATCCTCTCTCTCTTCCGCTTCGCCGGCGCAGGACGGGGGTGCGGAGGCGTCGTTTTGCGGCCCTCCCATCTCACGTCTAGTACGGGGCTCCGGGTAGAGGGATGGGTAACCTCCCCGGCTTTGTCAGTCTCGGCGCCGAGGAGAGCGCTTCAGTTTGCCGGAGCGCTCTCTCAATTTGATGGAAGTCCGGTCCCTGTAGAGGTGTACCGGCCGGTCGAGGGAGGAGTAGCCTGTGTTTAGACAGATCCAGGCACTCCACCCAACATAACGGCTGATGGCAATCCGCAAGTGGTTTTAGTGGGTAAACCGGCCGTAGCGAGCCGGGAGTCCCACATACCCCTCGGGGACCCTCCCGGGGGGATGCGTAACGCATTTCCCTTGCGAAATCAAAAAAAAAAAAAAAAAAAAAAAAAGGCTAGGTTAGGTTAGGTTAGGTTTTTTTTTTTTTTTTTTTTTTTTTTTTTTTTTTTTTTTTTTTTTTTTTTTTTGCAACAATCAACTTTACAATTAATATACTAATACAAACTAATACAATTCTGCTACATTTTCATGAAAATACAATTCCGATAAACATTTTTCAATTAAATTACAATACTATTAAAATTTCCAAAAGTACAAACACAATAAATTAAATTCCAATTACAAAATATGATACAATAAAAATGCAATTACATAATAATAAATTTCAAGATAAAATTTTAATTAATAAATAAACAATTATCATTTTCCAAATTTCAATACAATACCAAATAAATTTCCAAATAACACTATACATCCAACAACAAAAACAATCAAATTTCCAAATAGAATTCAAGAAAAATGATCACAATATAATAAATTCCAATTAAATTACATACAAAATAAGGTTTTCATTAAAATGTCAATAAATACAGTTAAAATATGTTTCAAATTTTTAAAATACAATAAAATAAAATTTCCATCATAAAATACAATAATAAATTCCAAATTTCAATAAAATACCAGTAAAATACAATAAAATAATTTTCAAATAATACAAATAAAAACCTACTACTAATATCACAGTTTACACTAATTCTCACTCCACACCATCACTATTCCTTTTATTCACTGTTTGCACGATCTTAGTGCAGTAACGCAAGAAAACCTCCCTTTTCTTGCTGTCCCCCAGCATGCTTGGCAGACTCTCACCCGTCATCGCGATGCCCAATTTCTGCTCAATAGCGTACCTATTGGTTGCAAAAATTGGGCACTCGAGTAACAGGTGGGGGACTGTCTCCGCAACTCCGGGCTGACACAGACACGACGGGTCCTCCTTCAATTTGAATCTGTTCAAATAGAAGGCGAACCCGCCGTGGCCAGTCAGTACTTGTGTGGTGTGGTGTGTTATGTCTATTTTGCGCACTATTCTGTGCGCCGCGGCAGCATTGGGAAAGAAGAGCTTCGTGACTCCGGCCGTCCCGCCGGACGTATATCTCCTGTCCCATTCCTCAATCGTGTCCTGTCTTAAGACACGCTTGACGAACGAAACAGGACACAGATCGTAATCGGGTTTCTTCTTCGAACCCAGAGCGGCCTCTTTGGCTAATTGGTCAACCCTTTCATTCCCCCTAAGCCCTGCGTGCGCCTTGATCCAAAACAGGGAGACCTCCCGCCTCTGCAATGCAGCTTTTCGAAGGGCCCCCCTAGTTTGCACTGCCAGGGGATGGGGGGAACCAAGGGTGACCGCCTGAAGGGCCGCTCTGGAGTCGCTGAAGATACCGACCTTAGTCACTCTGCCCTCGCAGGCAATTTTTACGGCCTTGCTCAGAGCGAGGAGTTCGGCCTGGTAGACGGTGCAATACGTTGGCAAAGCAAGTTTGACTGCCCTGGTCTCGGCCTCACCTTTCCAAACGGAAAGTGCGGCTCCGACCCGACCCTCAATCTTGCTGCCGTCCGTGTATACTCGGTGTTCGTGGTCATAGACCACGTCCGAATATACAGCCTCGTCTACCAGTCCGAATCCAAGCTCAGTCTGCTCTGCCGGATGGGGTTCCTCGATCGCTGGAGCCCTTCGCTCCACCTCCCTGTCTCTCAGTACCGGGTGTGACACCCCCTTCTTGATCTCATAGAGCCTCGATACTTCGAGTATCCTGAGATCAAGAGGGAGTATCCCAGCCAACAGTAGTGCAGAGTTCAGGGAGACGGTCCGATAGGCTCTGCAAATCTTCTGGGCAAAACCCCGCTGAACGGTGTTTAGCCTTTTCTGGACCCCCATCTTTTCTGCTGTGCAAGCCCAAGCCGCCGCCGCGTACAGAATAGTGGGCTCTACTACTGCGATATAAATAAGTTTAATGACTTGGGGGTTAAGCCCCCATCCTACTCGAGCTGTTCTGGCAAGGAGTTTGTACCTACTGACGGCTTTCTTACAGACATTGCCCACATGGGCATTGAATGTAAGACCGCCGTCAATAGTAAGCCCTAGTATTTTAATCTCTTTATGGTATTTTATGTCCACACCTCCCATTTGTAATCGCGGCGTATCAAATTTTAGTTTCCTAGTGGACAGCATGGCGCATGTTTTGTGTGGGGCAAATTTCAGCTTATTAGCTATTCCCCACTTATTGACCTTGTCGAGTATTGGGTTGGCCCTCCTCTCTATTTCTAGTGCCGTCTTCCCCTCAAACACTATCACCACGTCGTCGGCAAATGCCTGACAGAACACGTTCTCATCCTCTAACATCCACAGTAGGGGGTCCAACAAGAGGTCCCACAGGAGTGGTCCTCCAATGGATCCCTGTACACACCCCTTGTTGGTCTCCCTACTCACTTCCACACCCGCATACCTAACATTCACACTCCTTTCACTCAGATAGCTGTTGATCACCCGTCTCAAGTTCACCGGACACCCAACCTCCGCCAACCGAACCTTTATGGCTGGCCACCAAGCACTGTCGAAGGCGCCCTCTATATCCAGTGACACCACAACAGAAATCTTTCTCTCCTCCCTCTTCTTCCTGATGTGGTTCACTAGTCTGTAGAGGGCGTCTTCGGTGCTCCTTTGGGGCATAAAGCCATACTGGTTGGGGCTTAATTTGGGCAGCAGATAGAACCTGAGTCGGGCAACCAGCATCTTCTCGAAGATTTTGCCAAGAACAGGCAGGAGGCCGATCGGGCGATAGGCTTTTGGTACCCTGTATGATTCCTTGTCCGGCTTCCTCAGTACTACCACTGTTGCCTGCTTCCACTGTTTGGGGAAGCAGGCAAGAGCGATACACCGGTTCAGCAGTGCAAGGAACCATTCAGGGTTACATTCTACAGAGTGCTGGCAGATGTCGGCCGTGAAACCGTCCACCCCGGGGGCCTTTTTGGGGTTGAAGGACCTTACGGCTCTCTTCAACTCCTCCATGATGAAAGGAGGGTCGTCCGGGCCCGTCGGCGCTTCGGTGTCTAAAGACTCCGCGCGCCGACGCACCCGCCGATGTTCCTCGCTTTCACCATTTTCCTGGTCCACGGGGTAGAAGGTCTCGGCCAACAGTTCTGCGGAGTTCCGGGCGTCGAGGGTTTCACCGTCCCTGTTAAGGGGCAGATCCTCCTCCCTCCCGGTCGCTCTGTTCATCACTCTGTAGATGCCCTCCCATACCCCCTCCCTATCCTGTTTTTGGCAAAAGTCCTTCCAGCTACTCACTTGCGCTTCTTTTATAGCCTTTTCATACTTCTCCTTTTCCTCCAGGTACAGCCCAACTACACGGTTTCTGCGATCTGGCGCTGCGTTTCGGATCCTGCGTCTCCTCGTGGACACCTGTTTCTTCATCTGCGCGAGCTCATCATTCCACCACGACAGGGTGAATTTCTGTGTGTGTTTCCTAGCTGGCATAGTGTCTCTGCATGTCTGTGTAATCGCTTCTGTGTATCTGTCTACTACCTCTTCTACTTGTTGTGTGCTGTGTATTGTGTTTATGTCTTGTATAGTTAACTGTCTGTCTGACATCAACTGAGTCAATTTCTCATGAAATTGACCCCAGTTTGCCTTGCGTGTGTTAAATATGCGTGTTGTACGTATTATGTTTGTGCCTGTGGATTTCTGTTGTCTGATGCCAAATGATATGCCGTTGTGGTCCGAGCTCGTCAGACCCTCCTCGACTCTCCAGTTGTCCACTCGGTTCAGCAGATCGTCAGAGCATGCCGTCACATCCACGTAGCTACTGTACCTTTTCCCCCCTCTGACGGTGTCGAAAGTCGGGATGTCACTGGCATTGAGTATATGCATACCCATGGCTCCCAGCACACCAGACACTTCCCTCCCTCGCGGGTCTTCCACGTCGCCACCCCACCACGGGCTTTTTGCGTTCGCGTCGCCTCCCAAGACCATCCTATTGGTGCCCAACTCTCCTCCTACACTCATAAGATGGTCCAGGTAGGGCTCCACAGGCTTATCAGGCTCGAAGTAAAAGGACACTACAATGATCTCCCAGGCTTTGGTTTTTAAGGTGGCCACGACTACGTTGTTGTTGGTGAGGCGCGTGTGGAGCACGACATCTATGGTGTCGTCAAAGACCACCACACACGCCTTTACTACACCGCCACCTTCTCCATCGCTCTGGTAGACTCTAATCCCATTGTAGGTCCTCATACTCCGTGCCCCACCTATGTAGGGCTCCTGCAGCAACGCTACGCACGCCTTACGCTTGGTGGCCTCGAGTAGAAACTCCTGTGTGGCGACTTGGCTCCGCTGGAGGTTGGCCTGTAGAACGCGGTACTGGAAGTTCTCCTGGACACCCTTAGCAATACGCCACCGCCGACCGAGCTAAAGCATCCCACCTCTTCCTCTCCGTACATTCATCTGCAAAGGCATTGTGCTCCCCGTTACCTTTCTTGGCCCTTGTGCAATTTATGCATTTGGGCGCCTCTCCTCGCTGCCACTTGTCGCATTGGGTCTTCATATGAGGACCCGCGCAGTGGCTGCATCTTTCCTCCTCCTCCTTGCACCACCTTTTGGTATGCCCATACCCAAGGCAACGGGAGCACTGCACCAGTGGGCTCTGATCATACACTTTGACCCTACCCAAACCTATGTGGGCTTGGCCAACATCCATCCATCTCTTCCATACCTGTGGGCTTACTCTAGCCACTACATGGTTTTGGAGGGGGTTCCTCGCATTCTTCCTATACACTACTTCTACCTTACATTCCTCCCCCTTCAGACCTTCAAAGACGTTAGCGTTTTGGTTTCGGAGCGCGGTATTAAAGTCCTCGTTGTCACGCTTCATTACGTCTCTGAAGATTAGAAGGGGATCCTTGTTCTTCACTTCTTCCACAATTAATCCCTCATTCTTTCCTATTCTTTCCTTTACCTTGTCTCTTTCCTCCTCATTCACGCAGCCGACGACCACCTTCCTATTTTTAACCTTTCTTACTCTTTCTACTTTTACCCATCCATCCTTCGCGTCTACCGTCCTTCTTATCTTTTCTAACACCTCTTCCCCTGTCTCTTGTTCGTCTTTGGAAGACACCACGACTGAGTGCAGAGCCCTTGCTTCGGGGAGTCTCTCAGAGACGCCTCGCGAGGCAACGCTCGCATATGTCGCTACTGCGGCCGCAGTCGTGTTGTTCTCCAGCTGCGCACTCAACTTTTCCATCCTTCTTTCACTCTCTTCTATTACCTTCCTGTTCCCTTCCATACATCTCCTCATTTCCTCCATACTTTTCATATTTTCTACTAATAGTTTGTTACTCTTTTCCAGATTCTCCACCAGTTCGTGATTTGCAGCAGTCGTCAACGCAGTTAGTTTGGGGGAAGGGTGTAAAGGGCCCTGTCCCCTCTCTTCGTGCTGTCCTAGTTTTGTTTTTAAATTCCCTTGTTCTAAATCTTTTATAATGCTGAAGAGCCTGTCTAACATTGCATTCACTCCGTCCTTTATTTCTGTTTTTAGGTTTCGGGAGTTGCTGATATATTGTTTTGCTCTGTTTAGACAGGCTCTACCTTCGTCTGTTTTGGACCTATACGACATGGAGGGGCTCACTGTGCACTCCTCCACTTGTTTTTTATTATTTTTATTTTTAGGAACGGTGGGTTCCTGGCTACTTGTTTGTGATTTCTCCGGAGGGGAGACGGCGCTAGTAAAAGCCTCGATTTTATCTATACTCCTCCTTACTGCCGATTTTTTGTCTGGCTGGGTTAAGAACCTGACCCCGTCCATGCTGTCCCTGACTGGCGATATGATAGTGAAAGTGTCGCTCGCCTTTTTTGGTGTGTGGAACATTTTGTTAATGGTTGGTAAAACGAATGTGTTAATTGAAATTTAAGAAAATGAATTAATGAATTAAATAAATGATTAATAAAATAAAATAGGATAAAATATAATAAAATAAATGTCAAATTTAAAATGTCAAATAACTAACCTAGCAGCTGTTCCAAAAGGATACAGCTGGTCCAAAATTGTATATATAAATAATGTCAATTAAATTACTAAAACTAACTAACCTAACAGTTGCTCTAATATAGAGACAAACTGGTCCTATTCTATAAATATATACCTAGCACTTATATATATAATGTTAATAAAATGTTGTATGTAAGGGTCCCTAGGTATGTAATGAAGTACACTAGTCAGGTAAAAATAGTATTGGTGTACTAGTGATCTTAACAACTATTCTCTTAAAGCTAGCAGCTGCACCAAAAATGGTGCAGTTGGTCCTATTCTAACTTATAACTATACTAGGAAGTCTTCTGTTTTTATTTTAGTATAAGCTCTTTTTCAGGTACCTTGGTGTTTTGCTGTCTTCTGCTGGTCTTCTTTTATTTCAGGTTCTTCGTCCGGTTTTCCCTTTCAGGTTTTTGTTTCAGGTTTTTCTTTCCGGTGGTGTTCTGCTCCTGATCCTCTTCCTGCTGATGCCGAAAACCGCTGTCTTCTACGACTTCCAGGGGCCGAGATATGTTCCGGTGTTGCTGTGGTTCTTGGAAAACCAAGATGGCGGCCGTGTATGCTGTATCGCTTCGCTTGATGGTAAGGAGCTTGTTTCATCAACTACGGTAGTGAAAACCACGTCCTTCTGCGACCTCCTGGAGCCGAGTTATGGACGATTTAATATTTTCAATATGGCCGCCAAGATGGCTGCCAATATTTTCTCTTCTTCGTGGTTCCTGAACCGTTTGTCGTAGAAGGGTGGTGTTTGGGTTCGATCTTCCTAGTTTTTCTTGTTCTTCCAGATGGTCCCAGTTTTTTCCCGATTCTAGTTCCCGGAGACTCGTGGTCTCGGATTGCTGCAGGATTTGGTGTGCAGGTAGCTGAGATGATGCCAACTACCCTCCAAAAAGTCCCACTCTTCTACGTCCTCTGGATGCTGAGATATTCGCGTTTTTGTTCGGGATTTGACAGTTTGTTAACTGTCAAATGCCGACTTTGACAGCTTATATCTCAGCAACCGTAGGTCGGAAATACGTCGTGCTTGGGGTTGCTGTCGTCGTTCTGATCTCCTCTACCCGAATTTTAACTTTTTGGAGTGGGAAATTTTTGGGAAAAAATTTTTCTAATTTCTGGGAAATCTGGGAAAATTCTATTCTGGGTGGATAGCTGGGCTCCCCCGCTTGTCAAGGAATCTTTCCGCGCTTCTCTACGGCTTCCGGTCTCCGAGTAATTGCCGTTTAAAAATTTCCAAAATGGCGGCCGAACTGTCAAAGTTAAGTTTTCGGCCTTGTAACTCCGTCAATTCAAACCTGCGCGGATCGGGGTTTTCTTTGGTCTAGGGTTACCTGACCTTGGGTATTTTATGATGGGGGAGTTTGGGGGGGTTACAATCCCCCCAAAAAATTTCCGGGTATCCCTCTAGGTAGCTGCTCCTGCTCGCCACCTTTCAGGGGAGGTGTCGCTCGCTATTGTGGTCCTTTTGGTTCAGGAGTTATAGGCAGTTAAAGTTTTCACAAAATGGCGGACAAAATGGCCGCCAAACGTTTTTCCTCTATAACTCCTGAACTAGCCGTCCGATCTTTTTGTGCGAGGTATCAAAAGATAGGTCTCACCTTCTGCTGTCTTTTTGGGTTGGTCTGGACCCTATCGCTCCTGTTATTCCCGAGTTTCTCCAGGAAAACGCCCTTTTTTCAATATCTCCGGTCTCCGTGGCCCTGGAGTAAAAATTTTTGGGGCTATTTGTAGGGAATAACTCCTGCTTTGTTTCTCGGTCGGTTGTCTCCTGTCCTGGTGTTGCCAGCAGTTAAAAATTTAAATTTACTAGAATTTTGGTTTTCCAGTTCTGGTGAGAAATTTTTGTATCGGCGACTTACTTTTTATCCTTTGGTCGTGTGAGTGGGGTGGTCTGCCTAATTTACAAGGTGTCAGATCCCACGCGTCTCTGCAACTTTCGGTGTGAGATCTGTTTAAAGTTTTATTTTTCTAATTTCTGTAACTCACCCCACTTATTGCCTAAAATTTTTCTTTTTGCGGTTTTGTGGTCTCCTGTGTGTGCTCTTGGATGCACTGTGGGTTGTGATGGTGTAGAGCGGCGAATTCACCCACCTCGTGGGGACGCCAAAAACTTAAACTAAAGGTCAATGCCACTTACACTAGGTCTATAATTCTAAATTTAACTACACTAACCAAGGTCTCTGTCCTGCACAATGTCCACAATAGTTTTTGAAAATCCACTTAAAACTTTTGTTTTTATTCAACTTTTAAGTTTTAAAATTTTTCCACTTTCGGTTTTTACAAGTTTTTCGCACTTTTTTCACTTTTTTAAGTTTCGGCACTATCACCCGCGGGTGGGCGGCACTGAGACGCGTCGAACAACACCTTATTTGTGAAAATCGGATCAGTTTTACCCACTTTTTCGTATTTTTGAACACGGAGCTTTACGAAAAAGGTGTTGTCTGGTCGGCAGATGGCCTGAAACTGGTTAGGTTAGGTTAGGTTAGGTTAGGTTAGGTTAGGTTAGGTTAGGTTTTTTTTTTTTTTTTTTTTTTTTTATCCGGACCCATGTAAAATGTGGGTCCAACTTGTTCCCCCTATCGTAAACAGGGCCAATTGTTTTCTTTTATTTTATTAACGTTTATTTTGTTTATATTTATGCATTTTTATCTTATTGCTTTTTATTTACTACTTGTATCTTTATATCTTGTGTATTTACTTATAACTATTACATTTTCATATACTTTAGGTTACTACAATTTTGAATGTTTCAGTTTCTTTACATTGATTAGCTTATTACTTTTATTTATTACTTGTATCTTTATATCTTGTGTATTTACTTTTTACTATTACATTTTTATATTCTTTACGTCTACATATTTTATTTACATGCCATGCGCTCTGCGCCGAGTCTCCCACGGGGGGTTATTGTGACTCTTTATTTACAAAAAATAATTCGTACCAATGTTTTTGGTCTGCCACACCACTGCCACCGGTCCATGACTGCCCTAATCCACACTACGTCACCTCGTCATTTTCTTTACTTATAATACCATACCATGCTTAATTTTGTTTAAGATATAATTTTTCTAAACATTTTTATTCTATAAATTTAACACTTGTTCAAATATGTTTTAACTTTACATTTTATTTACTTTTTATTTTTCTGTTACTTAATTTAGACTTTTGTTTACATTTCATAAAATTATACATTCCAAATTAGTACTTATTGATATTTTAACAATTTAATTTTTAATACTTTCGTCATATTTATTTACTCTGTTACATCCTGTATATTACATATTAAATTACTTACACTTATATACGCACTACATTCTTCTCACTCGTTCCATTACATATTTTTGTCACTTGGGCCATATATGCTAACGTTATGTTTATAGCATAACCATATATATGCGAAGTTTTTTTTTTTTTTTTTTTTTTTTTTTTTTTTTTTTTTTTTTTTTTTTTTTTTTTCTGGTGTTGCATTGGTTACAACAAAGACCATGTTTGAAGTTAACCAATGCTTATTACTATACATTTTTTCAATTCACATTTACGCATTTACACTTTTATAATATATATTCTTAGTTATACATATCTATACATATTTCTTTTATTTACTTATATTATTATCTATATTTTTATACATATATATACACTTCTTATGGCGTGCTAAATCGTGTACATTTTTAATAATTTTGCACATTTACACATTCACACTTTTTATAATATATATTCTTATTTATACATATCTATACATATTATTTTTATTTACTTATATTATTATCAATATTTTTATATATATATAACTTATGGCGTGTTAAATCGTGTGTGGATCAGCGCTGTCATAGGCAACTGCCGCACGTGCTATGGCATCCCATCGTCTCCGAATCGGACACTCCGCGCTGAACGCGTTGTGGCTTTGCTTGTCAATATGTACACCTTCTTTCCTACAATTTATGCACCATGGCGTCAATCCTTCCTCTAGGCTCTCACATTCAGATTGACGGTGTGCCCCGGTGCAGTGGCTGCACCTCTCTCCCTCTTCACTTTTGCAGTGCCGCCTCCCATGTCCGTACCCTAAGCAGCGCGAGCACTGAATTAGGGGGGACTGGTCGGCGACGCGGACTCGTTGCATATCAATGTACACGTGACCCGCCTTTGTGAGGCACTGCCACAGCCCCGGGGACACCGTCAACACCACATGTTCTGTTTCTGCATCTTTTCCTTTCTTCCTGTACTTTACACTCACCCTGTCATCCTTCCCGCCCTGCAGTGGCTGTATGATGTGCCCATTTTGGGACCGAATTGCATCGAGGATATCCTCGTTGGAATTCGTCTTGAGCACACCATACAGCACTACCTGGGGGTCCTTATTTACCATTCTCTCCACATTCAAATTTGTACTACCCTTCTCTATTTTCTTTTTAATTTTTTCCCTATCCTCTTTGTTACTAAACCCTAGTATGACTTTTCTTCCTTTCCCCTTCCTTATCCTGTCTATTTTGATACCCTCATTTCTCGCATCTATAATTTTCCCCAGTCCCGTTACAATTTCCGCCCCTGTCATTTGGTCATCTTTGTCCGTGACGGCTAAAGAGTGGAGGGTCACGCGTCTCGGCTCCAGCGGTGGGGTTTGACCCCCTCCGCCGCCCGCCACACTCGCATATGATGCGGGTAGTGGTTCTGCCGTAGCCCTAACCCCCCCCCACTCTTCAGCTGCCCTGTCCAAAATTTCCTTACTTTCCTTGTTTGTCTGTTTTATCTCTTCTACTCTATTTAATACCTCTGCTTTAATTTCCTTACACTCTTCTATCATTTCCCTATTTTCCTGCTTAATGTCTTGAAATTTACTATCTAAATCTTTCCTTAACTCCTGAAATAAATCCAAAATTAAACTTTTACTATCACTCTCATTATCTATGTTTTTTCGGACTGGTTCTATTCTCTGTTTATCTAAAATTTCTATCTTTTTTACTTGTTTTGATATTTTATTTAAATTGTTAATTAATCCGGTTTTTAGTTCGCCTTTTAGATTTCTCGATTGTTTTATTAATTCTTCACTGTCCTTTACTATCCTTGCTATTTCTGCCAGAAGGGCTTCTATTGGTTCGGGCACTGCCCAGTGGTCCATTTGCATGGGGTCCACTGCGCTGCCCGACGGGTATTTTTCTGGGGTACTTCCTCTACTACTTACGCTAGTGACGCTACCTAGACTCCCTCTATTGCCTCCCGGCTCCAGTATTCTCTTGGCCTTTGCGCCTTTAGGGTTCATTAACTTTGGCGTGTGTACCATAGCCATATTGGTCAAGGGGTGTCGCAATTAAATTAAGTTAAATAATGTAAATAATGTGTAAAATTAATAGGGGGAACGTGTCAATAGATTTCTAACTAATATAATTTAAAACTTGTCTAATTTGTCTAAATTAAATTTGTATTGTACTAAAATTCCTAATAAAAACTAGCCTAACAGTTGCCCTTAATAAAGAGGCAACTGGTCCGTACGTCTGTAAAACTTAGTAATATATAACCTTACTCTACTAACAGCTGCCCTAATAAGGGACAGCTGGTCTTGTATATACTAAAAGAAATATAATTTAAAAGTTCTTAAATGTAATAGCTGCGCCAAAATGACGCCGCTAGTCCTACTTTGGTCAGTTATAAAGTGGTTCCTTATGTCTCTAATAGTCGCCCTAATAAGGGACAACTGGTCCGTATAAACTAACACCTACCTAGTTAAAACTTAAAACTAACAACTGCGTCTAAAAAGACACAGTTGGTCCTAATACTAATGACTAATTTATTCGGCTTTCGCCCCGTTTCTAATATTCTAATAGTTGATTTAAGTAACCCACCCCAAAGGGATGCGATTTAAGTTTTTAGTTGTAAGTTTTATATTTAATAATGTTCCTGTACGTTTTTAAAAGCAATGACACTCGTGCGTTTTCGATTTATTTTAAGATTTAATTTTATGTTTTTGCTTATATCTCTGTTATTTTATTAAAAACTAGCCAAAAGTGTATTATATGTTGTGTATTATTAAATTTACTAATGTTTTTTACTAATTTCCGGCCCTATAATTATCTATTTTTAGAAATAATGCTACGGTTTTGAATTTAATAAAGTGCCTGTGGAAATATAAAAGCAACACGCCAGCTGCTCGATGTCCTCGGCTTATCTCCAAGTTCGATCTTGGGGGCGTGTCGGGGGCGTGTCAGGGCTGTGTCGTGTTTGAAATTTAATATTTCTACAAACGAGCTTTATTATTACCTGATGGAATTATGTGTTTTATTATTAATTATACAATTATGTATATGTGTTTTATTTAAATATTATTTATTATTATTATTTACCCGTATTTAAGTTATTTTGACTACTAAAAATTTTTGAAATCTATTTATTTGTGGTTATTGTTTATTTAATTCTAAATATTTTTACTATTAATTTTATTTACTATGTATTTATTTATTTATTTATTCTTAATTTATATTAAATATGTTATTTTGCTTAGGTTTTTATTACTGTAGGAATTTAGTTTTTATGTTATTTATGTACTCTATTTATATGTATTTATTGTTTATTTATTTTGTTACTATTTAATTACAATGATATTTATGAATTATTATTATTTTGTAATTTAAATTTCTAAGTTAAGATTTAATATTATTTGTTTAAAAACTTTGTCATTTGCAGCCCTGAAATCGCTTCGGCATTGACCTACTTTTGTGTTCCAAGGGGGCGTGTCGTGGGCGGGTTGTTTACTCCGAGTGTAAGAATCTTCGCTCGCGTCCCTATTCTGGTTCGGGGCTTCGGATTTCTGTTTTATTATTAAGAGTTTTTATGTATTGTTTTACTGTTTTTAGGCTAATTATAGACTATATTATATATTATTTATAGATGAATTAAAGTTTAGGATAAATGTTGTAGTTATTTTAAGTATTTTAATTTATTTAAGGAATTTTGATTGATATTTACTATTTTAATATGAAATTTGTATTTTAATGTGTTTAGTATATTTGTATGTATATTTATTAAGTATATTCCGATTTTTAATAATTTTAATTCTAGCTTTTAATTTTAATTTTAATAAACGATATCGATTTTTGCGATGTGGGGCTCCAACCTGAATAGGGACACGGGGCGTGGCCTATCTGGAGTTATGATAGTGTCGAGTATCTTGTCCACGAATGACACGTATTAGGGGCGGGGCCTATCTGATATTGTGGTCGCGTTGGCTGTACTATCTATAGTGGGCGGGGCGTTGTGCTAGGCTGTGTAGGGATGTTCTAAAGGGATTATTTCTTATCGTATTTTCGATAAATGAAATGTGATTTCCTGGTTTAAGCTAGTATTTAAGTTTGATTTTAATGTGTATTGTATGTATGCTCTTTTTTAAGTCCGAAACTAGTTTCTTGTGTTATTTGTTATATGATATGTTTTATATTTTTAATGATTTTAATATTCTATTTATGTGTTATTTACCGTATTTTACTATATATATACTATTGTTTATTTAT
This sequence comes from Celastrina argiolus, assembly GCA_905187575.2. Classification (NCBI taxonomy): domain Eukaryota; kingdom Metazoa; phylum Arthropoda; class Insecta; order Lepidoptera; family Lycaenidae; genus Celastrina; species Celastrina argiolus. Next base: position 85,061 of record LR994582.1, on the reverse strand, counting down.
TTTAGTTATTGATATTAATGGATTATGTGGTTTTTATATATTTATGATTTATACAAAGGGGGATTTTAAGTTAAAGTTAAGTTTTTTGAATTATTATTAAAGAATCCGGTATTTACCTTTATGAAAATATTCTTCCGCTATGTACTACTACTAGTTTAAAGTTAGAAATTTTATCTTCGAAAAGATTTAATTTATATTATCGATAAAAATTTTTTTACGCTCCCAACCCTAGTTTACTATTACTCCGGTTAGGTTAGGTTAGGTTAGGTTAGGTTAGGTTAGGTTAGGTTAGGTTAGGTTAGGTTGGGGGCGATACCGGTTCCTCCACGTTGGTGTCCCTGGGCAACGTCTGGGTGCCCCACTTCGTGCCTTTTGCGGGTGAGGTGTCCAGACGGCTGAACGCCGGTCTTTGTCTATCTTTTCACCACCTTTTTACTAGCCTTCTTGAGTTTTGTTTATTTTCTTTATTTATTCTGTCTTTCAACACCTTTTCTACTTCTATCTTTCGCATTTATTTACCTCTTCTTTACAACAGTGTATGTTTAGCGAGAATAAGTGTGTGTGTGTTTGTGTGACGGATGGACCTGTGGGTCCCTAACCCTAAACTGGTATCGTCCGGTGATGGGGTGCATGGCGAGCAGGCGGCTACGCACCGAGGACGTGGGGCAGAATCACCCCTAAAAAATGATCAATCATGGACAAGAACAATGTGGAAACTATTCCCAGGGTGGGTCCTCTTAGGAGGGAATCCCACACTCTTGCTTCGGCGGGAGATAGCCCCGTGTATACTGGGGGGGCACCAGTTGTTTTGGTGGAGAGGTTGGAGGTGATGAACGACGACTCAGGCAAAAATCTAATGGCAAATGATAGGCATAATGACGAATTGGCTGCAATGAAGACAGCTAGTGAGGGAGAAAGCGGATCGCGGGTGGCTACGCCCTCATCCGTCAAGACTAGGGGCGGGTTTTTCCGTCGGCCCTTTGTAAGTGGTAGTGAAGATGAGAGTGGCAGTGACAGCGCCGCTTCTAATATAACGGACAAGGAAAAGGAGAAGGAAAGGGATAGGTACCGACGCAAGAGGCGCGGTATAGAAGACAGCCCTGAAAAGGACAAGGGAGGTGCCCGAAAGCCCTCATCCAAACGTGGTAGGGGCAGGCCGCCGACGACAGGACAGTACTGCGGCTTGGCAAAGGCGAAGAAGGACCTTCTGGACGAAACCCAGAGGGCCCTAGAGCTTGAAGCCGAGCGCGAAATTTTGGACATGGCTAAGAGGATTCCGCAGCTACGGTCACACCGGCTGTCGGAAACAACCTCAGACAACTCGGACGTGACAATGGTAGAGGAAGAGATCACTGCGGCGACCCTCGGCGCGGTGATTTCAGAGAGTCTTGGGACCATTAAGAACGTGGCCCAAAAGTCAAAAAATTTGAAGGGGACATCCGTCGCAGCCCTTAACAAAGCGACTCACGCCATACAGGAGGCGTGTGCGGCCTTGATGAGTAGGTCTGCTTCGGAGGAAACGAGGGCCCTGGCAGCGGCGAACACGCGCCTCTCCAAGGACCTCGAAACTATGAGGAAGGAGTTGGAGACCGTCAAGCGCAAGCTGGCAGAGACTCAACCACAGTCCGCTTCCATAAACAAGGAGCCGAATGTGGAGGAACTTTTGGAGCGAGCGGTGCGCGAGGCGGTCTCCCTAACGAGCGCTCGCATGGACGCGCGGTTGGAAATGTTAGAGGCTCGGCTTTTACCGGAGCCCCGTCTGCGTCCTCCTCTTGCCGCAGACAAGAAGAAGGAAAGTGCGGTTCTTGCCTCGTCTTCTGCAGGGCTGGCACAGGAAGGAAAGGAAAAGACACCGGGCCCATCGGAACCATCAGTCTCCACACTGATGCCACCGACGAACCCAGGCAAGAAGAACAGAAAGATGGTGAAGAAAAGTGCCGCCGCCAAGGAAGCGGCCGCCGCGAGACGAGACACAACAACAGCAACAACAGCTGCGTCGCAACCTGCCGCATCTACAGAATGGGCTCAGGTTGTGAAGAGAGGGAAGGGACCCAGGAAGACAGGGGAGGAGACGAAGGGACCCAAGAAAAGAAGAAGGGGAAATAAGTTGCGCGCTCCCAAGTCTGCGGCCGTTGTTGTGACGCTGCAGCCAGAGGCGGAAAAACGAGGCGTCTCTTACGACGGCGTCCTCTCAAAGGCTAAGCGTCAGCTTGACATAGCCGCGCTTGACATCACGGCGGTGAAGTTTAGGCGGGCCGTGACTGGGGCTCGTATGTACGAGGTCTCAGGTTCGGCTTGCAAGGAAAAGGCTGACGTACTCGCTAGTAAACTGAGGGAGATACTGGGAGATGAGGATGTCCGCATTTCTCGGCCGCAGAAGTGCGCAGAGCTCCGGCTAATGGGAATGGACGATACGGCCTCCGCGGCAGAGATCGCGTCTGCCATCGCTAGAGCGGGTGGCTGTCAAGTCGACGACGTTAAAGTCGGCGAAATTCGTCTTGATAGGAGAGGCTGCGGTACGGCTTGGGTCAAGTGTCCGGTCGAAGCTGCGAAGCAGGTGACGGCCCCTAGCACAAAGGTCTATGTAGGGTGGACGGTGGTGCGCGTGGCACTCTTGTCTGCGCGCGTCATGAGGTGCTATCGTTGCCACGAAGTAGGACATACGCGGGCGACTTGCCCATCGGAAACTGACCGCGGAGAGCTCTGCTTCCGTTGTGGTCAGCCTGGTCATGGTTCTAGGCAGTGTGGAAACCCGCCTCACTGCGCACTCTGCGCGGCGAACGGAAAACCGGCGGACCACAGCGTGGGGAGCAAACCCTGCAAAAAGTCTGCCCCTACCAAGAAGACGAAGGGCTCTAAAAAGAGCCAAGAGCCTGGGAAGACCGTCACTCCAACTACGGCGGCACCCAACGCTGGAGAGGTCCCAATGGAGGCCCAATAACGGCCACCCAAAGGTTTCTGCAGGGCAACCTGAACCACTGCGCCCAAGCGCAGGATTTATGGGTTCAGGCATTGCTGCAGTGGGAGATCGATGTCGCCATCGCTGCCGAGCCGTATCGCGTGCTGGTCAGGAGTAATTGGATCGGAGACGCCGACTCGTCGGTTGCATTAGTCTTTGGCCCCAAAATCGTGCCTCCTTCCTCAAGGAACACAACTAGGGGTCATGGTTTCGTTGTTGCTTTCCTGGGGGCCCTGACTGTCGTGGGGGTCTACTTCTCCCCCAACAAAGCACTCGCTGAGTTTGAGGCGTCTTTGGTCCAACTAACCGCCTTCGTCGAGGGAAGTTCTTGTCCTGTAGTTGTCGCCGGAGACTTCAATGCGAAGTCAACGCTCTGGGGCTCCCCGGCGACAAATGCAAGGGGTCGTGTGGTCGAGGACTGGCTGATCACCACTGGCCTGGTCCTGGCAAATCAGGGTGCTTCCAGCACATGCGTCAGACGTCAGGGGGAATCCATAGTGGACCTTACCCTGGTCAGTCCCATAGTCGCCCGACGCATCACCGAGTGGCAAGTCCTGAGTCGCACTGAGACTCTGTCGGACCACCTGTATATTAGCTTTGTCGTTTCTGCTAGTGCGTCGGACATGGGCCGCACAAATGCACCCGGTGGCGGCCCAAGGTGGTCCCTCAAGAGACTGGATAGAGACCTGCTAAAGGAAGCGGCTATCGTGGCATCGTGGGCGGCTCTTCCCTCGGAGGACGTGGAGGAGTGCGCAGAGTGGCTAAATGAGGCGGCACGCAACATCTGTGACGCCTCAATGCCTCGCGCAGGTCCATACATCCCTCGGCGTCAGACGTACTGGTGGCGCCCTGAGTTGAGTCGGCTGCGAAAAGAGTGCGGGGTGGCCCGTCGCCGCTACCTGCGCTACCGCAGAAGGCGGAACAGAAATGAGGAGGAGGAGGAAACCATTTATGATGGCTACCGAACGGCGCGTCACGTCCTGCGCGATGCCATACGGGCGGCGAAAAGAGAAGCCTGGGAGGAGTTCCTGGACACATTGGAGCAGGACCCCTGGGGCAAGCCATACAAGCTGGTGAGGCAGAAGCTTCGCCCTGCGGCCCCTCCGCTCACCCAGAGCATGGAACCCGATCTCCGCAGCTCCGTCGTCTCGGCCCTATTCCCATCTCGGGCCGAGTGGTCTCCACCAAATATGGCACCACACACAGCGGAGTCTGAAGATGAGGAGGAAGTGCCGCCCGTATCGGCGGGAGAGTTGGCAGTAGCGGTCCAGAAAATGTCCCTGAAGAACACGGCCCCCGGTCTCGATGGCGTCCCTGGACGGGTGTGGGTGCTTGCGATGAAGCAAATGGAGGCCCGTGTACTCACCGTTATGACCAGCTGTCTGGTCCAGGGTCGAGTACCACGGCGCTGGAAGACCGGCAAGCTCGTGTTATTAAGGAAGCATGGGCGACCAGAAGATCAGCCGTCGGCCTACCGTCCTATTGTCCTGCTGGACGAAATATGCAAGATGCTCGAGCGGATTATCGTGGCGCGTCTCACCCGCCATCTTGAGAGCGCCGGTCCAGCGTTGAGCGACAATCAGTTCGGCTTTCGTTCATGCCGATCGACAATAGACGCGGTGGCTCGGCTTCGATCAATATCGGATTCGGAAATAACCCGGGGTGGGGTAGTTTTGGCAGTCTCTCTCGACATCTCCAATGCCTTCAACTCCCTGCCCTGGGCAACAATCAAGGAGGGACTCAGGTACCACCGCGTGCCGAGGTACTTACGCAACACCATCTGCGACTACCTATCGGCACGCTCGGTGCAGTACCCCACTGAGAGTGGATGGGAAGAGAAGGAGGTCGTGTGTGGCGTTCCTCAGGGTTCGGCGCTAGGTCCGACCCTGTGGGACATTGGTTTCGACTATGCGCTTCGCGGTGCAACTCTACCTGGCGCGGAACTTATCGCATACGCGGACGACACTCTCGTCGTATGTCGTGGCAAGACGCACCGTGAAGCTGCAATACTCGCAACAGCAGCAGTCGCGCAGGTCGTGCGGCGAATCCAATCGTTGGGATTGACGGTGGCGCTGCACAAATCGGAGGCCCTATCCTTTCACGGGCCTAGGAACGCGCCTCCGACTGGTCTGGCGGTCGTAGTGAGCGGGACAACGATCGGCGTAGCGTCCTCGATGACGTACCTCGGCCTAGTTCTTGACGGCCGATGGACGTTCAAAGAGCACTTCAGACGATTGTCTGAAAAAGTAAGCAGGTCTGCGGGAGCATTAGCCTCGCTTCTCCCTAACCTCGGGGGGCCGAATCTCAGCTGTCGGCGTCTCTACATGGGCGTCATTCGCTCCATGGCGATGTACGGCGCGCCGATCTGGGCCGAACAACTGTTGCCCATGAACCGGCTTGCCCTGGGGAGGTTACAGAGAGTGATGGCGACGCGGGCAGTGCGTGGATACCGCACCATATCCAAGGATGCGGCATGCCTGCTCGCTGGGAGCGTCCCGTGGGACTTAGATGCTCGAGCCCTCGCCGATGTCTACTGGCGTGGCGCTGAGATACGCGCGGGTGGCAGCAACCCCCTACCAGACGCAGTACGTCGGTGGAGGGCTCTTGCCAAGGACAGGACGGTGGAGTTATGGGAAGAGCGGCTACAAGAGCCGACAGTGAGTGTGAACCTGGTGCTGGCGATCCGCCCAGTGCTGAGGGAGTGGCTCAAGCGCAACACCGGAGCGCTCTCATTCCGCCTCACACAGGTGCTGACCGGGCACGGCTGCTTCGGTCAGTACCTGGGCGAAGTTATCGGAAGAGAAGACACACCACGCTGTCATCATTGCGACGCGGAAAGGGACACGGCCGAACACACGTTAACGGCCTGTCCCTCCTGGACAAGACAACGGGCGGCCCTCACGGCTGTCATTGGACACGACCTATCACTGCCAGCATTGGTGCGTTCCATGCTGCGCGGTGAACCTGAGTGGAAGGCGGTGACGGACTTTGCCGAAGAAGTCGTCTCCGCGAAGGAAGAGGCTGAGCGCATCAGGGAGAGGGAGGCGCTTGACCCTCGTCGAAGAAGTCGGCCAAGGCGAAGACGCGTCAATAATGACGACCACAACGTCCCGCCTTAGCGGTAGAGCTCGGGGCGATGGCGTGGGGACACCATCGCCCATTGCACTGAGCTCCCGAGAGGGTCGCGATGCACAGCGTACTCTTCGTGCATCGCGACACCAGAGAGATAGGCTCATGCAAGTCCAAAAGGGACCTCTGTTCGGCCTAAGGAGCCTCCAAGTGCTCCCAGGAAGTAGGGCCTGCTAGTGGCAAGCAGGCGGACGCTCGTCGGGTCGCGGAGTAAGCTCGCGCGTTCCCGTGGTCCGGCATAGCGGTACGATGGAAGAGTACCGACGGGTTTTAGTGGGTAGGGCTGTGGCCAATTCACCATCTTTTCGGCCGCAGCGAGCCCCACATACCCTTGGGGGGTCCCCGTTCTCCTTGGGATGCGTAAAGGCATTCCCCGTCGCAAAAAAAAAAAAAAAAAAAAAAAAAAAAAAAAAAAAAAAAAAAAAAAAAAAAAAAAAAAAGGTTAGGTTAGGTTAGGTTAGGTTATCTTCTTCTTGGGGGCGATACCGGTTCCTCCTCGTGGTGTCCCTGGGCAACGGCTGAGTGCCCCTCGTTGTGTCTTTTGCAGGGGGGGGCATTCAGACGGCTGAACGCCGGTCTATCTCTGTCTTTCTCATCTTTTTATAACTTTCTTCGTGTTTTATTATGTTTTTGGTTCTCTGTCTTTTCACCACCTTTCTTCTCTGTCTTTCCTGTTTTATTTACCTCTTGTTGACGGTGAGCACACACGTTAAAAGCCCGCGACCCGGTGTGTCGGAGTTAGTAAAGATGGAAGAACGCAATAGACTAAATAATCTCCGGGTGGGTCCCGGCAGCAATGCTGGGGAATCCCACACCTCTGCTTCGGCGGGGGTCAGGCCCGTGTATACGGAGGGGCCAACTAGTGCGTTGAGGGAGGAGACGGTCGTGGAGACGACAGAAAAGGAGAGAGGCGCTATGGCGCAAACGAGTCTGAAACCGGTGCACCTAACCGCACCTGGGGCAGACCTTTTAACCGACGAGGACGTCGATTTCAGCATTTCGCAGCCGAATGGTTTCGAGCGAATGCTGAAACTGATGAAAAAGAAGAAAGCTCGGGGTGATGCGGACCTGCCGCGTGTTTTATTGACGCGCGATGTGAGGATGACGCCCCCTCGAGCGAGTACATCCATGGAAAGAGACGAAAGTGAGGACTGTCTCTCGGACTCCAGCGATATGTCTTGTGTGTCGCTGGACTCTGAGGGGCTGCCCACAAACCCGGATTCGACACGCCGAAAACGGCGCAGCACGGACGAAGACATGGGGCCGCCCTTGACAGGCGCGGTTCCGAAGGTAAAGAGGGGACGTGGCCGGCCTCCAACAACCGGCCAATACGTTGGTCTCGCCAAGGCGCAGGCAGAGCTCAACGCCGAAAAGGAGAAGGCCATTCGGCTTCAGGCGGAGGCAGAATTAGCTGCCAGCCTGATTCGTGCGGCAAAGGAAGATCGGGAGGCTCGAGTGTGTGACTCGGCTCCCACTACCACAGGCGAAGACACAAACGCGGCACTCAGTGCCCGCGTGGAGAGGGCTTTGGAGTCCATTTCTATGGTAGCTTCAAAGTCCACAAACTTGAAAGGGACGTTCCAGCGGTTCCTCAAAGAGGCGGTAGGCAACATCCGGGCGGCCGTCGCTGAGATGAGGGGCCGCTGTGAGAATGACGAGCTGCGGGCTTTGGAGAGCCAGAATGCGCGGCTCCAACAGCAGGTGGACGATTTACGTTGCCAGCTGGAGGAGTTGCGGCGCCAGGCGGCCAAGCCCGCCGCCCCACAAGAAGACTGGAAGAAGCTGTTGTCGGAGGTCTCGCGCTCCAATATCGAGACCTTCGGCAACATGCTGAATGCGCGGCTCGCAGGGCTGGAAGACCGGCTCTTGCCGGAGCCGAGAAGACGACCTCCGTTGGCGTCGGATAGTGTCGATGTCATCGATGACACACCGGCGCCAGCGTTAGAGAAGAAAAACGTGACGAAGCCTAAAAAGGCCACATTTGCCGAAGTTGCGGCTCCGGTAGCGCCGGCCCCACAAGAGGCCCGAGCTGCACCAGTGCCGCCAAAAACGGCAAAAAGGAAGAAGAGGCCAACAATGGCTGCAAAAGAAGCGGCGCGAGGGGGTGCGAACACAACGCCCTCTCCCGCCCAGGCCCCGCGAAATGAATCGCGCAAGACCGACCGGAGAAGACATGGGGCGGCTACAACATCAAAAGTCGCCCCCAAGAAGAAGAAAGTGGCGAGGCTCCGCCCTCCGACTACTGCGGCCGTCGCACTCATTTTAGAGGCGGGGGCTGTTCTACAGGGGGCGACCTACGCCAATCTTTTGCGAGAGGCCAGGCTTAGAATCAACCTGGTGGATCTTCAAATCCCCAGGCTGACGATTTGTACCAGCCAAACTGGCGGGCGCATCCTCAGGATAGAGGGGGAGGGTGCGAACGAGAAGGCGGATGCTTTTGCGGCAAAGCTGCGAGAGGTTATAGGCCCTGAGCTGGCCAAAGTCAGTCGCCCGGTGAAGTGCGCGGAGTTGCGGGTCACCGGGTTGGATGATGCAACGGAGGCCGCCGAAGTTATAGCGGCGGTCGCCAAGGAAGGAGAGTGCTCGGCCACTAACATCCGGTCGGGCCAGGTTGTCGTGGGCCCCAGAGGTGAGAGATCCCTCTGGTTGTATGTCCCAATAGCGGCTGCCAAGAAGCTGGTGAGCTCTGGGCGGCTGAAAGTGGGCTGGGTCGCGGCGAAGGTGGCGCTGCTGGCCGCGAGGCCTAAGCGCTGTTACCGATGCCTCGACACCGGCCATCTGGCGGCTAACTGTAAGTGCCTGGTGGACCTCAGTCGGAACTGTTTCCGCTGTGGGAAGCCGGGGCACAAGGCGCCCGCCTGCGAGTCTGCTCCAAGCTGCCCGGTGTGTGAAGCCGCCGGCAAGCCTAAGGAGCACGCGCTGGGGAGCAGCGGCTGTATTACAGCGAAGCCCGCCCCCAGCACGAAGAGCAAGAGAAAGGCTCCGTCAAAAAAGGCCCGGCACAAAAAGCCGGCCACGGTCGCGAGGGTGGTTCTGCCCGCCCCCGCCATGGACGTTGAAGCCTAGACCCGTGGGCGGCGATCGGGGGATCGGCCGCTCACATGTTAGGGTCCCGAGCGTGAAGCTCCCTGGGTGCCCGGGGAGCCCTCGGTGAAGGCAGGCGGCGGCATGGTATCTGGCCGCCGCACCGAAGAGAGCCGGACGCGGCAGCGCTTGTGGGTCGCGGAAGAATGTGATAGTACCCGTGGCCCACAGTATGGCGCAGAAGGTGGCATGGAGGGGTTTTAGTCGGTAAACCTCGGCGCACTCTACACGCGCCGAGGGAGTCCGACATACCCCGCCGCCTTCCCCCGGAGTCGGTGGGGATACGTAACGTATTTCCCCTCCCTAAAAAAAAAAAAAAAAAAAAAAAAGGTTATCTTCTTCTTGTTTTATTCAGTTTTTGTTACTCTATCTTTCATCGTCTTTTCTACCTCTATCTTTCATTTTTGTTTATCTCTTCTGGAGATGGTGAGCTGGCACCAGAACCAGCCCGCGACTCGGGATGTCGGAGAGTTTCGCTATGGAGGATCGTAATTTGAAAAAGATTCCCCGGGAGGGTCCTGGCAGAAATGTCGGGGAATCCCTCCCCTCCGCCTTGGCGGAGGGCTGCTCCACGTATACGGGGGGGGCACAACTTGCGATGAGGAAGGATGAGGTGGCCGCTGCGGCGGTAGTGAAGGAGAGTGGCGTGAGTACACGCAATAGTCCGAAACCGGCGCACCTAACCGCGTCGGGGGCGGAACTACTTACTGACGAGGATGTGGATTTTTCTGTGTCGCAGCCAAACGGATTCGAACGGATGGTTGCTCTCATGAAGAAAAAGAAGGCTCGGGGCGACGCGGACTTGCCGCGCGTACTTCTCACGCGCGATGTGAGAATGTCGTCCCTGAGTCCTAGTATACCGAAAAAAGACGACAGTGAGGACTGTTACTCGGACTCCAGCGATATGTCGCGCGTTTCGCTGGACTCCGAGGAGCTGCCCACAAACCCACCGGATTTTCTTCGCCTGCGGAAGCGGCGTAATACCGATTCTGACGATATGGCGCCGCCCTCATCAGGTGCGGTGCCCAAAACTAAGAAAGGACGTGGTCGGCCTCCAACAACCGGCCAGTACGTGGGTCTTGCCAAGGCACAGGCAGACCTGAATAAGGAGAGAGAGAGGGCCATTCGATTGGAAGCTGAAGCCGATCTGGCCTCACAATTGATACGGACGGCAAGGGAGGCGCGAGAGTCTAGCTCGGCTCCCCTCGTCTCTAATATCACTGGAGAAGACACAAACGCGGCACTCAGTGCCCGCGTTGAGAGGGCTTTGGAGGCGGTTACGTTGGTCGCTTCAAAGTCCTCAAATCTGAAGGGGACATTCCAGCGGTTCCTCAAGGACGCGGTCGTCAACATCCGTACGGCCGTCGCCGAGATGAGGGGCCGCTGCGAGTCGGATGAGCTACAAATCCCTCCACCAACCCATGGCCCCATCAACCGATCGTGGTTATACGGGCCGAAACACGGGAATGCGCACCCTACTGTCTCGGGCTCTCCCCTTCAGGTGCGCAATTCTTGATTCCCTACAAGTTATTTAATCTATTTCTATTTGTCCCTAAGTCCATTCTCCCCTTTCTGGGGCGGACAACACAGATACGACTTCGGTGTCTTCCGATAGTGCGTCCTGGTTCTACTATCTATGCTCTTGTCCCTGGTTGCCTCCATTCAACCTTTCTTCTAATTCAAGTCCACTTCTTTTCCTGTGCCATAGTCGCGCGTATTCCCGTAGTCGTCCGAAGTTCGCCGCCGTGGAGACGAGATCGCAGTAGTAGGCCGGGCCTTCCCCAAAGACTTCGATCGCATCCAACAGCTCCCTACGTTCCTCCCCGTACAGAGGGCACTCCCAGATTGCGTGGTGTACGTCTTCTACTGCGGCTTCGCCACAGTAGCATGACCCCACAGCAGCCAAAGTCATTCTGTGAAGCCTCCCTCTGAAACAGCCGTGACCGGTGAGCAGCTGCGACGTTTCATAGTCCGGTTCAACCCAAACGGCCTTGCAACGGGCCTTTACATCGGGGAAAAATCGATACAATTCCCGCCCCGTTGTCGATGTGTCCCAACGCTTCTGCCATTGGGCATAGGCGGACTCAGATTCCCTGAGTTTCGCACTCCGAAGCTCCTCTTTGGTAGCCCCGGTCTCACGCAACTCGCCTAGTCTGCCAGCACGTACTACCTCGAGATCGGCCGGAAGTACACCTGCCAATACTGACAGGGCGTCAGTGCTCGTCGAGCGATACGCCTTGGTCAGAAGGACCAAGGCGGGTCTCTGGGTGCGCAGAAGCGCACTCCGCACAACGTGGAGGGTCGCCCTCTCATACCAACATGCTGCAGCATATGTTACAGTGGCCACAAAGGTACCTTGGTACAGAACCCGAAGAGCCCTGTACCTCACCCCCCATGAGCTAGCCGAGACTCGCGACATTTTGCCGAAACAATTTGCCGCCCTCTCCCCTATGGACACTGCATGCCGCGCAAATGAAAGACTTGAGTCGATCACCACTCCCAACACCGTGGTCGACGTGACGCTCCTGATGGAGTTCGTCCCTAATTTGATGACTGGGGGTCGCTGGAACTTCCCTTTTATCGTCATTGAAGACGATTTATTCGGGGAAAATTCCAGCCTATTTCGGACACCCCATTCACCCACGAGCCGCAATGCTGCTAAGGCTTTCGCCTCAAGAGCCGCACGTGAGTCCCCCTCGATCAGGATCGTCACGTCGTCGGCATAGGCCACGAATGTTACCCCCCCTGGAAGGGGCAGTCGAAGCAAGTCGTCCATTAGGATGTTCCAGAGAGTGGGACCCAACACCGATCCCTGCGGACAGCCCATAGTGGCAGCCTTCCACACTACCATGCGACCCACGAACATGCCAACTCTGCGGCCGGTGAAGTAGCCTGCCAACATCCGGTAGATGTTGGGCGGACAGCCTCCCTTTTTCGCCTTTAGCATAATCATAGGCCACCAAGCATTATCGAAGGCCCCAGAGATATCTAAAAAGATCGCCTGTACATACTTCGACGAGCTCCCACGAGCCGTTCCGAGAATGGTTCTCAGAGCGGATACTGTCGACCGTCCCCGAGTGAATCCATGCTGGCAGTCCGACAGACCTCTTGTCATCTGCGAGGCGCACTTTAATAACACGCGTTCTAAAATTTTACCAAAGATCGGCAACAGAGTGACGGGCCGGTAGGCTTTTGGGTCGGTAGGCGGCTTGCCGTTGCCCTTAGGCAAGACAATCAGTCTACCGTCCTTCCATACACGCGGAAAAACGCCCTCCTGGACACATCGCCTAAACACTTCTGTGGTTTCTCGCGGCGCGGCTGCCCAAACGTGTTTGATAATACGAGCGGTAACCCCATCGATCCCTGGTGCTGTGTTCGGAAGATCCTTGACTATGGTCGCCACCACTTCTTCCGTCGGAGGAGGAGCATCCACTCCTGCGGGAATCGCAGCTGCCACAAACCGCACTTGCCTGTGATACTCGGTGTCTCTGGACACATCGTCGTCCGGACACAGAGCACCCATGAGGCTATGCATGGCCTCCTCGACTCCCCCAGCATAACCTTGGGCATATTTCGTGCCATTGATTACATTGCTAGGCGGCCGAAGCCGCCCGCACGCGACACGGTACGCCTGGCCCCAAGGGTCCTGGTTTCCCGATTCACAGACGGACTTAAAAAATTTCAGTTGCTCCTCCTTAATGGCTACCCTGTACCTACGCCTATGCTCATGAAAGCGCCTCTTGGCAGTCTCCTCGTCCGGGCTATTGCCCCGACGGGAAGCCTGCCAAGCCCTGCGCGAGCTGTAAGTCTCGCGGCGAAGTCGGTCCAAGACCGGCGTCCACCACTCATACCCACGCTCAGATCTACCACTCCCCCCCTTACTCAACCCCAGGATGCTTGTCGCTGTGCTAGCCACCATCTTGGTGAACTTCGCACATAACACTTCAGCGGAAGTGTTCCACCTAATGTTGGCAGACCTTTTTTGGATCTCGTCCTCGAAGATATCCCATTCCACACCACGCTCCCGAAACCGCATTGGCTCTTCATACGACTCTGCGCCAGAAGTTGACTTATTTGCTACCACATACGTTATCAGCCTATGGTCACTGTCTATTGCGTTCTCGTGCACCCTCCACCCCGTTACCAGGGTGCCTTTAGACAACGTCAGGTCGATGTTGGACGAACCGTTCGCTGTAGCAAACGTGGCCGGCTGATCTTCGCCATTGGCCAAGCGGAGTCCATGTGCCAGGATAAATGCCTCCATCGACTCGCGACGGTGCGTGACGTCTGGTCCGCGTCCAGAGTACTGCCTCTCCTCGCAGTACCACATCGGAGAGTGCGCATTCGAGTCTACCCCTATTATGATTCTCTTGCCTCTTAAGGAGGCAAGGACTGTGCCTAGGTGTTCCAGGTGGACATCTATGTCGTCACTGTACTGGAAGTACGCAGATACAAGGTACACACCGCCCCCGTCACCCATCACATGACACACCAAGCAGTGTGTCGTGGACAAGTGCCGTAAAACGGCGCACGCCAAGTCCCCCCGACGAACGTAGATGCCCGCCTTGGCACTATCACCGCTCTGCAGGATGGTGTTTGCCGCGGGTAGAAGAGAGGGACCAGGGTAATGTTCCTGAACCAGAACGACGTCTAGTCCCATCTCCTCAGCTATTAGGGGCAGCTCTGTGGTAGCCGTCTGAGCCCCCGCCAGGTTAATCTGTCCGACGGTGATATCACTTTTGTCTGCCATTAGTAATTCGTAGATTCCACCATTCTACGCTCAGCGTGTCTCCTGGCCGGGCATTCGGAGCTGGCCGTTCTGTGGTCCAGAGCTACCTTAGCGTGACCGAACTTCAGGCATGTAGCGCACCGGCGAATTGACTCCTTACAGTCCGTGCTAGTGTGTCCATTGTTGCCACACTGGCCACAAGTGGGTTTGTCTGCTTTGCAGCCCCTCTCCATGTGACCATATATATGGCACCGTCGGCAACAGACCTCTGTAGTGTAGTCCTCTACGTCGACTACTTCCCAACCGATGTAAAGTTTCTTTTTAGATACCAGGCACTTCCTAAGCGCTGGTTCACACCGTATGACATATGTAGTCCGATTTCCTCCCGATCGACTTTTCTTAAAAGCCAACTGGCAGCTCTTTTGCAGTCGGTCCAAAGGCCACTGAGTGTCTTCGCGCAGGTTTTGGTCCTTTACGCACTTCAGAATTTCGACCAGTTCGTGGTTGCCGCCATCAATATTGCGGAGGGCGACAAGTGGAAGGCGACCTTTAAGTGGCTCGGTCTTCAATGTTGCTGGCATTGCCGCCTTCAACCTTTCCAAGTCTTCCGTGGTGCGCGTTTGTACGAGTACGCCAGCACCCGAGATCTTCTTAATTCTCTCTACACATATGTCTAAGGCGGCGGGGGCTATGGAGGTTTTTAGCATTGTTTTGGTCTCCTCTGCTGTCTTTGCCGCTTCGTTTATCGGCAGGATCTTCACACAGGGCCCACTAGAGCTCTTCACTTTGTCCGCAAAGGACGGTGGCGGCGCAAGGGGCCTCGCCTCGATTAGGGCGTCCGCTCTCTTCCTCTCCTCTTCAACCTGCCCTTTCTCCTTCCGCAGGGCATCCTGAAGGTTTGAGATTTTGACATCCCCAACCTCAGCCACCTTCGTCTTTTCTCCGACCATTATCGCCAGATGGGAGACGATCTCCAACATTCTGGCCACCTCTTCTGACACCCTGGAGCTATCAGCCTTGTTCAATCTTGATGCTGGCGCCCGGATGACAGTGTTTATGTTGGCTGCAGCCTTGTTGGCCAACGTTACCAGGCCCCTTGTGCCAACAGTGTCCAGGTCTCCCTCGGTCATCTCTTCCTCTATAGCGTCCGTGGAGCAGGGGGTGTGAAAGTCCCATGGGGTCTGTGATGCTGTATCACCCATATTGTCCATTTCCAAAGCAGGAAGACATGGACGTCCTTGGCGCCTTTTTAATCGTTTCTTGGTAGCCGAAATGGCTTCGTCGGGGGACAAGAGCCTTTTACTAGTCTGCTGAGTCTGGTCTGATGGTCCACATGGCGATGTCTTCGGGGACCTTATCGCCTCCATCATCTCATCAAAATACTTCCTAGCAGCACTTGCAGCCGCCTCCTCCCTTTGTGTCATCTCACTAGTTTCGTCCTCCGACGTCGTTATGTACGTCACTGGCGGCGGGGGGACAGCAAGTACAGCAGAGGGGGGCGTCCTTAGCAACGACTTTCGCGGCTTAAATAGCTGCGGGGGTGGGCGCCCACCATCCTCCTCAGTGTCCGACATATCTCAGACCGTGCAAGCCAAAAGCTTGTATTCGTCTAACTCCTAGACTGGCAACACTGACCTCTGACAGATGTCAGTTGTCAAGTCGGATGAGCTGCGGGCTTTGGAGAGCCAGAACGCGCGGCTCCAACAACAGGTCGACGACCTACGCGGCCAGTTGGAAGAGTTGCGGCGCCAGGCGGCCAAGCCCGCCGCCCCACAGGAAGACATCAAGCTGCTGTTGTCGGAGGTCTCGCGCTCCAATATCGAGACCTTCGGCAACATGCTGAATGCGCGGCTCGCAGGGCTGGAAGACCGGCTCTTACCGGAGCCGAGAAGACGACCTCCGCTGGCGTCGGATAGTGTCGATGTCATCGAAGACACACCGGCGCCAGCGCCAGCACCGGAAAGACGAAAGGCGCCGAAGCCTAAGAAGGCGGTGGCGCCCACATACGCCGAAACAGCGGCTCCGATAGCGCCGGCCCCACAAGAGGCTCGAGCAGCTCCGGCACCGCCTAAAAAGAAAAGGAAGCGGCCATCAATGGCCGCCAGAGAAGCGCGAGGAGCGGCGAACGCAGCGCCCTCTCCCGCAGAGGCCCCGTCGATCACTGTTGGTGCGCAAAAGGCCCAAAAGAAGAAGGGTGCGGCTACATCATCCAAAGCCGCACCGAAGAAGAGAAAGGCGAGGCTCCGCCCTCCGACCACTGCGGCCGTGACTCTTACACTGGAGGCAGCGGCTGTAGTGCAGGGGGCGACTTACGCCAAATTGCTGCGGGAGGCTCGGCTGAGGATTGACCTGGGGGAACTCCAAATCCCCAGGTTGACGATCCAAAACAGCCAAACCGGCGGGCGCATCCTCAAGATAGAGGGGGAGGGCGCGAGCGAGAAGGCGGATGTATTCGCAGCGAAGCTGCGTGAGGTTATAGGCCCTGAAGTGGCAAAGGTCGGTCGCCCGGTGAAGTGCGCGGAAATGCGGGTCACCGGGCTGGACGATGCGACGGAGGCTGCTGAAGTGGTAGCGGCAGTCGCGAGTGAAGGAGGTTGCCCGGCCACCAACATCCGGTCGGGCAAAGTAGCTGTGGGCGCCAGAGGCGACAGATCCCTCTGGCTCAGTGTACCCTTTGCGGCCGCCAAGAAGCTTCTGCGCTCTGGGCGGCTGCGTGTCGGTTGGGTCATGGCAAAGGTGGCGCTGCTGGCCGCGAGGCCTAAGCGGTGTTATCGATGCCTTGACACCGGCCATATGGCGGCGAGGTGCAAGTGCTCGGTGGACCTTAGTAGGAATTGCTTCCGCTGTGGAAAGCCGGGCCACAAAGCGCCCGAGTGTGAGTCGGCTCCGAATTGCCCGGTCTGCGAGGCCGCGGGCAAACCAAAGGAGCACGCGCTGGGGAGTAGCGGCTGTATCACAGCAGCAAAGCCGCACCCCGGCACGAAGCCCAAGAGAAAGGCGCCATCTAAAAAGGCGCGGCACAAAAAGCCGCGCCCAGTTACCGGCAGGGAGGTTCTGGCCCAACCTGCCGAAGAGGCGATGGAAGCCTAGGCCCGTGGGCGGCGATCGGGGGATCGACCGCTCACATGTTAGGGCCCCGAGTGTGAAGCTCCCTGGATGCCCGGGGAGTCCTCGGTGAAGGCAGGCGGCGGCATCCTATCTAGCCGCCGCACCGAAGAGAGCCGGACGCGGCAGCGCTTGTGGGTCGCGGAAGAATGCGATTAGTTCCCGTGGCCCACAGTATGGCGCAGAAGGAGGCATGGGGGGGTTTTAGTCGGTAAACCCCGGCGCACACTACAGCGCCGGCGGGAGCCCGACATAACCCACCGCCTTCCCCCGGAGTCGGCGGGTATGCGTAACGCATTTCCCCTCCTCAAAAAAAAAAAAAAAAAAAAAAAAAAAAAAAAAAAAAAAAAAA
Organism: Celastrina argiolus; assembly: GCA_905187575.2. Lineage (NCBI taxonomy): Eukaryota > Metazoa > Arthropoda > Insecta > Lepidoptera > Lycaenidae > Celastrina > Celastrina argiolus. Next base: position 67,703 of record LR994582.1, on the reverse strand, counting down.
AAAAAAAAAAAAAAAAAAAAAAAAAAAAGGGGGCGATAGGGGGCGGTACCGGTTCCTCCACGTTGGTGTCCCTGGGCAACGGCTGAGTGCCTTTCGTCGCGTCTTTGCGGGGGGAGGCATTCAGACGGCTGAACGCCGGTCTATATCTATTTTTCTCATCTTTCTTGTAACATTCTTCGCTTGTTTCGTTTTGTTTATGTTTTCTATCTTTCCACATCTTTTCTACTCTATCTTTCTCTTTTAGTTAACTCTGAAGATGGTGAGCTGGCATCAAAACTAGCCCGCGACACGGGATGTCGGAGTTTTTCGTAATGGAAGAGCGTATTTTGAAAAATATTCCCCGGGTGGGTCCCGGCAGCGATGCTGGGGAATCCCACCCCTCCGCTTCGGCGGGGGGCTGCTCCTTGTATACGGGGGGGGCACAAAATGCGTCGAGGAAGGAAGAGGTCGCTGCGGCGACGGGTGGAAAGCGAGGCGCGAAGGCGCGAGCGAGTCCGAAACCGGCGCACCTAACCGCGCCGGCTACGGATTTGCTTACGGATGAGGAGGTGGACTTCTCGCAGCCGGTTCCTGATGGGAGACGCCGGATGCTTGAGCTCTTTAAGAAGAAGGCACTCAGGGGGGACGTTGATCTGCCGCGCGTGATGCTCACGCGCGCGCTAATACCCGAACCCTCTCAATATGGACTAGACAGCGAGGACTGTCTCTCCGACTCCAGTGACATGTCCTGCTTGTCACTGGACTCCGAGGGGCTGCCCGCACTCCCGGACAAGACGCGTCGTAAACGGCGCAGCTCTGAAGATGACATGGGCCCGCCCCTCAGCAAAGCGGGCCCCAAGTCGAAAAGAGGTCGTGGTCGGCCGCCGACGACGGGCCAATATGTTGGTCTGGCGAAGGCGCAGGCCCAACTTAATCGCGAGAAGGAGGAGGCCCTTCGGCTGGAGGCTGAAGCTGAGTTGGCTAGGGCAGTTAGGACGGTAAGGGAGGCGCGGGTGTCTGACCCGGCTCCCCCTGGTCCCACAACACACCCGATCAACGACGCGGATAGGTCGACTGTCGAATTGGCTAGGAAGGTGGAAAGTTCGTTGGAGGCCATCACAATGGTCGCCACCAAGTCGTCGAACCTTAAGGGCACGTACCAAAGGTTCCTGAAGGAGGCGGCCGCGACCATTCGGGTGGCCTTCACCGAGGTGAGGAGCCGATCCGCTACAGAGGAAATACGGAGGCTGGAGGCGCAGAACGCTCGACTGGAAGAGGAAGTGGCGCAGGTGCGTCGCGAGCTCGACGAGTTGCGCAAACGTGCCCCAGGTCCTCCCCAAAAAGAAGAGGAAATGCGCCAGCTGTTGTCGGAGGTCTCTCGCTCCAACATAGAGACCTTCGGCAACATGCTGAACGCGAGACTGGCCGGGTTGGAGAACAGACTCCTCCCCGCGCCTCGGACGAGACCACCGCTAGCGGCGGATGGTGCTGGCACGTCTGCCGAGCCCCCGCTGCCGGCGAAGAAGAGGGCGCCGAAGCCTAAGAAGACGTCGGCGCCAACTTTCGCGGAAGTGACAACGGCGAGTGCAGTGCCTCCTCAAGTGGCTTCTGCACCGGCCAAGGCCCCTAAGGCCAAGAAGAAGAAGCGGCCCACTATGGCGGCTAAAGAGGCGGCGCAAGGGGGTGCGAACACGACGCCCTCTCCAGCTGAAGTCCCGTGGACCACAGTTGGTTCGCGCAAGGGCGCAAAGAAGAAGACGGGTGCGGCCACAACATCTAAGGCCGCGCCCAAGAAGAAGAAGAAGAATAGGCTCCGCCCTCCGACATCCGCGGCCGTCGCCCTCACCCTGGAGGCGGGGGCTGAAGAGAAGGGGGCATCATACGCGAGTCTACTGCGCGAGGCTCGGTCTAAGATTGGCCTGGGGGAGTTCCAAATCCCCAGGCTGGTCCACAAGAGGGCCCACACCGGCTCGGTTCTCCTCCTAATTGACGGGGAGGGGGCCGGTGAGAAGGCGGTCGCTTTTGCAGCGCGGCTGCGAGAGGTGCTGAGCCCAGAGTTGGTCAGGGTCAGCTGCCCGGTGAAGTGCGCGGAGATGCGGGTCACCGGGCTGGACGACGCGACGTCGGCCGCTGAGGTCGTAGCGGCGGTCGCAAGAGAAGGAGAGTGCCCGGCCACCAACATCCGGTCGGGCAGAGTCGTTGCTGGCCCGAGAGGGAAATCTCTGTGGGTCAGCGTCCCGGTGAAGGCCGCTCAGAAGCTTCTGGGCACTGGGCGGCTTCAGATAGGGTGGTTTGAGGCAAAGGTGGCGCTGCTGACCGCGAGGCCGAAGCGGTGCTTCCGCTGCCTCGATACTGGCCACATGGCGGCGCATTGCACGTGCCCGGTGGACCTCAGTCGGAGCTGCTTCCGCTGTGGAAAGCCTGGGCACAAGGCGCTCGCCTGCGAGGAGGCTCCGTGCTGTCCAGTCTGCGCGGCAGTGGACAAGCCCAAGGGGCACGTGCTGGGGGGTGACGGCTGTATTACAGTCAAAAAGCCGTCCCCCGGCACGAAAAAGAAGAGAAGGGCGCCAGCCAAAAAGGGGCGGCACAAAAAGCCGCACCCTGTTGCCGACAGGGCGATTCCGCTCGTCCCGGTCGAAGAGGCAATGGAAGCCTAGGCCCGTGGGTGGCGATCGGGGGATCGACCGCTCACAAGATGGGTCCCGAGTGAAAGGCTCCCCTAGATGCCCAGGGAGCCCTCGGTGAGGTAGGCGGCGGCATCTCAACAGGCCGCCGCATTTTGAGTTGAGCCGGACGCGGCAAGCGCTATGGGCTGCGGAAGTAATATTCTCAGTTCCCGCGGCCCACAGACAGCGCAGAAGGCGGGCATGGGGGGTTTTAGTCGGTAAACCTCGGCGCACTCACACGCGCTGAGGGAGTCCGACATACCCCGCCGCCTTCCCCCGGAGTCGGTGGGGATGCGTAACGCATTTCCCCCCTTTGTCGAGGCGGTCGCCAAAGAAGGAAATTGCCCGACCACCAATATCCGGTCGGGCAAAGTCGTAGTGGGACCCAGAGGTGACAGATCCCTCTGGCTCTATGTCCCCATGGCGGCCGCCAAGAAGCTTGTGGGCTCTGGGCGGTTGCAGGTCGGCTGGGTCGGGGCGAAGGTGGCGCTGCTGGCCGCGAGGCCTAAGCGGTGCTACAAGTGCCTCGACACCGGCCACGTGGCGGCGCAATGTAAGTGCGCGGTGGACCTCAGCCGGAATTGTTTCCGCTGTGGGAAGCCGGGGCACAAGGCGCCTGCCTGCGAGGCGGCACCCAACTGCCCGGTCTGCGAGGCCGCGGGCAAGGAAAAGGGGCACGTGCTGGGTAGTGGCGGCTGTATTACAGCGAAACCGCCCCCCAGCACGAAATCGAAGCGTAAGGCTCCGTCCAAAAAGGCCCGGCATAAAAAGCCGAAGGCCACGGTCGCGAGGGCGGTTCAGCCAGCCCCAGCCATGGACGTTGAGGCCTAGACCCGTGGGCGGCGATCGGGGGATCGACCGCTCACTTGTGAGGGTCCCGAGAGAGAAGCTCCCTGGGTGCCCGGGGAGTCCTCGGTGAAGGCAGGCGGCGGCATTGTATCTGGCCGCCGCACCGTAGAGAGCCGGACGCGGCAGCGCTTGTGGGTCGCGGAAGAATGTTATAGTACCCGTGGCCCGCAGTATGGCGCAGAAGGTGGCATGGAGGGGTTTTAGTCGGTAAACCTCGGCGCACTTTACACGCGCCGAGGGAGTCCGACATACCCCGCCGCCTTCCCCCGGAGTCGGTGGGGATACGTAACGTATTTCCCCTCCCTAAAAAAAAAAAAAAAAAAAAAAAAAAAAAAAAAAAAAAAAAAAAAAAGGTTAGGTTAGGTTAGGTTGGGGGCGAAGCCGGTTCCTCCTCGTGGTGTCCCTGGGCAACGGCTGAGTGCCCCTCGTTGTGTCTTTTGCAGGGGGGGGCATTCAGACGGCTGAACGCCGGTCTATCTCTGTCTTTCTCATCTTTTTATAACTTTCTTCGTGTTTTATTATGTTTTTGGTTCTCTGTCTTTTCACCACCTTTCTTCTCTGTCTTTCCTTTTTATTTCACTCTGACGATGGTGAGCTACACCTTAACAAGCCCGCGACTCGGGATGTCGGAGAGTTCGTAATGGATAAACGTAGCTTGAAAAATATTCCCCGGGAGGGTCCCGGCAGCAATGCCGGGGAATCCCTCCCCTCCGCTTCGGCGGAGGGCTGCCCCACGTATACGGGGGGGGCACAATCTGCGTCGACGAAGGTGGTCGCTGCGGCGACGAGTAAAGGAGATGGCGCGACGGCGCGAGCGAGTCCGAAACCGGCGCACCTAACCGCGCCGGCGACGGACTTGCTAACCGATGAAGACGTGGACTTCTCCGTGTCGCAACCTGATGGGTACGCGCGGATGTTGAGGCTCATGCAGAGGAAGAAACTCCGGGGTGATGCTGACTTGCCGCGCGTGCTTCTCACGCGCGATGTGATCATGCCGCCTCGGAGTAACAATAAGGACCTAAGCGAGGACTGTCTCTCGGACTCCAGCGATATGTCTTGTATATCGCTGGACTCCGAGGGGCTGCCCGCACTCCCGGACAAGACACGCCGAAAGCGGCGAAGCTCGGAAGACGACATGGGCCCGCCCCTTAGCAAAGCGGGTCCCAAATCGAAAAGAGGTCGTGGTCGACCGCCGACTACGGGCCAATACGTTGGTTTGGCGAAGGCGCAGGCCCAACTCAATCGTGAGAAGGAGAAGGCCCTTAGGCTTGAGGCTGAGTCCGATTTAGTTAGGGCAGTACGGACGGCAAAGGAGGCGCGGGTGTCTGACCCGGCTCCACCTGTTTCCACGGCACACGCTATTGACGACGCGGAGCGGTCGACCGCCGAATTGGCGAGGAAAGTAGAGAGCTCGCTGGAGGCCATCTCGATGGTCGCCACTAAGTCGTCGAACCTGAAGGGCACCTACCAAAGGTTCCTGAAGGAGGCGACCGCGACTATCCGAGCGGCTTTCAGTGAAGTGAGGAGCCGCTCCGCCACGGAGGAGATCAGAAGGCTGGAAGCCCAAAATACGCGGCTCGAAGAGCAAGTGGCGCAGATGCGTCGCGAACTGGACGAGTTGCGCAAGAAGGGTCCGGTCGCAAAAGAAGGTGACATACGCGAGCTGTTGTCGGAGGTCTCTCGCTCTAACATAGAGACCTTCGGCAACATGCTGAACGCGAGACTGGCCGGGTTGGAGGACAGACTCCTCCCCGCGCCCCGGATGAGACCACCGCTGGCGGCGGATGGTGCTGGCACGTCTGCCGAGCTCCCGCCGCCGGCGAAGAAGAAGGCGTCGAAGCCCAAGAAGACGTCGACGCCAACTTTCGCGGAGGTGACAGCGGCGAGTGCAGGGCCCCCTTCAGTGGCTCCTGCACCGGCCAAGGCCCCTAAGGCCAAGAAGAAGAAGCGGCCCACTATGGCGGCTAAAGAGGCGGCGCAAGGGGGGGCGAACACGACGCCCTCTCCAGCTGAAGTCCCGTGGACCACAGTTGGTTCGCGCAAGGGCGCAAAGAAGAAGACGGGTGCGGCCACAACATCTAAGGCCGCGCCCAAGAAGAAGAAGAAGAATAGGCTCCGCCCTCCGACATCCGCGGCCGTCGCCCTCACCCTGGAGGCGGGGGCTGAAGAGAAGGGGGCATCATACGCGAGCTTACTGCGTGAGGCTCGGTCTAAGATTGGCCTGGGGGAGTTCCAAATCCCCAGGCTGGTCCACAAGAGGGCCCACACCGGCTCGGTTCTCCTCCTAATTGACGGGGAGGGGGCCGGTGAGAAGGCGGTCGCTTTTGCAGCGCGGCTGCGAGAGGTGCTGAGCCCAGAGTTGGTCAGGGTCAGCTGCCCGGTGAAGTGCGCGGAGATGCGGGTCACCGGGCTGGACGACGCGACGTCGGCCGCTGAGGTCGTAGCGGCGGTCGCAAGAGAAGGAGAGTGCCCGGCCACCAACATCCGGTCGGGCAGAGTCGTTGCTGGCCCGAGAGGGAAATCTCTGTGGCTCAGCGTCCCGGTGAAGGCCGCTCAGAAGCTTCTGGGCACTGGGCGGCTTCAGATAGGGTGGTTTGAGGCAAAGGTGGCGCTGCTGACCGCGAGGCCGAAGCGGTGCTTCCGCTGCCTCGATACCGGCCACATGGCGGCGCATTGCACGTGCCCGGTGGACCTCAGTCGGAGCTGCTTCCGCTGTGGAAAGCCTGGGCACAAGGCGCTCGCCTGCGAGGAGGCTCCGTGCTGTCCAGTCTGCGCGGCAGTGGACAAGCCCAAGGGGCACGTGCTGGGGGGTGACGGCTGTATTACAGTCAAAAAGCCGTCCCCCGGCACGAAAAAGAAGAGAAGGGCGCCAGCCAAAAAGGGGCGGCACAAAAAGCCGCACCCTGTTGCCGACAGGGCGATTCCGCTCGTCCCGGTCGAAGAGGCAATGGAAGCCTAGGCCCGTGGGTGGCGATCGGGGGATCGACCGCTCACAAGATGGGTCCCGAGTGAAAGGCTCCCCTAGATGCCCGGGGAGCCCTCGGTGAGGTAGGCGGCGGCATCTCAACAGGCCGCCGCATTTTGAGTTGAGCCGGACGCGGCAAGCGCTATGGGCTGCGGAAGTAATATTCTCAGTTCCCGCGGCCCACAGACAGCGCAGAAGGCGGGCATGGGGGGTTTTAGTCGGTAAACCTCGGCGCACTCACACGCGCTGAGGGAGTCCGACATACCCCGCCGCCTTCCCCCGGAGTCGGTGGGGATGCGTAACGCATTTCCCCCCTTAAAAAAAAAAAAAAAAAAAAAAAAAAAAAAAAAAAAAAAAAAAAAAAAAAAAAAAAAAAAAAAAGGTTAGGTTAGGTTGGGGGCGGGGGCGATACCGGTTCCTCCACGTTGGTGTCCCTGGGCAACGTCTGGGTGCCCCACTTCGTGCCTTTTGCGGGTGAGGTGTCCAGACGGCTGAACGCCGGTCTTTGTCTATCTTTTCACCACCTTTTTATTAGACTTCTTCGTGTTTTATTATGTTTTATGTTTTTCTATCTTTCACCACCTTTCTTCTCTATCTTTCCTTTTTGTTTTTACTTCTGACGATGGTGAGCTGCACCGTAACTAGCCCGCGACTCGGGATGTCGGAGTTTGAAGAAATGGAGACACGTGAATTGAAAAATATTCCCCGGGTGGGTCCTGGCAGTAATGCTGGGGAATCCCACCCCTCCGCTTCGGCGGGGGGCTGCCCCACGTATACGGGGGGGGCACAAGACACGTTGAGGAAGGGGGAGGTGGCCGCTGTGGCGGTGGCAAAGGAGAGTGGCGCGACTGCGCGTGAAATTCCGAAACCGGCGCACCTAACCGCGTCGAGGGCGGATTTATTGACGGACGAGGACGTGGACTTTTCCGTCTCGCAGCCGAATGGGTTCGAGCGGATGGTCACGTTGATGAAGAAGAAGAAGGCTCGAGGCGATGCTGACTTGCCGCGCGTTTTGTTAACGCGCGATGTGCGCATATCGTCCTTGAGCCCAAGACATGGAAAAGACGCAAGTGAGGACTGTCTCTCGGACTCCAGCGATATATCGTGTGTATCGATGGACTCCGAGAGCCTGCCCACAACACCACCGGACTTTCTACGCCTTCGTAAAAGGCGAAACTCGGAATCGGACGACATGGCGCCGCCCTCAACAGGTGCGGTGCCCAAATCAAAGAAGGGACGTGGCCGGCCTCCAACAACCGGCCAATACGTCGGCTTGGCCAGAGCACAGGCCGAGCTTAATAAGGAGAAGGAGAGGGCCATTCGGCTTCAGGCCGAGGCTGAGTTGGCCCAGGACATGTCGCAGGCGGTAAGGGAAGCTCGGGCGTGTGGCCCGGCTCCCTCCGTCCTGACTCCCGGAGAGGACAAGACGAACGTGGCACTGTACGCCAGTGTGGAGAGGTCCCTGGAGGCGGTCATAATGGTTGCCACACGGTCCTCCAATCTGAAGGGGACGTTTCAGCGGCTTCTAAAAGAGGCGGTCGTCAATATCCGTACGGCCGTTTCCGATATGAGGGGCCGCTGTGAATCGGACGAGTTGCGGGCTTTGGAGAGTCAAAACGCGCGGCTCCAACAGCAGGTGGACGACCTACGTTGCCAGCTAGAGGAGTTGCGGCGCCAGGCGGCCAAGCCCGCGGCCCCACACGGAGAAGACATGAAGCAGCTGCTGTCGGAGGTCTCGCGCTCCAATATCGAGACCTTCGGCAATATGCTGAATGCGCGGCTCGCAGGGCTGGAGGACCGGCTCTTGCCGGAGCCAAGAAGAAGACCTCCGTTGGCGTCGGATAGTGTTGACATCATCAACGACACACCGGCGCCAGCGTTAGAAAAGAAGAAGGCACCGAAAAAGGCAACAAAGCCCACTTTCGCTGAAGCAGCGGCTCCGGTCGCGCCGGCCCCGCAAGAGGCCCGGTCAGCACCGCCGCCGCCGAAAGCCAGAAAGAAGAAGAGGCCATCAATGGCCGCCAGTGAAGCAGAACGACTGGGAGCGAACACAACGCCCCCCGAAGAGGCCCCGTGGAAGACTGTTGGTCCGCGGACGGCCAAGAAGAAGAAGAGTGCGGTCACAAAACCAAAGGCCGCACCGAAGAAGAAAGTGGCGAGGCTCCGCCCTCCAACTACTGCGGCCGTCGCCCTCACATTGGAGGCGGGGGCCGTAGCTAAGGGGGCGACCTACGCAAATCTGTTGCGGGAGGCGAGGCTGAGGATCGACCTGGGGGAACTCCAAATCCCCAGGCTGACGATCAGCAAAAGCCAAACCGGCGGTCGCATCCTCACGGTAGCGGGTGAGGGTGCCCAGGAGAAGGCGGACGTACTCGCGGCGCGTTTGCGCGAGGTGATCGAGCCAGATGTGGCGAGGGTCAGTCGCCCGGTGAGGTGCGCAGAGTTGCGGGTCACCGGGCTTGACGACGCGACCGAGGCGGCAGAAGTCGTCGAGGCGGTCGCCAGAGAAGGGAATTGCCCGGCCACCAATATCCGGTCGGGCAAAGTCGTAGTGGGACCCAGAGGTGATAGATCCCTCTGGCTCTATGTCCCCATGGCGGCCGCCAAGAAGCTTGTGGGCTCTGGGCGGTTGCAGGTCGGCTGGGTCGTGGCGAAGGTGGTGCTGCTGGCTGCGAGGCCTAAGCGGTGCTACAGATGCCTCGACACCGGCCACGTGGCGGCGCTGTGTAAGTGCCCGGTTGACCTCAGTCGGAACTGTTTCCGCTGTGGCAAGCCGGGGCACAAGGCGCCCGCCTGCGAGTCCGCTCCAAGCTGCCCGGTCTGCGAGGCCGCGGGCAAGGCGAAGGAGCACGTGCTGGGTGGTAGCGGCTGCATTACAGCGAAGCCGCCTCCCAGCACGAAATCGAAGCGAAAGGCTCCGTCCAAAAAGGCCCGGCATAAAAAGCCGAGGGCCACGGTCGCGGGGGCGGTTCAGCCAGCCCCAGCCATGGACGTTGAGGCCTAGACCCGTGGGCGGCGATCGGGGGATCGACCGCTCACATGTTAGGGTCCCGAGCGTAAAGCTCCCTGGGTGCCCGGGGAGCCCTCGGTGAAGGCAGGCGGCGGCATTGTATCTGGCCGCCGCACCGTAGAGAGCCGGACGCGGCAGCGCTTGTGGGTCGCGGAAGAATGTAATAGTACCCGTGGCCCACAGTATGGCGCAGAAGGTGGCATGGAGGGGTTTTAGTCGGTAGACCTCGGCGCACTTTACACGCGCCGAGGGAGTCCGACATACCCCGCCACCTTCCCCCGGAGCTGGCGGGGATACGTAACGTATTTCCCCTCCCTAAAAAAAAAAAAAAAAAAAAAAAAAAAAAAAAAAAAAAAAAAAAAAAAAAAGGTTAGGTTGGGGGCGATACCGGTTCCTCCTAGTTGGTGTCCCTGGGCAACGGCTGAGTGCCTTTCGTCGCGTCTTTTGCGGGGGGAGGCATTCAGACGGCTGAACGCCGGTCTTTCTCTGTTTTCTCACCTTTTTATAACTTTCTTCGTGTTTTTATTATGTTTTATGTTATTCTGTCTTTCACCACCTTTCTTCTCTGTCTTTCTTGTTTTGGTTTACTCTTCTGACGGTGAGCACACACGTTAAAAGCCCGCGACCCGGTGTGTCGGAGTTAGTAAAGATGGCAGAACGTAATAGATCAAATATTCTCCGGGTGGGTCCCGGCAGCAATGCCGGGGAATCCCACACTTCCGCTTCGGCGGGAGTCAGGCCCGTGTATACGGAGGGGCCAACTACTACGTTGAGGGAAGAGGCGGCCGTTGCGACGGCGAAGAAGGCGAGTGGCGCGAGTACGCGCAATAGTCCGAAAAGAGCTCCGCTGGCGTCGGATAGTGCCAATGTCATCGTAGACACGCCGGCGCCAGCGCCAGCACCGGAGAAGAAAAAGACGCCGAAGTCTGTAAAAACTGCGGCGCCCACATTTGCCGAAGTGGCGGCACCGATAGCGCCGGCCCCGCAAGAGGCTCGAGCTGCACCGGCCCCACCAAAGACGGCAAGAAGAAAGAAGCGGCCTTCAATGGCTGCAAGAGAAGCGGCGCGAGGGGGCACGAATACAGCGCCTTCCCCTGCCGAGGTCCCGCGAGAGAAACCGCGCAAGGCCGACCGGAGAAGACATGGGGCGACTACAACGTCTAAAGTCGCCCCCAAGAAGAAGAAAGCGAGGCTCCGCCCTCCGTCTACTGCGGCCGTCGCCCTCACCTTGGAGGCGGAGGCTGTAAAGCAGGGGGCGACCTACGCCAACTTATTGCGGGAGGCACGGCTGAGGGTCGACCTGGGGGAATTCCAAATCCCCAGGTTGACGATATCCAAGAGCCAAACAGGAGGTCGCATCCTCACGATTGCGGGTGAGGGTGCTCACGAAAAGGCGGACGCATTTGCGGCGCGCCTACGAGAGGTGATTGGCCCGGAAGTGGCGAAGGTCGGGCGCCCGGTGAAGTGTGTGGAGTTGAGAGTCACCGGGCTGGACGACGCGACCGAGGCAGCTGAGGTTGTCGAGGCGGTCGCCAAAGAAGGAAATTGCCCGATCACCAATATCCGGTCGGGCAAAGTCGTAGTGGGACCCAGAGGTGACAGATCCCTCTGGCTCTATGTCCCCATGGCGGCCGCCAAGAAGCTTGTGGGCTCTGGGCGGTTGCAGGTCGGCTGGGTCGGGGCGAAGGTGGCGCTGCTGGCCGCGAGGCCTAAGCGGTGCTACAAGTGCCTCGACACCGGCCACGTGGCGGCGCAATGTAAGTGCGCGGTGGACCTCAGCCGGAATTGTTTCCGCTGTGGAAAACCGGGGCACAAAGCGCCTGCCTGCGAGGCCGCTCCTTGCTGCCCGGTCTGCGAGGCCGCGGGCAAGCCGAAGGAGCACGTGCTGGGTGGTAGCGGCTGTATTACAGTGAAGCCGCCTCCCAGCACGAAATCGAAGAGAAAGGCTCCTTCCAAGAAAGCCCGGCACAAAAAACCGGAGGCCACAAGCAGGGCGGTTCTGCCCGCCCCTGCAATGGAAGTGGAGGCCTAGACCCGTGGGCGGCGATCGGGGGATCGACCGCTCACTTGTGAGGGTCCCGAGAGAGTAGCTCCCTGGGTGCCCGGGGAGTCCTCGGTGAAGGCAGGCGGCGGCATTTTATCTGGCCGCCGCACCGTAGAGAGCCGGACGCGGCAGCGCTTGTGGGTCGCGGAAGAATGTTACAGTACCCGTGGCCCACAGTATGGCGCAGAAGGTGGCATGGAGGGGTTTTAGTCGGTAAACCTCGGCGCACTCTACACGCGCCGAGGGAGTCCGACATACCCCGCCGCCTTCCCCCGGAGTCGGTGGGGATACGTAACGTATTTCCCCTCCTAAAAAAAAAAAAAAAAAAAAAAAGGTTAGGTTAGGTTGGGGGCGGGGGGGGGTCTGCCAGTTCGTCCACGTTCGTGCCCCTGGGCAACGTGTGGGTGCTCCACTCCGCTCTTTACACGGGGTGAGGAGCTCACACGGCTGAAGGCTGGCTCTGTCTATCTTTTCTCCTCTATTATTTCACCACCTTTTTATTTAAAACTCTTGTTTGTTCAGTTATATTTTGGTTCTTCCTATCTTTTCACCTACTTTATTTCATCTTCTACTATCTTTCCATTTTCGTTAACTCTTCTTTACAACAGTGTGTGTTTGTATTTTATATTTCTGTGAGTGTTTGTGTGATGGATGGACCCGTGGGTCCCTAACCCCAAGCTGGTGACGTCCGGCGATGGGGTGCATGGCGAGCAGGTGGCTACGTACCGAGGATGTGGGGCAGAATCACCCCGTAAAATGATCAAATATGGAAGAAACGCATGTGAAAAAATCTCCCAGGGTGGGTCCCGGCGGCGACGCCGGGGAATCCCACACTCCCGCTCCGGCGGGGGGTCGGGCCAAGTATACTGGGGGCCCTCAACATGCTGTGGAGGAGAAGGTGGTCGCGGTGGCGACGGGAGGAGAGAAAGAAGGAGAGAGGACAGAAAAACACAACGACATAAGGCTTGAAAGGATACCGATAGTGCAAGTGGAAAGGATTGTTGGTTTGGAAGACGGTTCGCGGGCGGCAACTCCCGTAACCGCAGGAAGCAAGTTCTTCGACCTTGAAGGAGGAACTTCGGAAGATTATGAGAGCGGCACCGACACCGCCCTCTCACATAATCGAGAAGAAGCAGAAAAGGAAAAGAGTAGACAGAAGTACCGCAAGAGGCGCGTGAGTGAATTAGAAGAAGATACAGATTCTGAGAAAGGAAAGAGAGTGGCTACCCCGAACAGCTCCAAACGTGGTAGGGGCAGGCCACCAACTACCGGTATGTACGCGGGCTTGGCCAAGGCCAAGAAGGACTACCTAGACATCCAACGGGAGTCCATCAGGGTCGAGGCCGAGCGCCAATTCCTGGAAGAGACTAAGAGGCTCCAACAGACACGCTCTCAACGTCTGTCGGAGTCCTCAAAAAATTTATCGGACGCTACAATGTGGGATGAAGACATGGTCACGACGGCGAAGCTGGGCTCCCAAATCACAGAGAGCTTGGACTCGATCGTCAGAGTGGCCAAAACATCGAAAAACCTCAGCGGACCCTATGTAAAGGCCCTGAAGGACGCGGTATCCGTTGTTAGGGAGTCATGTGCGGCCCTCCTCGGTCGATCGACATCGGAAGAAACCAGAGCACTGCAGTTGGCCAACACCCGCCTCTCCAGAGAGCTTGCAGAATTGAAGGAAGAGCTCGCGACAGTAAGACGCGAGCTTCACAATTTGAGACCACAGACTGCCCCTACGGCCCCCTCGCTCAATATAGAAGAAATGTTGGAGCGGGCGGTCCGAGAGGCGGTCTCATTGTCCAGCGCACGGCTCGACGCCCGGCTAGAGTCGTTGGAGGCCCGGCTTCTTCCAGAGCCGCGGATGCGTCCCCCACTTGCGTCGGATCGGAAAGAGGCAACCCAAAGCGCACAAATTCCAGCGGCGAGGGCCACAACGAAGACGCCGGAACCGGAAGTAGCGGTGTCTACCTTGTCGCCCCCACTCAACCCTGGGGCGGCTAAGAAGGGAAAGAAGGTGAAAAAGTCTGCAGCCGCCGTAGAAGCAGCTGCCGCAAGGCGCGACGCCGCGGACATTTCGACGGCACCGAGACCATCAGAAGAATGGGTCCAGGTGGTAAAGAAGAAAGGCAAGGGACAGAAAAAGGAAGAGAGAAATGACAAAACAGTGTCCAAAGGAAAGAAGAGAAAGAGTAGAAAGAGTGGTAGCTTGCGGGCCCCTAATTCAGCAGCCGTAGTGATTACGCTGCAGCCGGCCGCGGCAGACCGTGGCGTCTCGTATAAAGACGTCATGGAGAAAGCTAAGCGTAGCATAGATATTACGGCTTTGGAAATTCCAGCCGTAAAAAGTAAGACGGCCGTGACTGGGGCTCGCTTGCTGGAAGTATCGGGGGCGGCGAGTAAAGAGAAGGCGGATGCCCTGGCTGAAAAATTGAAAGAGGTCCTAGGCGAGGATGCCCGTGTATCCAGACCACAAAAGTGCGTGGAACTGCGAGTCTCTGGACTTGACGACACGGCCACCGCGACCGAAATCGCGGAAGCCATCGCCAGGCCTGGCAACTGCGCAGTGTCTAACATAAAAGTTGGCGAAATCCGGTTCGATAGGAGAGGACGCGGAGCAGCCTGGGCAAAATGCCCGGTCGACGCAGCCAAGATAGTGACGGCACCGAACACCAAGGTGTACGTCGGGTGGACGGTGGTGCGCGTGACGTTGTTGTCCGCGCGCCGAATACGCTGCTATCAGTGCCACGAAGAGGGACACGCCCGGGCAACATGCCCCCGTGAGACAGATCGCAGCGGTCTCTGCTTCCGCTGCGGCCAACCAGGTCACACTGCTGCGCAGTGTGAAAATGCACCACATTGTGCGTTGTGCGCAGAGAAGGGTAAGCCGGCGGACCACAGTGTTGGCAGTAAGGTCTGTGGCAAGCCAGCACCGAAAGAGGGAGGCTCTAAAAAGAGCCGAGCGCCACAGAAGCCCGCCATACCAACGACGGCAGCTTCTGAAGCTGGAGTGGCCCCGATGGAAGCCGCATAACGGCGTCCCTTCGCTTTTTGCAGGGCAATTTGAACCACTGCGCTCGAGCGCAGGATCTCCTGGATCAAGCTGTAGCGCAGTGGTCAATCGACGTCGTTGTGGTCTCTGAGCCGTACCGCGTCCCGCGAAGGAATGACTGGGTGGGAGATGTGAGCGCAACGGTCGCGCTGGTTTTTGGTCCCAAAGTCGTGCCACCGTCCTTGGCAAATACGACCATAGGCCCTGGTTTTGTTGTAGTCAGCCTGGGGGCCCTCACCGTGGTGGGGGTTTATTTCTCCCCGAATAAGCCTTTGGCCGACTTTGAGGCCTTTCTGACGCAGTTGACCGCACCCGTGGGCGGAGCGTCCGGTATTGTGATTGTCGCCGGAGACTTCAACGCAAAATCAACGTTGTGGGGCTCTCCGGCGACAGACGCTAGAGGTCGCGCGGTCGAGGACTGGTTGGCGTCCACCGATCTCGTCGTCGCTAACCGTGGTTCGGTAGGCACTTGTGTGCGACAACAGGGCGAGTCCATCGTGGACTTGACCCTCGTCAATTCGGCTGCTGCTGGTCGTGTCACAAACTGGCGGGTTGAAGAGGAGACCGAGACCCTCTCCGATCATAGACTCATCCGTTTCGACGTATCGACTCGCATGTCGGAGCTGGGCCGCACAACATCATCCGGCGGCGGCCCAAGATGGGCCTTGAAGCGAATGGATCGGGATCTTCTGGAGGAAGCGGCAGTCGTCGCGTCGTGGGCACGGCTCCCCTCAGACGACCCCACGGAATGCGCGGAATGGCTGAACGAGGCTATGGGAAACGTCTGCGATGCCTCTATGCCGCGGGCGGGCCCGTTCAAACCGCGGCGCCAAACGTACTGGTGGCGCCCGGAGCTGAAAGAACTACAGCGAGAGTGCACGGCGGTCCGTCGCCGTTACAAGAGGTATCGCAGACGACGTAACAGAGTCCAGCAGGAGGAAGACGCCCTATACGACGCGTACCGTCTGGCGTGCTGCGCGCTCCGTGACGCCATACTACAGGCTAAAACGGATGCGTGGCAGGAATGGCTGAATACGCTCGAAGACGATCCGTGGGGCAAGCCGTACAAGTGGGTGCGACAGAAGCTGCGCCCGGCCGCCCCGCCACTAACGCAGAATCTCCAACCGGACCTTCGCAACAGAGTCCTCTCGGCCCTATTTCCATCCGGGGCCGAGCCGAGTCCATCTTTAGTGACGCACCGGGAAGAGATTTCTGCAGTGGAAGAGGAGATACCGCCCGTCTCATCGGCGGAATTGGCGGTGGCGGTCCACAAAATGGGCCTCAAGAATACGGCACCTGGACTCGACGGCATACCGGGGCGCGCCTGGTCTCTCGCGATGAAAGAGATGGAGCCGCGGGTACTCACCACTTTGACCAACTGTTTGGTCCAGGGTCGAGTGCCGCGGCGCTGGAAGACGGGAAAATTGGTGCTGCTTCGGAAAACCGGTCGCCCGGAGGACCAGCCGTCGGCGTACCGCCCCATTGTGCTCCTGGATGAAATTTGTAAGATGTTGGAGAGGGTTCTAGTGGCGCGTCTCGTCCGGCATCTAGAGAGCGTCGGGCCGAACCTGAGTGAGAACCAATACGGGTTTCGCTCAGGCCGAGACACAATGGGAGCGGTCGCTCGACTGCGGGATACTGTAGAGGACGAATTGTCCCGGGGCGGGGTAGTATTGGCTGTGTCGCTGGATATTTCCAACGCCTTTAACTCCCTGCCCTGGTCAACTATCAAAGAGGGCCTGATACGACACGGCGTTCCGAGATACCTTCGCAACATCATCGGCGACTATCTCTCGGAACGCTATGTGCAATATCCTACCCAAGACGGCTGGGAGGAGAAAGAAGTGGTCTGCGGTGTTCCACAGGGGTCGGCTCTCGGTCCGACGCTGTGGAACATCGGTTTCAATTCGGTGCTCACCGGCGCAAATCTTCCCGGAGTTGAAGTGGTGTGTTACGCGGATGACACCCTCGTCGTCAGTCGCGGCAGGACCCACCGGGATGCACTGGTCCTCGCAACGGCAGCGGTTGCACATGTCGTCCGGCGTATTCGCGCGCTGGGCCTAGCGGTGGCTTTAGAAAAGTCCGAGGCCCTCTTCTTCCACGGGCCGAGGAAATCTCCGCCGCCTGGGCTAGCTGTGGTGGTGGGCGGGACTAGGATCAACGTCTTACCATCTATGACGTACCTGGGTCTCGTCCTCGACGGCAGGTGGACCTTCCGGGACCATTTCCGCCGTCTCTCGTTGAAGGTGATGAAGTCGGCTGGAGCTCTGGCCTCGCTGCTTCCAAACCTGGGGGGCCCAAGCCTCAGCTGCCGGAGACTGTACATGGGCGTCGTACGCTCCATGGTCATGTACGGCGCCCCAATATGGGCCGACCAACTGCTGCCCCAAAATCGGCTGGTGATTGGCAGACTCCAGAGAGTGATGGCTACGCGAGCAGTGCGTGGCTACCGCACGATCTCCAAAGATGCGGCCTGCCTGCTCGCGGGAAGCGTCCCCTGGGACATAGACGCCCAGTCTCTCGCCGGCGTGTACTGGCGCTGCGCTGCGGTTCGCGCGGAGGGCGGCAACCCTCTTCCAGACGTTGTCCGCCGGTGGAGAGACTCAGCCCGAGAGAGGGCGATAGAAATGTGGGAGGAGCGGCTGCAGGAGCCGCAAGTCAGTGTGGACCTGGTGCTGGCCATCCGCCCAGTGCTGAGGGAGTGGATTAGTAGGAAGTCGGGCGCCCTCTCATTCCGCCTCACACAGGTGCTGACCGGGCACGGGTGCTTCGGTCGGTACCTGTGCGAGATCGCCGGGAGAGAGGAGACAACACGCTGCCACCACTGTGACGCGGACAGGGACACGGCCGAACACACTGTTTCGGTCTGTCCCTCTTGGATTAGACAACGGGCGGCCCTCACGGCCGCCATTGGATTAGACCTCTCGTTGCCAGTATTGGTGTCCTCCATGCTGAGCGGCGAGCAAGAGTGGAAGGCGGTGGAAGACTTCGTAGAAGAGGTAGTCTCCGCGAAGGAGGAGGCCGAGCGTATCAGAGAGAGGGAGACGCTCGACCTCCGACGAAGAAGTCGGCCCAGGCAACGTAGAGTCAACAATGACAACGTTCCGCCTTAACCGGGGAGCTCGGGGCGGCGGTATGGGGATACCGTTGCCCATTGCACCGAGACTCCGAGTGGGTCGTGATGCGCATCATGCACCTGCGCATCGCGACACCAGTGCAGAGGGATGGCCTAAGCAAGCCCCCCAAGTGGGGCCTCTGTTCGGCCTGGGGGGCAAGTAAACGCCCCCACAGAGACGGGTCTGCTCCACACTGGCAGACGTCCGCTAATGGAGTCGCGGTTGGTCTGTCGTTCCCGCGGCTCCGCAACAGCGGGGTGAATGGCGCATCGTTGGGTTTTAGTGTAGTAAACCCGGGTGCGGCCCTTTACCCCGTGCCCGGGGAGTCTCACATATCCCGGTGGCCCGTCCCCAGCGTCATCGGGAATCTATAAAAGATTTCCCAACGTTAAAAAAAAAAAAAAAAAAAAAAAAGGTTGGGGGCGGGGGTCTGCCAGTTCGTCCACGTTCGTGCCCCTGGGCAACGTGTGGGTGCTCCACTCCGCTCTTTACACGGGGTGAGGAGCTCACACGGCTGAAGGCTGGCTCTATTTATCTATCTTTTCACCACCTTTTTATATAGTCTTCTTGAGTTTTTATTTTTCTTTGTTTATTCTGTCTTTCAACACCTTTTCTACTTCTATCTTCACTTATTATTTAATTCTTCTTTACAACAGCGTGTGTTGTGTGAGAATAAGTGTGTGTGTGTTTGTGTGACGGATGGACCTGTGGGTCCCTAACCCTAAACTGGTAACGTCCGGTGATGGGGTGCATTGCGAGCAGGCGGCTACGCACCGAGGACGTGGGGCAGAATCACCCCTAAAAAATGATCAATCATGGACAAGAACAATGTGGAAACTATTCCCAGGGTGGGTCCTCTTAGGAGGGAATCCCACACTCTCGCTTCGGCGGGAGATAGCCCCGTGTATACTGGGGGGGCACCAGTTGTTTTGGTGGAGAGGTTGGAGGTTGGAGGTGTAACGATTAACGACGACTCAGGCAAAACCCTAATGGAAAATGATAGGCTTAGTGATGATTTGGTCATGATGAAAACGGCTAGTGAGGGAGAAGGTGGATCGCGGGTTACTACCCCCTCATCCATCAAGTCTGGGGGCGGGTTTTTCCGTCGCCCCTTTGGAAGTGGTAGCGAGGATGAGAGCGGCTGTGACAGCGCTGCCTCTCATGTACAGGAAAAGGAGAGGGAGAAGGAAAGGGATAGATACCGGCGCAAAAGGCGCGGTTTGGAAGATAGCCCTGAAAAGGACAAGGAGGGGACCCGAAAGCCATCATCGAAACGTGGTAGGGGCAGGCCACCGACGACAGGACAGTACTGCGGCTTGGCCAAAGCAAAGAAGGACCTGCTGGATGAAACCCAGAGGGCGCTGGAGCTTGAGGCCGAGCGCGAAATTTTGGATATGGCAAAGAGGATTCCGCAGCTACGGTCACACCGGCTGTCGGAAACCTCAGACAACAACTCGGACGTGACAATGGTAGAGGAGGAGATCACTGCAGCGAATCTCGGCGCGGTGATATCGGAGAGTCTTGGGACCATCAAGAACGTGGCCCAAAAGTCAAAGAATTTAAAGGGGACATCAGTCGCAGCCCTAACAAAAGCGACCCGCGCAATTCAGGAGGCGTGTGCGGCCTTGCTTAGTAGGTCTGCTTCAGAGGAGACGAGGGCCCTGGCGGCGGCGAACGCGCGCCTCTCCAAGGACCTCGAAATTATGAGAAAGGAGTTAGAGACCGTCAAGCGCAAACTGGCAGAGGCTCAACCACAGTCCGCTCCCATTATTAATAAGGAGCCGAATGTGGAAGAACTGTTGCAGCGAGCGGTGCGAGAGGCGGTCTCCTTAACGAGCGCTCGCATGGACGCGCGATTGGAGATGTTGGAGGCCCGGCTTTTGCCTGAGCCCCGTCTGCGTCCTCCTCTAGCTGCAGACAAGAAAAAGGAAAGTGCGTTGCCGGCCTCGTCTTCTGCAGGGCCGGTACAGGAAGGAAGGGAGAGGATGCCGAGCCCATCGGAACCATCAGTCTCCACACTGATGCCACCGACGAACCCAGGCAAGAAGAAAGGAAAGAAGGTGAAGAAAAGCGCCGCCGCCAATGAAGCGGCAGCCGCTAGACGCGACACAGCAACAACAACAGCTGCGTCGCAACCTGCTGTCGCATCGGAGTGGGCTCAGGTTGTGAAGAGAGGGAAGGGACCTAGGAAGACAGAGGTCGAGCCGACGGGACCCAAGAAAAGAAAAAGAAGGGGAAATAAGCTGCGTGCTCCCAAGTCTGCGGCCGTTATTGTGACGCTTCAACCAGAGGCGGAAAAGCGAGGCGTCTCTTACGACGAAGTCCTATCGAAGGCGAAGCGGCAGCTCGACATAGTCGCGCTTGACATCTCGGCCGTGAAATTTAGGCGGGCCGTTACTGGGGCACGTATGTACGAGGTCTCGGGATCGGCCTGCAAAGAGAAGGCTGACGTGCTGGCGGTAAAATTGAAAGAGATACTGGGAGATGAAGACGTCCGCATCTCTCGGCCGCAGAAGTGCGCAGAGCTCCGGATAATGGGCATGGACGACACAGCCTCCGCGGCAGAGATTGCGGCTGCCATTGCGAGAGCGGGTGGTTGTCAAGCGGAAGACGTTAAGGTCGGCGAGATCCGCCTAGACAGGAGGGGCTGCGGTACGGCTTGGGTTAAATGCCCAGTCGAAGCTGCTAAGCAGGTGACGGCGCCGAACACGAAGGTCTACGTGGGATGGACAGTGGTGCGCGTGGCACTTTTGTCCACGCGCGTCATGAGGTGTTACCGCTGCCATGAAGTGGGTCATACGCGGGCGACTTGCCCCTCGGAAATTGACCGTGGCGAGCTTTGCTTCCGCTGTGGTCAGCCTGGTCATGGTTCTAGGCAGTGTGGAAACCCGCCCCATTGCGCACTCTGCGCGGCGAGCGGAAAACCGGCGGACCACAGTGTGGGGAGCAAGCCCTGCAACAAGTCTGCCCCTAAGAAGACGAAGGGCTCTAAAAAGAGCCAAGCGCCTGGGAAAACCGTCACTCCAACTACGACGGTCCCCAGTGCTGGAGAGGTCCCAATGGAGGCCCAATAACGGCCACCCAAAGGTTTCTGCAGGGCAACCTGAACCACTGCGCACAGGCGCAGGATTTATGGGTTCAGGTGTTGCTTCAGTGGGAGATTGATGTCGCCATTGTTGCCGAGCCGTATCGAGTTCTTACCAGGGATAATTGGATCGGAGACGCTGACTCGTCGGTTGCCTTGGTCTTCGGCCCCAAAATTGTGCCTCCGTCCTCAAGGAACACGTCTAGGGGTCACGGCTTCGTCGTTGTTCGCCTGGGGGCCCTCACCGTTGTGGGGGTCTATTTCTCCCCCAACAGGGCGCTCGTAGAATTTGAGGCGTTTCTGGTCCAATTGACCGCCTTCGTCGAGGGAGCTTCTCGTCCTGTGGTCGTCGCCGGAGACTTCAATGCGAAGTCAACGCTTTGGGGTTGCCCGGCGACGAACGCAAGAGGTCGTGTAGTCGAGGACTGGCTGGTGACTACTGGTCTGGTGTTGGCGAATCGGGGCGCTTCCAGCACATGCGTCAGACGTCAGGGGGAATCCATAGTGGACCTGACCCTGGTCAGTCCGACAGTCGCCCGACGCATCAACGAGTGGCAAGTCTTGAGTCGCACTGAGACTCTCTCGGACCACCAATATATACACTTCGTCGTTTCTGCAAGCGCGTCGGAGGTGGGCCGCACAATTACACCCGGTGGCGGCCCAAGGTGGTCCCTGAAGAGACTAGATAGAGGCCTGCTAGAGGAAGCGGCCATAGTTGCGTCGTGGGCGGCTCTTCCATCGGAGGACGTAGAAGAGTGCGCAGAGTGGCTAAATGAGGCGGCACGCAACATCTGTGACGCCTCAATGCCTCGCGCAGGTCCGTACATCCCTCGACGTCAGACGTACTGGTGGCGCCCTGAGTTGAGTCGGCTCCGAAAAGAGTGCGGGGTGGCCCGTCGCCGCTACCTGCGCTACCGCAGAAGGAGGAACAGGAATGAGGAGGAGGAGGAAACCATTTATGATGGCTACCGAACGGCGCGTCACGTCCTGCGCGATGCCATACGAGCGGCGAAAAAAGAGGCTTGGGAAGAGTTCCTGGACACACTGGAGCAGGATCCCTGGGGCAAGCCATACAAGCTGGTGAGGCAGAAGCTTCGTCCTGCGGCGCCTCCGCTCACCCAGAACCTGGAACCAGAGCTCCGCAGCTCCGTCGTCTCGGCCCTGTTTCCATCTCGGGCCGAGTGGTCTCCGCCAAATATGGCATCACACACCGCGGAGTCTGAAGACGAGGAGGAAGTGCCGCCCGTGTCGGCGGGAGAGTTGGCAGTAGCGGTCCAGAAAATGGCCCTGAAGAACACGGCCCCCGGTCTCGATGGCGTCCCCGGACGGGTGTGGGTGCTTGCTATGAAGCAAATGGAGGCCCGTGTACTCGCCGTTATGACCAGTTGTCTGGTCCAGGGACGAGTACCACGGCGCTGGAAGACCGGCAAGCTCGTGCTGCTGAGGAAGCATGGGCGACCAGAAGACCAGCCGTCGGCCTACCGTCCTATTGTCCTGCTGGACGAAATCTGTAAGACACTGGAGCGGATTATCGTGGCGCGTCTCACCCGTCATCTTGAGAGCGCCGGTCCAGCGTTGAGCGATAATCAGTTCGGCTTTCGTTCATGCCGATCGACAATAGATGCGGTGGCTCGGCTTCGATCTATTTCGGATTCGGAAATAACCCGGGGTGGGGTAGTTTTGGCAGTCTCTCTCGACATTTCCAATGCCTTCAACTCCCTGCCCTGGGCAACAATCAAAGAGGGACTAAGGTACCACCGCGTGCCGAGGTACTTACGCAACACCATCTGCGACTACCTATCGGCACGCTCGGTGCAGTACCCCACTGAAAACGGATGGGAAGAGAAGGAAGTGGTGTGTGGCGTCCCGCAGGGTTCGGCGCTCGGTCCGACCCTGTGGGACATTGGATTTGACTATGCGCTTCGCGGTGCCAACCTACCCGGCGCAGAACTCATTGCGTACGCGGACGATACCCTTGTCGTATGTCGTGGCAAGACGCACCGCGAAGCAGCAATACTCGCGACAGCGGCAGTCGCGCAGGTTGTGCGGCGAATTCAGTCGCTAGGACTGACGGTGGCGCTGCACAAGTCGGAAGCTCTGTCCTTCCACGGACCTAGGAACGCACCTCCGGCTGGTCTAGCGGTCATGGTGAGCGGAACAACAATCGGCGTGACGTCTTCAATGACGTACCTCGGCCTAGTTCTTGACGGCCGATGGACGTTCAAAGAGCACTTCCGCCGATTGTCTGAGAGAGTGAGCAGGTCAGCGGGAGCTTTAGCCTCGCTTCTCCCTAACCTCGGGGGGCCGAGTTTGAGTTGTCGGCGTCTCTACATGGGCGTCATTCGCTCCATGGCGATGTATGGCGCGCCGATATGGGCCGAACACCTGTTGCCCACGAACCGGCTTGCCCTGGGGAGGTTACAGAGAGTGATGGCGACGCGGGCAGTGCGTGGATACCGCACAATATCCAAGGATGCGGCATGCCTGCTCGCCGGGAGCGTCCCGTGGGACTTAGACGCTCGAGCCCTCGCCGATGTCTACTGGCGTGGCGCAGAGATACGCGCGGGAGGCAGCAACCCCCTACCTGACGCAGTACGTCGGTGGAGGGCTCTTGCCAAGGACCGGACGGTAGAGCTGTGGGAGGAGCGGCTACAAGAGCCGACAGTGAGCGTGAACCTGGTGCTGGCGATCCGCCCAGTGCTGAGGGAGTGGCTCAAGCGTGACACCGGAGCGCTCTCGTTCCGCCTCACGCAGGTGCTGACCGGGCATGGCTGCTTCGGTCAGTACCTGGGCGAAGTCATCAGACGAGAAGACACACCACGCTGTCATCATTGCGACGCGGACAGGGACACGGCCGAACACACGCTAACGGCCTGTCCCTCCTGGACAAGACAACGGGCGGCCCTCACGGCTGTCATTGGAACCGATCTATCGCTGCCAGCATTGGTGCGTTCCATGCTGTGCGGTGAACCTGAGTGGAAGGCGGTGACGGACTTTGCCGAAGAAGTCGTCTCCGCGAAAGAAGAGGCCGAGCGCATCAGGGAGAGGGAGGCGCTTGACCCTCGTCGAAGAGGTCGGCCAAGGCGAGGACGCGTCAATAATGACGATCACAACGTCCCGCCTTAGTGGTAGAGCTCAGGGTGATGGCGTGGGGACGCCATCGCCCATTGCACTGAGTTCCCGAGTTGGTCGCGATGCACAGCGTACTCTTCGTGCATCGCGACATCAGAGAGTAAGGCCTATGCAAGCCCTCAATGGGCCTCTGTTCGGCGTGAGGAGCTTTCAAGTGCTCCCAGGAAGTAGGGCCTGCTAGTGGCAAGCAGGCGCACGCTCGTCGGGTCGCGGAGTAAGCTCGCGCGTTCCCGTGGTCCGGCATAGCGGTACGTTGAAGAGTACCGACGGGTTTTAGTGGGTAGGGCTGTGGCCAATTTACCATCCTCTCGGCCGCAGCGAGCCCCACATACCCTTGGGGGGTCCCCGTCTCCTTTGGGATGCGTAAATGCATTCCCCGTCGAAAAAAAAAAAAAAAAAAAAAAAAAAAAAAAAAAAAAAAAGGTTAGGTTGGGGGCGATACCGGTTCCTCCTCGTTGGTGTCCCTGGGCAACGGCTGAGTGCCTTTCGTCGCGCCTTTTGCGGGGGGAGGCATTCAGACGGCTGAACGCCGGTCTTTCCTGTCTTTCTTGTCTTTTTATTAACTTTCTTCTAGTGTTCGTTTTGTTTTTGTTATTCTTTCTCTTCACCGTCTTTTCTACTCTGTCTTTCCGTTTATTTTATCTCTTCCGGAGATAGTGAGCTGGCACTAGAACTAGCCCGCGACTCGGGATGTCGGAGTTTTGAGTCATGGATAAGCGTAGATTGAAAAATATTCCCCGGGTGGGTCCCGGCAGCAATGCTGGGGAATCCCACACTCCCTCGAAAGAGGGAGTCTGCTCCACGTATACGGGGGGGGCACAACCTGCGTTGACGGAGGTGGTCGCTGCGGCGACGAGTAGAGAGAGAGGCGCGATAGCGCAAACAGGGTCGAAACCGGCGCACCTAACCGCGCCGGGGGCGGACCTTCTAACAGACGAAGATGTCGACTTCAGTGTGTCGCAGCCTAATGGGTATACGCGCATGCTGGAGTTGATGAGGAAGAAGAAGATACGGGGTGATGCTGACTTGCCGCGCGTGTTACTCACGCGCGATGTGATCATGCCACCCAAGATATCGGACAGGAGCATAAGCGAGGACTGTTTCTCGGACTCCAGTGACATGTCCTGTTTGTCACTGGACTCCGAGGGGCTGCCCGCAACACCGGACAGGACACGCCGTAAGCGGCGAAACTCGGACGATGACATGGGACCGCCCCTCTCTAAGGGAGCGGTGTCCAAGAAGAAGAAAGGGCGAGGGCGCCCGCCGACGACCGGCCAATATGTCGGATTGGCAAAGGCGCAGGCGGCCCTGAACAAAGAGAAGGAAGAGGCCCTTCGGCTGCAGGCTGAAGCGGAATTGGCGGAGTCCTTGAAGACGGTAAGGGAGGCGCGGGTGTTTGGCCCGGCTCCCCCCGTCCAACTACCGGCCATAGATGATGAGGAGCGGTCGACCGCCGAATTGGCGCGGAAAGTGGAGAGCTCGTTGGAGGCCATCGTTATGGTCGCCACGAGATCGCTTAACCTTAAGGGGACTTTCCAGAGGCACCTTAAGGAGGCGGCTGGCACCATAAGGACGGCCTTCAACGAGGTTAGGAACCGCTCCTCCACAGAGGAAGTAAGGAGTCTGGAGGCCCGAAATGCGCGGCTGGAAGAGGAAGTGGCGCAGATGCGCCGCGAGCTCGACGAGTTGCGTAGACTCGCCCCAGGTCCTCCCAAAGAAGACGACATGCGCCAGCTGTTGTCGGAGGTTTCTCGATCCAACATTGAGACCTTCGGCAACATGCTAAACGCAAGGTTAGCCGGGTTAGAGGACAGACTCCTCCCCGAGCCCCGAAGAAGACCTCCGCTGGCTTCGGACACTCCGGTGCCGGCGTCGATTCCGGAGAGAAAGGCACCGAAGCAGAAAAAGGCGACGGCGCCCACTTTCGCCGAAGTTGCGGCACCCACTGCTCCGGCCCCAGAAGAGGCTCGGCCCATACCGGCGCCGCCTAAGGCGAAGAAGAAGAAGCGGCAGACAATGGCCGCCAGAGAAGCAGCCGGGGAGGATGCGAATGCAACGCCCTCCCCCGCAGAGGCACCGTGGACCACCGTCGGCCCACGCAAGGCCAAAAAGAAGAAAGGTGCGACCAAAACACCAAAGGCCGCACCGAAGAAGAAGACGACGAGGCTCCGCCCTCCCACAACTGCAGCCGTCGCCCTCACCTTGGAGGCGGGGGCAGTAGAGCAGGGGGCGACCTACGCGAACCTCCTCCGTGAGGCCAGAATGAGAGTCAGTCTGGGTGAATTGGGAATCCCCGGGCTGACGATTCGTAGTAGTCGGACCGGTGGTCGCATCCTCACAATCGCTGGTGAGGGTGCAAGCGAGAAGGCCGACGCCTTCGCAGCTCAGCTGCGGGACGTCATAGGCCCAGAAGTGGCGAAAGTCAGTCGCCCGGTGAAGTGCGCGGAGTTGCGGGTCACCGGGCTGGACGACGCAACCGAGGCGGCGGAAGTAGTTATGGCGGTCGCTCGGGAAGGAGATTGCCCGGCTATCAACATCCGGTCGGGCAAAGTAGTGGTGGGACCCAGAGGCGACCGAACGCTCTGGCTCTACGTCCCCATGGCAGCCGCCAAGAAGCTTCTTGGCACTGGGCGGCTGCAAGTAGGCTGGGTCACGGCGAAGGTGACACTGCTGGCCGCGAGGCCTAAGCGGTGTTACCGTTGCCTAGACACCGGCCACCTGGCGGCGCAATGCAAGTGCTCGGTGGACCTCAGCAGGAATTGTTTCCGCTGTGGAAAGCCGGGGCACAAGGCGCCTGCCTGCGAGGCGGCACCCAACTGCCCGGTCTGCGAGGCCGCGGGCAAGGAAAAGGGGCACGTGCTGGGGAATAGCGGCTGCATAACAGCATCGAAGCCGGACCCCAGCACGAAGCGAAAGAGGAAGGCCCCATCGAAAAAGGCCCGGCACAAAAAGCCGGAGGCCTCAAGCAGGGCGGTTCTGCCCGCCCCTGCAATGGATGTGGAGGCCTAGACCCGTGGGCGGCGATCGGGGGATCGACCGCTCACTTGTGAGGGTCCCGAGCGTGAAGCTCCCTGGATGCCCGGGGAGCCCTCGGTGAAGGCAGGCGGCGGCATTTTATCTAGCCGCCGCACCGGAGAGAGCCGGACGCGGCAGCGCTTGTGGGTCGCGGAAGTAATGCAACCAGTTCCCGTGGCTCACAGTATGGCGCAGAAGGTGGCATGGAGGGGTTTTAGTCGGTAAACCTCGGCGCACTCTACACGCGCCGAGGGAGTCCGACATACCCCGCCGCCTTCCCCCGGAGTCGGTGGGGATACGTAAAGTATTTCCCCTCCTAAAAAAAAAAAAAAAAAAAGGTTAGGTTAGGTTAGGTTAGGTTAGGTTAGGTTAGGTTAGGTTAGGTTAGGTTAGGTTAGGTTAGGTTAGGTTCCCTTTCGGCCGTCTCCTTCTGCGATATTACGGTCTCGCAGAAGGCGACGACGGCTTCCCAAGCTTCCCTCGACCGGACCATGGCTGTTAGTATGGCCGGGAGGGTGAGGTCTAATCCTATGACGGCGCAGAGCTCCGCTCGCTGGGCCGCCCAAGCGGGGCAGGTCAGGAGCGTATGCTGCGCCGTGTCGTCTGGGTCCGGGCAGTGGTGGCACTGGGGCGTAAGCTCTCTCCTTGCCGTGTGGTGCAGATAGTGCCCGAAACACCCGTGCCCTGTCAGCATCTGCACCACCCGGAAAGTGAGGGCGCCTCTGCAGTGCTGCAGCCACTGTTGTAGTATGGGCCGTATGGCTGCCACGATATTGCGGCCAGCCATTGGAGACGCCATGCGGTCCTGCCAGGTGCGCACGATAATAATTCGCGCCTGGCGGCGCCATCGGGATGCCTGTTCTGGTGGCACCCGTTCTCCTCGCTCTTTCACCTCGGCAGTGCGGTGATACACCTCGGATAGTACCCGAGCCTCCAGGTCCCACGGAGGGGACCCTGCCAGCGCCAACGCTGCATCGCCTGCCACCGTGCGGTAACCTCTTATCATCCGCAGCGCCATCGTGCGCTGCGGGCCTTTCAGGAGCGCTCTATTGGCGGCGCTCAGATTGTCCGCCCAGACTGGGGCTCCATAGAGGGCCATGGATTGGAGGACCCCCGTATAGAGCCGCCTACACGTGGACCCCGGGCCTCCGATGTTGGGCAGGAGGCGTCCGAGGGCCACTGCCGTCTTCTTCAGCCTTGGTGCCAATCGGCGGAAATGAGGTGTAAATGACCACCTGGGATCCAAAACCAGACCCAGGTATTTCATCTCCGATCCGATTGGCACATCGACATCTCCAATGTGGAGTGACACTCCGGCAGGGGGGCGTTTCCGGGGTCCATAGAAAAAGATAGCCTCCGTCTTCTCCAACGCGACTCGCACCCCCTGTCTCTCAATTCTCGCCACAACTAGCGACGCTCCAACTCTCGCCAGACGAATGGCTTCCTCGAAAGTTTCTCCGCGGGCTAGAAGTAAGGTGTCGTCTGCGTAACAAATTACGCGTAGCCCACGGAGAAGCGCCGCACGCAGAACGCGGTCGAATCCGATGTTCCACAGGAGCGGACCGAGGACAGACCCCTGTGGAACGCCGCACTGAGTCACGATTCGTAAGACGACGCCATTACGCCCGACACAAGTTATCGTCCGTCGCCTAAGGTACCCGCCGATGGTTCTACGGAGATACCATGGCACCTGATGGTGGCGGAGACCCTCTTCGATCGCCCTAAAGGGCAGGGTATTAAACGCATTGGCGATGTCAAAAGACACCGCCAGCACCACTCCACCACGCGCCGTCTGTTCTTCAGAGAACTGCTTGACCTGGAGGATCGCATCTATGGTCGAGCGTTGGGCGCGGAAGCCATATTGGGCCTCAGAGAGGTTAGGTCCTTCCCGCTCAAGGTGTTTTGTGACCCTAGATGCGATCACTCTCTCCAGCAGCTTCCCGGCTTCGTCCAGCAAGACGATTGGCCTATAGGCCGAAGGCGAGTCAGCAGGCCGGCCGTCCTTCCTCAGCAAAACCAATCTTCCCTCCTTCCAGCACTCAGGGAATTCAGCTTGCGCGAGGCACTCACTGAACAGGTCCCGCAACCTGTCTTTGAGTGGACCCATGGACTTAACCCAAACTCGGCCGGGAATTCCGTCCGGGCCCGGGGCAGTCTTGCGTTCGCCGAGTCTGAAGATGGCTGCGTCAAGCTCTCCATCTGTGACAGGAGGCACCTCCTCAGGAAGAACCAGCTCGGCCTCGTCGGACGTTTCCGATTCGCCGGAAGACGGGAACAGCGTCGTCACAATCCGGGGCAGCTGTTCCGGGGACAGCATCTCCAATGCTGGAGGACCGCGGCCGATCTTGTTCCGCACTACCCGATACGGGCGACCCCAAGGGTCACGATTTAAGTCCTCCAGCATTTCCTCCCTGGCAGCGTCTTTGGCCAGCGTGATCGCGACGCGCAGCGCGTTCTTAGCCGCCTTATATTCTGCCCCGAGCCGACTCTCCAACTCCTCATCTCGCACTCTTCGCGCTCGCTGCCGTTGCAATGGCCGGCGTGCCCTGACGCACTGGTGCCGGAGCTCCGCGATCACCTCCGACCACCAGTACACCTGCCGCTTAGAAGGGCGGCGTTTGACGCGAGGCATAGAAGCATCGCAAACCCTAGTGAGGGCCTCCCTAAACCAGAGCGCCTCCTCATTTACAGCTACTGGTGCTGTGGGCCTTGGAGTCCAGGCTTCCACTTCCACCGCCTCATCGAATGCCTCCTTATCCATCCTCGTGAGTGCCCAGCGCGGGAATTCCGGAGCACTCGTCGAAGGTGGCGGGACTGTCTGAGTTACCCTCGAGGGGGAGACACTGAACCGAATGTACTGGTGATCCGACAGTGTCTCTACCTCCTCCACCCTCCAGTCTTGGACCAGCTCTCCAACCGCGGGACTGGCGAAGGAGAGATCAACAATCGAGCTCCCCTGCGGCCGAACGCATGTAGGTGCGTTCCCGCGGTTTAGAATCGAGAGACCGGTCATGAGGGCCCACTCCAGCACAGCGTCGCCTCGAGTGTCGGTCACACCCGAGCCCCAGGCTGAGTGCTTGGCGTTAAAATCACCGGCGACAAGAACGAGCCTTGGAGCCGCTCTTAAAGCTGCCGCCTGCAGCTCACCCAGGAAATCCTCGAATTCGGCGCGGGTCTTATTGGGAGAAAAGTATACCCCAAAGACTGTGTACTCCCCCCAATCCGCCGCCACAAATCCCTGGCCTCTCTCCCGCAGTAGAAGCGGAGGGCCTGTGTCACAACAATGGATAGCGACGGTGCCGAGCAGGTCTCCAACCCAGGTGTTGCGGGCTGGAACATAATAAGGCTCGGCCACTATCGCTATGTCTATCTGCCACTGAACCAGCGCCTGGAAGAACAAGTCCTGGGCGCCGGCGCAGTGGTTCAAGTTCGTCTGGAGACATTGTAATGGGCGTCTATCCATTGTGGACTTCCATGGCTTCAACCTGTTGGCCTTGCGGCCGACCCGTCCCTCGAGCTTTAGCTCTTCTATTCCGTCCCCTCTTTGGTGGGGCACAGCCTTTTCCGCCTATCGTGTGGCCAGGATCGCGTCCAGCCTCCGAACAAACAACACAATGAGGCCTCGCCGCGCAGAAAGACGCTTTGTGCCCATCTTGACCACACCGGAAGCACAATTGACCCCTATCTACTTCAGACTTGCAGAGCCTAGCCATGTGACCAACCTCCAGACATCGGAAACACTTCATGATGCGGGGCTCCAAGGTCTGCACGCGCGCCGAGCTCCAACCGACAAGCAGGCGGCCCGCAGCTGCCAAGGTGTTAGCGGCAGCCACGGGGCACTGCACCCACATGGTGCCCGTTCCTCCCGGTCCGTCGCGAATGTCGCCCCCCTTGACATGTTCTGGGGAACAACTTGTCTTAGCCACGACCGCAGCCAAGACTTCTTCTTTCGTGACCGTGTCATCCAAGCCCGTGATACGAACGTCGGAGCATTTGACCGGCCTAGCGACCCTCGCAGCACCGCCTAATACACTTCGCAGCCTTATGGCGAATTGCTCCGCCATTTCGCTGGTCGCACTTCCGGGGAGTTCCATTATGCGAGCCCCTGTTGCCGCCTGTCTTACTCGAACGCCCTCCGACAAGCCTAACTCCGCCAAGTTAATCTCTTGGCGGGCTTTACAGATGACGTCCTTGTAAGTAGTGCCGCGCTCGACTGCTTCATGCTGCAGTGTGATGACCACTGCAGCCGTGGCAGGAGCTGCGTTTCTCCTCCTTCTTGCTCTCTCTTTTGACTTTGGCTTTTGGGATGCCGCTGGTGCCACCTTTTGGTTTGTCTTTGTCACGTCCGGGTGCGTCTTATCCGTGTGTGTATTCGGTATCTGTTTTCCCTTTCCTTTCTTTCCCTTCTTCACAACTGTGCTCCAGCCCTCTTTTTCTGACGAAGGGCCGGGAGCAGCTGCTACTGTCGGAGCCGGCTGTTGTTCCGCCGGCTTTTCCTTTCCTTGCTTATTTTTCTTCTTCTTGCTAACCTTCTTTTCTTTTTCAGATACTGCCACCCCAGGAGTTGGAGCTGCTGCTGTCATCGCCGGAGCCGGAGTCGCCGTTCTTTTGGAGGGACCAGCCTGTGGTAGGTTGGGCAAACCTTCAGTCGGGTGAGTATCGGCATTTATTCTGTCCGCAGCCAAAGGCGGTCGGAGTCTTTTGGCTGGGAGCAGGCGATCTTCAATCACATCGATGCGGGCGTTGATCATGTTTGAGGTCCTCTCCATTATGGAGTGAGAGAGTTCCTCAAACATGGCCCTCAGTCCCGCAACCGTTATAACTTCTGAGCCTTGTTGTGCTGGAGTGCTAACTGATGGCGGCGGTCTTGACAGCGACTCCTGCGCCTGACTCGCCTTTTCCCTCAGTAGCACTATCTCCTCTCTTAGACGAATATTCTCCGCCTCTAGCCTAAGCGTGTCTTCCTTGAGAGAGGCGAGGCCACGGACTGACTCCTCGACCTTAGCTTCACCTTCTCTGAGGGCCTTTACAAATGTACCCTTCATGTTTCCGCTTTTTGTGCGGACCATCTTGATGAGCTCCAAGCCCTGCTCGCCAACCGTTTTAAGTTTGGTGGCGGCCGGGAGCCCATCAAGCGTCGCCTTTTCAGCCTGTCTCTTGGCTTCTTGTTCGTCCCTCCGCAATGCTCTTTGAAGAGCCGCAGCAACTTCTTTCTCGGCCTGGAGCTGCAGATCTTCGCGCTCCAGGTCCAGCAGTTCTCGTTTGGCAGCTGCTATATCAGTGTGCTCCCCAGTAGTAGGTCGACGACCCCGTTTAGCAGAGGCGAACTTCCTACCTCGAGTTTCCGACCGATACGATCGCTCTGAGCCACCATCATCCGAGCCCGACCCAGAGTTCGTAAGCCTACGTTTAGCCGCTCCATCGCGCGATGACGCGCGAGAGCTCGCCGCGGTCTTCATCGTGGACTGCGAACAGTCCGAATCAGACATCCTCTCCAATTGCACAATCGGAATCCGTATATCATGCATTAAGTCATCGGGTTTGGGGACATTGATGTCCCCGGAGATCGCCATGTTTTCAAGCAAGTTTTTGCCCCCCTCAGAGTACGTGAGGCTGGACGGACCTGACGGCCCGCCGAGGGATTCTCCGGTTACGGTACCCTCCTGAGGTATAACATTTTTAAAAGTTGCCATTCATACATTTACTTCGACACCCCGGGTCGCGGTCTCTTTTTTCAGGTGTGAGCTCACCTATCACCAAGAGTTAACAAAAACGGAAGATAGTCAGAGAAGAAATAAAGGTGTTGAAGACAGATAAAACCAAAATAAAACGACGCGAAAGAAGAGTACTAATTAAACAGGAGTTGAAAGACAGAGTAGTGAGAAAGAAAGAACCGGCGTTCAGCCGTCTGAATGCCTCACGCCGCAAAGGACACGACGTGGGGCACTCAGACGTTGCCCAGGGACACCACGAGGAGGGACCGGCTTCGCCCCCATCCGGCTTCGCCCCCAAACGGACGCCCCAAACGGACGGACGCCCCAAACAACGGACGAAGCCGCTGCTCCCATGAGAAGGAGGCGTGGAGGGCGCAGGCGCGCACAACACGAGCGCCAACTCCCGCCTTAGAGGGTCTCGGGCGACGGACTGGGGAGTTCGTCGCCCATTGCACGAGCCCGACCGGTCGTAGAGCGTCCGGTGCCTCGGACTGCTCTCCCGGTGTCAGCGACCTCCGATAGTCGCGAGGAGGATCTGCGTTGCGGCAGGTTACCGCTAACTGGGCCGCTGCAGTTATCGCCACAGGCGGGTCCGGCGGCCCAGCAACAAGCGGAGGAGGAGGCACCGATGGGTTTTAGTGCGGTAACCCCGGGTGCGCTCCTCACAGCGTCACCCGGGCGAGTCCCACATATCCCGGTGGCTACTCCCCTCACGCCGCCGGGAATTCATAAAGAATTTCCCATCGTAAAAAAAAAAAAAAAAAAAAAAAAAAAAAAAAAAAAAAAAAAAAAGGTTAGGTTAGGTTTTTTTTTTTTTTTTTTTTTTTTTTTTTTTTTTTTTTTTTTTTTTTTTTTTTTTCCATGTCCCCTAACATAGTCAGGGCTCGTTTATTTTCTTTTTGTTTTATTTTATTTTCATATTCTTTTGGTTTCTTTTATAATTTTTTAATCATTTTTTCCATTTTACAATTCTCGTCATTTCTTTAATTTCTATACAATTTACTATTTTCATAATTAATTAAACAATCATTTTTAGTCGCTAACAGTGCATTTTTCCATTTTTAGTTTTCCGTTTTTTATTTTACAATAGTTATTTATAGTCTAAAAAGTTTTTAATTTCCATTTTACATATAATAATTTCCTAACCCTAACAAACAATAAAACAATAATTAATATAAAACAATAAAATAATAAAATTCACTAATAATTACAATTAAAATTTTCGGTCATTCTATACAATAATCAATAATAAAATTTAAAACATTTTTCAAATATCCAATACATTCTCTTAAGCCTAATATCACAGATTACACGTTCTTACACTAGTTACACACCAGAGCCATTTCTTTTGCTAACCGCTTCAACAATTTTTGTGCAGAAAGCCAGGAAATGCTCCCTACCTTTTCCCCCCAGTATGCTCGGCAGATTCTCACCCGTCATCGCTATGCCCAATTTTTGCTCAATATCATATCTATTGGTTGCAAAAATCGGGCACTCGAGCAACAGGTGAGGAACTGTCTCCGCAACTCCGGGCTGACAGAGGCACGACGGGTCCTCCTTCAATTTGAATCTGTTCAAATAGAAGGAGAAACCGCCATGACCCGTCAGTGCTTGTGTGGTGTGGTGTGTAATGTCTATTTTTCCTACCGTTCTGTACGCCGCGGCAGCATTGGGGAAGAAGAGTTTTGTGACTCCGGCTGTCCCTCCCGACACATACCTCCCGTCCCACTCGGCAATCGTCTCCTGCCTTAGGATACGTTTGACGAATGAGACAGGACATAGGTCGTAGTCGTGTTTCCTCTTCGACCCCAGAGCGGCCTCTTTGGCAAGTTGGTCCACCCTTTCATTCCCCCTAAGCCCCGCGTGCGCCTTTATCCAAAACAGGGAAACCTCCCGCCTCTGCGATGCAGCTTTTCGGAGGGCCTCCCTAGTTTGCACGGCCAGGGGATGGGGGGAACTGAGGGTGACCGCCTGAAGGGCCGCTCTGGAGTCGCTGAGGATACCAACCTTCGTCACTCCACTCTTGCAGGCGATGGTGACAGCTCTATGGAGCGCCAAGAGTTCGGCCTGGTAAACGGTGCAATACGTCGGCAAAGCAAGCTTGACGGTTTTGGTCTCGGCCTCGCCTTTCCATACGGAAAGCGCGGCTCCGACCTTACCCTCAATCTTGCTGCCGTCCGTATATATCCGCTGTTCGTGGTTAATAACCAAGTCAGGATAGGTGTCCTCGTCTACCAGTCCGAATCTTAACTCCACCTGCTCAGCTGGATGAGGGTCCTGGATCGCTGGAGACATTCGCTCCACCTCCCTGTCCCTGAGCACCGGGTGTG
Source organism: Celastrina argiolus (assembly GCA_905187575.2). NCBI lineage: Eukaryota > Metazoa > Arthropoda > Insecta > Lepidoptera > Lycaenidae > Celastrina > Celastrina argiolus. The sequence goes on along the minus strand of LR994582.1, from coordinate 32,746 downwards.
ACACCCCCTTCTTGATCTCATAAAGCCTCGATGCTTCAAGGATTCTGAGATCAAGAGGGAGTATCCCAGCCAGCAGCATGGCAGAGTTCAATGAGACGGTGCGATAGGCTCTGCAGATCTTTTGGGCGAAACCCCGTTGGACGGTGTTAAGCCTCTTTTGGACCCCCATCTTTTCCGCTGTTTGCGCCCATGCAGCCGCCGCGTACAGAACAGTAGGTTCAATGACTGCAATATATATTAACTTAATTATCTGGGGGTTAAGCCCCCATCCTACTCTGGCGGTCTTGGCTAGCGCCTTGTACCTGCCAATCGCCTTCCTACATACATTGCCGACGTGAGCGTTAAACGTTAGTGCACTATCTATGGTTAGGCCTAAGATTTTTATGTCCTCATGGTATAAGATGTCCACTCCCCCCATTTTTAGTCGTGGTTTGTCATATTTTAATTTTCTCGTCGACACCATTGCAAGGGTTTTGTGTGGGGCGAATTTTAACTTATTTATTTGGCCCCATTTATAGACCTTTTCTAAGACCTTGTTTGCTTTCCCTTCTATTTCCCGCGCCGTGTTCCCCTCGAATACCATCACAACGTCGTCGGCAAAAGCCTGACAGAACACCTCATTCTCCTCTATCATCCACAGCAGGGGGTCCAACAAGAGGTCCCACAGGAGAGGTCCACCAATGGATCCCTGTACGCACCCCTTGTTGGTCTCCCTACTCACTTCCACACCCGCATACCTTACGCTCACCTTTCTCTCACTCAGGTAGCTGCTGATCACTCGTCTCAGGCCCACCGGACACCCAGCCTCCGCCAACCTCACCTTTATGGCTGGCCACCAAGCACTGTCAAAGGCCCCCTCTATGTCCAGCGAAACCACAACAGAAATCTTCTTCTCCTCCCTCTTCTTTCTGATGTGGTTCACCAGTCTATAGAGGGCGTCTTCGGTGCTCCTTTGGGGCACAAAGCCATATTGGTGGGGGCTTAATCTGGGCAGCAGGTGAAACCTGAGCCGAGCGACCAGCATCTTTTCGAAGATTTTGCCAAGAACAGGTAGGAGGCCGATCGGGCGATAGGCTTTTGGTACCCTGTATGATTCCTTGTCCGGCTTCCTCAGTACTACCACTGTTGCCTGCTTCCACTGTTTGGGGAAGCAGGCAAGAGCGATACACCGGTTCAGCAGTGCAAGGAACCATTCAGGATTACATTCTACAGCGTGCTGGCAGATGTCAGCCGTGAAACCGTCCACCCCGGGGGCCTTTTTGGGGTTGAAGGACCTTACGGCTCTCTTCAACTCCTCCATGATGAAAGGAGGGTCGTCCGGGCCCATCGGCGCTTCGGTGTCCAAAGACTCCGCGCGCCGACGCGTCCGTCGATGTTCCTCACTATCATCACTTTCCTGGTCCCCGGGGTAGAAGGTTCCGGCCAACAATTCTGCAGAGCTTCGGGCGTCGAGGGTTTCACCGTCCCTGGTAAGGGGCAGATCCTCCTCCCTCCCGGTTGCTCTGTTCATCACCCTGTAGATGCCCTCCCATACCCCCTCTCTATCCTGTTTCTGGCAAAAATTCTTCCAGCTTTCAACTTGCGCATCTTTCACCGCCTTTTCATACTTCTCTTTCTCTTCCAGGTACAATCCGACTACGCGGTTTCTGCGATCTGGCGCTGCGTTCCTGATCCTGCGTCGCCTTGTGGACACCTGCTTCTTCATCTGCGCGAGCTCATCATTCCACCACGACAAGGTGAATTTCTGAGTGTGCTTCTTGGCTGGCATAGTGTCTCTGCATGTCTGTGTGATCGCTTGTGTGTATCTGTCTACCGTGTCTTCTATCTGTTGTGTGCTGTGTATTGAGTCTATGTCGTGTGCAGTCAATTGTCTGTCTGACATCAACTGGGTCAATTTCTCACGAAATTGACTCCAGTTTGCCTTGCGTGTGTTAAATATGCGTGTGGTTCGTATTATGTTCGTGCCTGTGGATTTCTGTTGTCTGATGCCAAAGGATATGCCGTTATGGTCAGAGCTCGTGAGACCCTCCTCCACTCTCCAGCTGTCCACTCGGTTCAACAGATCATTAGAGCATGCCGTCACATCCACGTAGCTAGCGTACCTTTTCCCCCCTCTGACGGTGTCGAAAGTCGGGATGTCCCCTACATTGAGTATGTGCATACCCAATGCTTCCAGTACAGCAGACACTTCCCTTCCTCGCGGGTCTTCCGTGTCGCCACCCCACCACGGGCTTTTAGCGTTAGCGTCCCCTCCCAAGACCATCCTATCGGATCCCAGCTCTCTTCCTATCCGCATAAGATGGTCCAGGTAGGGCTCTACTGGCTTATCGGGCTCGAAGTAGAAGGATACCACAACTATCTCCCAAGCTCTGGTTTTTAAGGTGGCCACGACTACGTTGTTATTGGTGAGGCGGGTGTGCTGAATGACGTCTATACTGTCGTCAAGCACCACAACAGCCGCCTTTACTACACCGCCACCTTCCCCATCGCTTTGGAAGATTCTAACACCGTTATAGGTCCTCATACCTCGTGCCCCGCCTATGTAGGGCTCCTGCAGTAACGCTACGCACGCCTTACGCTTGGTGGCCTCGAGCAGTAGCTCCTTTGTGGCGACCTGGCTCCGCTGAAGGTTTGCCTGTAGAAATCGGTACTGGAAGTCGCCCGGGACAACCTTAGCAATACGCCACCGCCGACCGGGCTATGGCGTCCCACCTCTTTCTCTCCGGGCATTCATCATCGAAAGCGTTGTGCTCTCCGCTGCCTTTCTTTGCCTTGGTGCAATTTATGCACTTTGGCATCTCTCCTCGCAGCCACATGTCGCATTCAGTCTTCTTATGAAGACCTGCGCAGTGGCTGCATCTGTCCTCCTCTTCTCTACATACTCTCTTCGTATGCCCATATCCAAGGCAGCGGGAGCACTGCACCAACGGACTTTGGTCAAACACCCTAACCCTGCCCAGTCCTATATGGGCATGGCCTACTCTCATACATCTCTTCCATGGTTAGGTTAGGTTTTTTTTTTTTTTTTTTTTTTTTTTTTTTTTTTTTTTTTAAAGTGGACCCATGTAAAATGTGGGTCCTACTTGTTCCCCCTATCATAGACAAGGCCAATTCTTTGCTTTATTTATTTTTACATTTTGTGTTGTGATAAGTATTCATTTTATTTATTTACAATTTCAGTTTTTTACTCTTGTTTCATTCATTCCGTTTTGTTTATTTGTTTACTATTTTATTTTTACAAGGTTCACATTTTTTACTTTATTCCGCTTACTTCACACTTGCGCACAGCGCAAAATATCCCTTCGGTTGCAATTGCTACTCTTTATTATACAATATTTTGCATCAATGTGTGGTCAGCCACACCACCGTCGCCGGCCCACACCAGCCCACCCACACCACATTTACATCGCATACACTGTTACTATTATATATACCAATTGTTGATTTCAGTTATTTTACTATCTATTTTACATCATTTATATTCAGTTTCATTATATTAATTATGTTTCTACTCTATAATTTAAAACATTTATTTGTAATACGTTTTTGTTTATACTTAAAAATTTTTCACTTCTTACACTGTTACTATTATATATACCGATTGTTGTTTTCTATTATTTTACTATCTATTTTACATCATTTATATTCAGTTTCATTATATTAAATATGTTTGTACTCTATAATTTTTGACATTTATTTATAATATTACATTTTTGTTTATACTTGAAATTTTACACTTCTTGTTTACTTTTTTACTTTTCTTCTAATACATTTATTACTACACATACGTTGTCTATTATGTTATTACTCATTTAATTTATTTGTACTTTGCTTCTTGCTTATTAATTCTGGTTTTCTTATTACTATGGTTTTTACATCTGGTTTGTTTTCCTATACAGGTTGTTTACTATTATTTTGTTGTATGTCTATTTGTTTACTTTTGTATTTGTTGTATATATACTTAATTAAACTATTACATACTCTTATAATTATTATATATATACTAATTATTTTGCATTTCTTATTGTCATTCCATATTTATTTTTTACTTATGCCATATATGCTTTGTTATGTATAGCAGCATAACCATATATATGCAAAGTGTTTTTTTTTTTTTTTTTTTTTTTTTTTTTTTTTTTTTTTTTTTTTTTTTTTTTTTTTTTTTTTTTTTAAATATATATATTACAATATTAATACTCGAGTAATTGTTTTCTTGGTTGCATTGGGAACAACAAAGTAATTTTGTTGTTGCCCAATGCTTACATTACACATTATTTTATAGATATTACTTACTATATTATTATACATATTACTATATTATTTATTACATATTTCTATATTATTTATTACATATATTTACTTGTTTACATATATTCTGTATTTTCTATATTTGTACGTTGTATGCCATGTGTGTGCGGATCGTCGCTGGTGTAGGCCACCGACGCGCGTGCTATTGCCTCCCACCTTCGCCTAACGGGACACTCCGCGCTAAACGCGTTATGGCACGCTTTCGACCTATCTATTCCTTCTCTTCTACAATTTATACAACATACCATCAACTCATCATTCAGATTCTCACATTCAGATTGGTGGTGCTCTCCGGAGCAGTGGCAGCACCTCTCTCCGTCTTCGTGCTCACAGTGCCGCCTTCCATGTCCGTACCCTAAGCAGAGCGAGCACTGTATTAGGGGGGACTGGTCGGCGACGCGGATACGCTGCATGTCTATATAGACATGCCCCGCTTTTGTGAGGCACTGCCACAGCCCCGGGGACACGGTGAGCACCACATGTTCAGTCTCATCATCCTTCCCTTTCTTTCTATATTTAACATTCATCCTATCTTCCATTCCCCCCAGCAGTGGCTGTATGAGGTGCCCATTTTGGGACCGAATTGCACCGAGGATATCCTCGTTGGAATTCGCCTTGAGCACCCCATACAGCACTACTTGGGGATCCTTGTTCACCATTCTTTCCACTTTTAGTTTGTTACTACTTTTTTCAATTTTTCTTTTAACTTTGTCTCTATCCTCTTTCTTACTGAATCCTAATATCACCTTCCTCCCTCTTCCTTTTCTGATCCTGTCTATTTTTATCCCTTCCTTTTTTGCATCTATGATATCGCCTATTCCCGCTATTATTTCCGTGCCTGACATTATGTCCTCTTTGTCCGTGACGGCTAGGGAGTGGAGGGTCACGCACCTCGGCTTTGATGGCGAGGTTTGAAGACCCTCGCCACTCACCACACTCGCATATGTTGCGGGTTGTGGTTCAGCCGCAGCCCTAACCCCCCCCCACTCCTTAGTCGTCCTTTCCAAAATTTCCTTACTTTCCCTGTTTGTCTGCTTTATCTCTTCTACTTTATTTACTACCTCAGCTTTAATCTCCTTACACTCTTCTATCATTTCCCTATTCGCTTTCCTAATGTCTTCAAATTTACTGTCTAATTCTTTCCTTAATTCTTGAAACAACTCTAATATCAAATTTCTACTGTCACTTTCGTTATTACTATTTATATTTCTTTGCACTGGTTCTACTCTATTTTTATCTAAAAATGCTATCTTTTGTACTTGACTTGTTATTCTATTTAAGTTGTTTAATAATCCTGTTTTCAATTCGCCTTTTAAATTCCTTGACTGATTTATTAAATTTACGCTATCCTTTGCTATCATAGATGTTTCCACCAGAAGGGCTTCTATTGGTTCGGGCACTACCCAGTGGTCCATTTGTATGGGGTCCACTGCGCTGCCCGAAGGGTATTTTTCTGGGGTACTTCCCCTGCTACTTGCGGTAGTGACGCTTCCTAAGCTCCCTCTATTGCCTCCCGGCTCTAGTATTTTCTTTCCCTTTGCGCCTTTAGGATTCATTGGTTTAGGGGTGTGTACCATGGCCATATTGGCCTTAGGATACAGCAATTAAGATTAAATTGTATATAAAATAATAGGGGGAATGTGTCAATGAATTAAATTAAAACAATGTATATGATAAAATTTTTCAAGCAAAATAATAATAAATTTGTCTAAAATACTAGCCTAGCAGTTGTCCTTAATAAAGGAGCAACTGGTCAAAATATTTTTGTAACCTCAATAAAAGTTTGTGTCTTATATGGTCTTGTATATTCTAAAACTTATGTAAATTTATAATACTTTAGTTTAATACTGGTCACTATAAATATAAAAGAACTTAACTAAAACTTAACACTAGCAGCTATGCCAAAAATGACACCGCTGGTCTTGGTCCTACTTAATTATAATCGGCTTACGCCTCGTACTTATTTTATATTGTCCGTTAAAGTAACCCACCCCAATTTGAGTATTAGTTATATATTAAGTTAACTTATTAATAATTTGGTATCTATTTATGTCCCTATATCTGTTAAATGATCGTGTCGCAATTTATTTTAAAAGCTTATGTTTATTTATGTGTACTAATTTACTTATATTTTTGTTCCTGTTTATATTTTCGACCGGATTTATTCCATTTGTTGTGTATTATAAGTATATTTATTATATTATGCAAGTTTTTTGCCGTAAATTAGCCTATTTTCCGTGAATTAACTAAGTTTTACAATTTTAATAACACGCCTGTTGGTTTTTAAAAGCAACGATATGCTACTATTCTGTTTTATTTTTACGATTTAAACCTAATTTTACGTTCCTGTGAATTTGTAAAAGCAATCTCACTCTTGAGTTTTTAATGAAATTTTCTATCTTGTTTTACGTTTTTTGTTATAACTTTTTTATATGATGGTTAAGATGCCGAAAGAGTATATTATATTATGTGTTATTAAATTTCCTAATGTTTTCTATGTATTTCCAATCTTATATCACTCTATTTTCAGAAAAAACCCTACGCTTTTGATTAAAATAATGCGCCTGTTGAAACGTAAAAGCAACACGCCAGCCGCTCGGTGTCCTCGGCTTATCTCCAAGTGCGATCTTAGGGGCGTGTCGGGGGCGTGTCAGGGCTGCGTCGTGTTTGAAATTTAATATTTCTAACAAATGAGCTTTACTATTACCTGATGGGATTGAGTGTTTTATTATTATTTATTTATGTGTTTTATTTAAATGTTATTTATTATTATTATTTACCCATTTTTAAGTTATTTTGTCTACTAAAAATTTTGAAATCTATTTATTTAATATTGTTGTTTATTTAATTCTATGTACTTTACTGTTAATTTTATTTACTATGTATTTATTTATTTATTTATTTTATATTTATGTTTTATTTGTTATTTACTTAGGTTTTATATTACTATAGAAATTTAAATTTTTTGCTATTTATGTACTCTATTTTATATGTATTTATTGTTTATTTACTATGTTACTATTTGGTTACAATGATATTAATGAATTACTATAATTATCTAGTTTAAGTTTCTAAGTTAAAAATTTTATATTATTTATTCAAAAACTATGTCATTTGCAGCCCTGAAATCGCTTCGGCATTGACCTACTTTTGTGTTCCAAGGGGGCGTGTCGTGGGCGGGTTGTTTACTCCGAGTGTAAGAATCTTCGCTCGCGTCCCTATTCTGGTTCGGGGCTTCGGATTTCTGTTTTGTTATTAAGAGTTTTTATGTATTGTTTTACTGTTTTTAGGCTAATTATAGATTATATTATATATTATTTATAGATGAATTAAAGTTTAGGATAAATGTTGTAGTTATTTTAAGTATTTTAATTTATTTATGAAATTTTGATTGATATTTACTATTTTAATATGAAATTTGTATTTTAATGTGTTTAGTATGTTTATATGTATATTTATTAAGTATATTCCGATTTTTAATAATTTTAATTCTAGCTTTTAATTTTAATTTTAATAAACGATATCGTTTTTTGCGATGTGGGGCTCCAACCTGAATAGGGACACGGGGCGTGGCCTATCTTGAGTTATGATAGTGTCGAGTATCTTGTCCACGAATGACTCGCTTAGGGGGCGGGGCCTATCTAATGTCGTAGTCGCGTTGGCTGTACTATCTATAGTGGGCGGGGCTTTGTGCTAGGCTGTGTAGGGATGTTCTAAAGGGATTATTTCTTATCGTATTTTCGATAAATGAAATGTGATTTTCTGATTTAAGCTAGTATTTAAGTTTGATTTTAATGTATATTGTATGTATGCTCTTTTTTAAGTCCGAAACTAGTTTATTATGTTATTTATAATGTGAAAATGTTTTATATTTAAAAATTTATAATTCTATTTTTTATATTATTTACTATGTTTGAATTATATATTTACTATTATTTATTTGTATAAGTTATTTGTATTAATAAATTATATGTTTTTTATATATTTATGATTTAACAAGGGGGGTTTTTAGTAAAAATTAACTTTTTGAATGTTATTTAGGGAAAACTCGGTATCTGCTTTTATTAATTAATTCTTCCACTATTTATTACTACTAATTTTGGTTAAGATGTATTATTTTTATAATATTAATTTTATAGTATCGATAAAGAATTTTTGCGTTCCCAACCCTAGTTTCACGTAACTCCTCCCACTTTGTGACGTCACGTAAATATTTTGTTTTATCCTAATAACTTCTAACCCGATTTATTTTAGATCCTGAAACTTTTGGGGTGGGTTCCTCCCGGTTCACGTTAGTCAGTTATGTACCTGAAATTACTTATTTGTGAAGATTTTAGCAGTTATACTGCTTTTTGTCGATTTGGGGGCGTTCCCAAGTGGGCGGTTCTGGCTTACGACTGTACTATCCTAAAGATTTTAAAAACTAATTTGTGGCTTATCCCTTTAAGCTAGGATTGTCAAACTTTGCTATCTTATTTCTACACTCTTCCTCTACAAAATACAATATTTATCTTCACTTTACAATTTATACTTTCTTACTTATTTACAATTTTATATGACTAGTCTGTTTTTCTATTGTCTTTTTAACTTTAAATTACTTAATTCTGCCACTTAACTCAACTTTTCTCTTCTTTCTGCTGCCTGGGTCGACCCGTAGAGGCGGCCCGGTGGTCCCCTGAAAATCTAGGTCTCCTATCTGGAGGTCTAGATTTCCAGGTTTTTCTTCAATATCTCCGGAACCGGCGACCGGATCGGCTCCAAAATTTCTATAGTTTTTCTTCACACTGTTCTACACTTAATTCACCAAAAATTTACCTAGCTTATCGATTTAGTTTCCGAAATAATAATTATCCAAAATTTTCACTTTTTTGAGACACTCGTAACTTTTTTGTCCTTTGTCCGATTTTAATTTTGTTTTCTGTTTTGGGTTGCCCCGGTTGTTCCGCTCCTGGATATCTACTCTGTTGCCACCTGCTCACCCTCCGAGTGCCCCCGACTCTGGAACTTTTAACGGATTTTTGCCGAAATCTCGGGAACCCTCAGGCCAAAAAATCCAGGATTTCGTCAGGGGTAGGACGGGGGGTTGTAGCGTCTCTCTGCACTTAAAAATTGGGGGGTCACCGCGACTAATCTTGCGCCGCACGCGTCCAAAGTTTTCCCGGCGTCAAAATTTGGGGTTTTTGTCGAATAACTTTTTTGATATTTGCACTATCACCAATATCAAGTGCGTAACTCGCGTTGGGCGCGTGCTGCCTCGACCGCGGTTGGAGCGGAACTGGGTTAGGTTAGGTTAGGTTAGGTTAGGTTAGGTTAGGTTAGGTTAGGTTAGGTTAGGTTAGGTTAGGTTAGGTTAGGTTAGGTTAGGTTAGGTTAGGTTAGGTTAGGTTAGGTTAGGTTAGGTTAGGTTAGGTTAGGTTAGGTTAGGTTAGGTTAGGTTAGGTTAGGTTAGGTTAGGTTAGGTTAGGTTAGGTTAGGTTAGGTTAGGTTTTTTTTTTTTTTTTTTTTTTTTTTTTTTTTTTTTTTTTTTTGTTTTTTTTTTTTTTTTTTTTTTTTTTTTTTTTTTTTTTTTTATTGCGCCGCTTCCCTGATATAGATTCGAGGGGTTTCTTTTCTTTTTTGTTTTAGTATAATTTTTTATTTTGCTTTGCTACCAACATCGTCAACCTCCATTCTTACATCTCTTACAATACAATTACTCAACTTTCTAAATTTCTACATTACAACATTCCAATAGTCCTATTCTTTATTTCTATTATTAACGTGCCTTACTATGTCTATACAAAATTGCAACAATTTCTCTCTCTTACTCCTGTCTTTACAAATTTCTTTCACAGTATCTTTTCTTATGGTAGTGTCCAATTCATGCTCCAAGTCAAATCTCTTAGAGTCATAAATTGGACACTCCACCAACAGGTGAGGTATGTCCTCGTTCTTGGCGGGGTCACATGCGCACGATGGGCTCTCTTTACATTTGAACCTGTATAGGTAGCTAGAGAGCCCACCGTGCCCAGTGAGCGCCTGCGTCAGTTCCCTGCTGGGGGCAACTTTCTTAACCAGCTTATGTGCCGCGAATACGTCCTCCATAAAAAGTTTCGTTATCACTGCGGTTTCGCCCTCCCGGTATCTCCGATCCCACTCGCGAAGAGTGTCCTGGCGGATCTCTCTCTTCGCGAATGATACCGGACACAGGTCGAAGTGTGGCTTGGTCTTCATTTTTGTCGCTGCGTCCTTGGCCAGCTGGTCGGCCCTCTCATTTCCTACCAGCCCGACGTGTGCCCTGACCCAGAAGAGTAAAATTTCTCGATTCTGGCTCAACGCACACGCCATACTGTTTTTGGTTTCGAGAGCCAGCCTGTTCGTGGTACCAGCGCCGCACACGGTCTCGATTGCCGCCCTCGAGTCACTGTATATGCCGATTCTTCGGTCCGGTAGTTCGAGGGCGATTTTCGTTGCCCTGTTCAGCGCTAGTAGCTCTGCCTGGTACACTGTACAGTGGTCAGCAAGCTTGAGCTTATGGTGTCGCATCTCCATGCCGTCCTTCCAGACGGTCACGGCAGCGCCCACCTTACCCTCAAGCTTGCTGCCATCGGTGTATATTTTAACGTCTGCATCAGTTGCGTCTACTTGTTCTTGGTCTACCAGGCAGGTGTATTTATGTGTGGTGTTGGTGCATGGGTGTGGCGTGTTTATGTATTGTTCCACCATCTCGATCTCCAAGTCCCGGAAACCGCTCTCCACTGTGCCCTTACGGGCTAGGTAGAGTCGCGCTGCTTCCTGAACTCGGAGGTCGAGTGGTAGAATGCCGGTTATTGCTAAGGCCGAGTGCAACGAAACGGTTCTGTACGCATAGCAGATTTTTTGTGCAAATCCCCGTTGTATTGCGTTCAACTGCTTCCTTGCACTCAGCTTTTTTGCCGAGTCTGCCCACGCACAGGCCGCATATGTGACAATCGGCTCTACGGCCGCTGTATAGATTAGGCGTGATACGTTGGCCTTCAACCCCCAACTGACTCTGGCCGCTCGCGAGAGCTGTGAGTGTAACTCTACAGCTCTGCGGCAGACATTGTCTATGTGGGGATTGAAGGTCAACTTATCGTCTATGGTTAAACCTAGCAATTTTATGCTGCGGGCCATCTCTATGGGCACTCCTCCCATACTCAATCTCGGGGTGTCGTACTTGAGTCTGCGAGTGATTACCATGGCTTGCGTCTTGTGTGGGGCGAATTTCAGTTTGTTGTCCGCCCCCCACACGTGCGTATAGTCTAGGGCATCCCTCGCAGCCCCATTTATGGCCTCCGTTGTTGTCCCTGAGAAAAGGAGCACTATGTCATCGGCAAAAGCCTGTACATAGTGTCCCCTTTCCACTAGGTTTTTGAGCAGTGGGTCGATCAGCAGGTTCCACAGAGTGGGCCCACCGATCGATCCCTGCACACATCCCTTATTTGTTTCCCTAGCACACTCCTCTCCGGCGTACCTCACCACCACTTTCCTGCTGGACATATAATCGTCCATTGTTTTCCTGATGTTGATCGGGCACTTCTCCTCCGCCAGTCTCACTCTTATCTTTGGCCACCATGCACTGTCGAAAGCCCCCTCGATATCTAATGACACCATCACAATTATCATTTTGTCCTTTAGTTTTTCTTTTATCTGGTGCATTAGCTCGAAGAGGGCGTCCTCAGTGCTGCGTTGTGGGGTGAATCCATATTGGCGGGTACTCATTCTCGGTACTAGATACCACCTGAGCCTCCTCACCAGCATCTTTTCGAACAGCTTCCCCATCACCGGGAGGAGACCTATTGGTCTGTACGATTTTGGTGCTGCGTAGTCCTCCTTATTTGGTTTACGCAGCACCACAACCGTAGCTACCTTCCAGGTGACTGGGAAGCATCCGAGTTCGAGGCATTTGTTGAAGAGGGTCAGGTGGTACCCAGAGTCTGCATAAATGAGTCGCTTTACGATATCCGAAGTGAGTCCGTCGCCCCCTGGGGCTTTCTTTGGGTTGAAGCTGTCCATGGCAATTTTCATTTCGGTCTCCGTGAACGGGGGATCATGATACTCATCATCATGTCCCCGATTCACGAGATCTGCGGCCAGTCTTATGGTTCTGTGGAGCTCCGTATCTTCTTTCGGATCGTCCCAGGGGTAGAACACTGCCGCCAGTTCCTCTACTGACTCTTTGGCATTAAGAGTCCTCCCTCCTTTTACTAGCAGCATGTCCTCGTGTCTTTTCCCTGTTTTCCTTAATATTCTATAAATCCCATCCCATACTGTCTCCTTGTCCTGCTTTCCACAAAAGTCCTTCCAGCTCCTTATCTGTTCCTTTTTCGCTCTTTGTTCATATTCTTCTTTTTGTTTCAGGTATTCACCCACCACGTACTCCCGTCTCTCCGGTGCTGCCCAACGGATTCTTCTGCGTAAGGTTCTTGTTCTTCTTTTCATTTCTTCCAGGTCTCCATTCCACCAGGGGGGCTTCTTATTGCTGAACTTCATTTTCTTTTTAGGGAGGGTGTCTTCACACGCTTTTCTCATAGTGGCATCGTATTCTCCTATGGTATGTTCTAGATCCTGTTTACTGTTTATATTTCTAATTGTATCTATTGTTATATTGTTTTCTATTTTTAATTGTTCCATTTTCTCTAAGAAAGTGGACCAATTAGCCTTTTTTGTATTATATTTCCTAGTTGTACTATTTTTAATTTCCTTTATTTTATGTTTTCCCATAGAGAATACGATGGCATTATGATCTGAGCTAACTAGTTCTTCGACTACCTCCCAATCCTTCACTATGCTCTGGAGGTCTGGTGAACATGCCGTAACGTCGATGACGCTGCTGCATTCCTTTCCTCCCCTTACCGTATAAAAAGTAGGTTTCCTTCCAGTGTTCATAACCACCAGACCCCACTGGTTTAGCAAGCCCATTATTACATCACCCCTGGGGTCACTTTCCCGGCTTCCCCACCAGATACTCTTCGCGTTTGCATCACCCCCCATGATTACACATTCCGGCCCAAGGTCTTCCACTATCTTGTCGATCCGGCCCAGGTGTTCACTCACGTCTTGGTCGGGTTCGAGGTAGAATGACACAGCTGTTATTGCGATGTCTCCCAGTCTGATCCGGGCGGTGGCTATATTTTCCCAGGTGTGTTTGGCTACAATAGCAGCCTCGATATTAGGATCGAAGACCGCTATTGCAGCTTTTACCTTAGCCACGCCCGTCTCAGACTGGAAGATTCGCACCCCACTAGTGTCCTTCATCCTCTTCCCCGCCCCCGTGTATGGCTCCTGGAGCAGAGCGAACGAGAACTGGTTTGCCATCATCATTAGTTCGTCAGTGGCCAGCTTCTTACGTTGTAGGTTGGCCTGGACCACTCTGCACAGCTTTCTTGGGGGGTTTTCTATGCTAGTTGTTGCGTCATGGGTGCCCTTAGCAGTACGCAACCGCCGATCTGGCGATTGCGTCCCACTTTTGCCTTACTGTGCAGCAATCGCTAAAGGCATTGTGCTCCACGTCTGGTGATTTTGCCCGGACGCAATTAACGCACCTGGGGGGTGCCTGCTCCGCTAGTTTCTCGCAATTCGTTCTCTGGTGCGGGCCCCCGCAGTGGCTGCATATCTCTATTGACTCGCGGCACAGTCGTTTCGTATGGCCATAGCCCAGACATCCAGAGCATTGCACCAGAGGTGACTGGTCCGCCACTGCAACCCTCTGGATGTCAATATATACTGAGCCACATTCCGTCATTCGCTTCCATATCTGGGGGGAGACCCGCATAACCACGTGGTGGGTGTGCGGATTTCTCGCCCTCTTCTTGTATTTTATCTCCATCATCCCCTCTTCCAAGTCCTGCAGAATGTGCGCGTTCTGTCTCTTTAGAGCTTTAATAATGTCCTCGTCTGAGTTTATCTTGAGCACATTCTGTAGGACTACCAGAGGATCTTTATTTCTGATCTCTTCCACCCGCAGCTTTCCATCTTTTTCTATTCTTTCTCTAATCTTTCCTATTTCTTCCTTATCCTTACATCCTATAATAACTTTCCTGTCTTTTGCTTTTCTCATTTTGTCTATCCTGACTCCTCCTTCTTTTGCCTTTACTATCGACCTTATGTTTTCTATTACATCATCTGATGTTTTATTTTGGTCACTGGAGGCGACAGCCACAGAGTGTATGGTCTCGGAAACTCCTGCCCGTGATGTCGGTTTCCCGGCTACCACTGTGGCATACGTCGCCGATTCCACCTTTGCTGCTGTCTCCTCCAGTGCCTTCTTTAATACTTCCATACTATTTTTGTTCTCAATTAATAATCTATTATTTTCTTCCAGCTTTTTCGTTAGGTCCTGGTTTCTTTCATCGGTTCCTGTTGTTGCGGTGGGGTTCTCCTGTGGCATTGGGAGTGGAGGGGGGGAGGGATGTATAGGGTCCCTTCCCCTTTCCTCACTGTGTGCCTTCTTCAGCAAGGTAAGTTCGTTTTCCGAGAGCTTTACCAGTTCTTGGAGCCTCTTTAGCGCTTCCAATACTCCATCCTTTATATCGCCTTTCAGGTTTCTGGAGCTCGCTATATGTTGTCGAGCGCTTCTTATACAGGACATCATCTCTTGCGTTCGTGTCTTATGTGTTCCCGGGGGACTGTTTGGTATATGTAGTGTAATTCCTTTCAAAAGTTTCTTCTTCCGAGCCAGCTGTTCGTGTTCCTGCTTCTGTTCACTCCCGGAGGGAGCAGTCGTTAGGGCGGGCGGAGCACTGCAGGATATTTCTGTGACCTCTGTGGTCTCCGTTCTATGTTCGTCCATGCTGGTATTTGGACGCGGTGAGATGGTGAATGTGTTTTCGGTACTTTTAAGAGGGGTGTGAAACATTTTATTACAAAACTATGAGGCTTATTGTATAAAGTTATTTTTAGTTTGTATATATATGTTGTAAATGTAAATATAACTGTAACTATAAATTATTACTTGTAGATCATAGATTTTAAAGGCCGTAGATAGCAGCTATATTGTAATTTGTATACTGTAAATATAATTATATAGTATTACTTGTAAATTGTAACCTGTAAAATACAGGAAGCAAATATAAAAATGTAAAATGCTAATAGAAAATTGTGTAAATTAAATCTGTTGTAAATAAGGTAAGTAAACATAAAAAGTGTAAAAAGCTAATTAAAATTGTAAATTAAAGTTATATAATTGATGTCTGTAGTAATTTAGGATATTTATAGATTGTTTCTGTAGGAGCCGTTCCAGGATCCGTCCCAGTACTTTCGTATTCTTTTTGTAAGAAAACAAAATACTTCAGAACCGATGCCAGAACCGGGTCCCAGTACCAATCCTGTACTCCCAACGCTACTACTTGTGGTGTGGTTTGTGTGTGTGGTGTTGTAGGTGTACTGAAGTGGTGGTGTGTGGTCAAGGTCGCAGCAATGCTATGTTAGTCGATATTCTTAATTTGTTATTGTATTTCACAGGAAGGACGTATTCCGGTCACTAATGGAGTGCCTGTTGGTTTAAAATAGCAGCAAATATGCAGCGCTTATATTATCAGTTACGTTAAAAATAACGCAGCTGGTCTTAAACAAGTATCTTATATGCTATATAGGTGTTCCAATAGGATGTATAAATAAAATGTAAAATGCTATACAAGTATCCCAATAGGGGTTTACTAGTCTTATATACCTATAGTCTATTATATATAATTCGGGTTGGTAACCTCGTTTATTTTACACTTCAATAAGCGTCTCAAGTAATACACTTTTATGTAGTCAATTGCTCAAACAAACAAACAAACTGGTTTTGTATCTACTATCTAATCATATACTTATAAAAGTTTTGTCAAGTGTACAGTAGTCCTTATAGTTTAGCTTAAAATTATCTTACAACTAGCAACTGCGCCAAAAATGACGCAGCTGGTCTTACAACTAAACGTGTGTATATTTGTCAAATTATATCTAACAATAAACAATTATCTCACATAAGAATATCTTGTCCCACTTTTATTCTGGTTTCTAAAACCTCGTTTTATCTAATCTAAAGGAATCCCTTCCGGAACCCCACTCCAAAAATGTATTTTATATTTATTTATGAGACTAGTTCTATATTAATATAAGCTTAAGTTATCAAAAAGTATTTAGTTATTTTAGGTTTATTTATTACGTTCCTGTCAATATTTATTAGCAATTAAGCTCTTGCGTCTTTAGTTAGTTTTGTGGTTTGAGTTTACGTTTTTTACTCGTGACTTTGTTTTTAAGATATTTGAGAACCGAAAAAGTAATTTATATTGTGTATTATAAAATATCCTAACGTTTTTTTATTAGTTTCCAATGCTATAAAGATCTATTTTCAGAAAAAACCCTACACTTTTAATTATAATATTGCGCCTGTTGAAACTCAAAAGCAACACGCCAGCCGCTCGATGTCCTCGGCTTATCTCCAAGTGCGATCTTGGGGCGTGTCGGGGGCGTGTCAGGGCTGCGTCGTGTTTGTAATTTAATATTTCTAACAAATGAACTTTACTATTACCTGATGGGATTGAGTGTTTTATTATTAAATATATATGTGTTTTATTTAAATGTTATTTATTATTATTATTTACCCGTATTTAAGTTATTTTGTCGACTAAGAATTTTGAAATCTATTTATTTAATGTTGTTGTTTATTTAATTCTAAGTAATTTTACTGTTAATTTTATTTACTACGTATTTATTTATTCTATATTTATGTTTTGTTTGTTATTTACTTAAGTTTTATATTACTATAGAAATTAAAGTTTTATGCTATTTATGTACTCTATTTTTATATGTATTTATTATTTATTTACCCTGTTACTATTTAGTTACAATGATATTAATGAATTATTATTATTTTCTAGTTTAAGTTTCTTAGTTAAAATTAAATATTATTTGTTTAAAAACTATGTCATTTGCAGCCCTGAAATCGCTTCGGCATTGACCTACTTTTGTGTTCCAAGGGGGCGTGTCGTGGGCGGGTTGTTTACTCCGAGTGTCTTATCTTCGCTCGCGTCCCTATTCTGGTTCGGGGCTTCGGATTTCTGTTTTATTGTTTAGAATTTTTATGTATTGTTTTACTGTTTTTTGACTAATTATAGTTTATATTATTTATTATTTATAAATGAATTAAAGTTTAGGATAAATGTTGTAGTTATTTTAAGTATTTTAATTTATTTAAGAAATTTTGAGTGATATTTACTATTTTAATATGAAATTTGTATTTTAATGTATTTAGTTTATTTATGTTTGTATTTATTAAGTATAACCCGATTTTTAATAATTTTAATTCCGACTTTTAATTTTGATTTTAATAAACGATATCGTTTTTTGCGATATGGGGCTCCACCATGAATACGGACATGGGGCGGGGCCTATCTGGTGTTATGACGGCGTCTAGTTTCTTGTCCACGAATGACACGTATAAGGGGCGGGGCCTATCTGATATTGAGGTCGCGTTGGTTATATTAACTATTGTGGGCGGGGCGTTAGCTAGGGCTGTGTAGGGATGTACTATGGGATTATTCTTTATCGAATTTATCGATAAGTGAAATGAAATTTTAAGTTTTAATTAGTATTTTGGGCTTGATTTTAGTTTGTATTGTATGTTTGTTTTAATTTATGTCCGAAACTAGTTAATTCTGTTGTTTATAATATGATATACGTTGTATATTTTTAAGATTTAATATTCTATTTTTATATTATTTACGATTATTTTACTATATATTTTACTATTATTTATTTGTTTTAGTTATTTATATTAATAATTTATATGAATTTTATGGATTTATGATCTCAACAAGGGATGTTTTTAATTAAAATTTAGTTTCAAGAATTAATTTTTAAGGGAAAACGGGTGTTTACTTTTATTAAATTGTTTATTCGTATTTATTACGATTAAATTTAAGTTGAAATAAGTTGTCTTAAAAATTTTTAATTTTAAATTATCGATACAATTTTTACTTTCCCAACCCTAGTTTAACGTTACTCCGCCCATTTCGTGACGTCACGTAATATGAAAGTTTTTTGTTGTTTGTCGGTTTATGCTTCTACCTAGGTCCTAGAAATTTTTGGGGTGGGTTCCTTCCGGTCTGCTTCACGCCGTACTATGCCTGTATAAATTAAAAATGGTCGAGATCCGGAGTTATCCTGAAATTTAACAGATTTTTGGGGCGTTCCAGTGGGCGTGGCCTGTCCTTATGCTGCCACTAGAATTTTACTTAACTACTTCTTAAAACCTAAATTCTATCTAAACTATATATCCTATAGGTGTGGGTTTTTTCTACTATGTAGCGTCACTATTCTACTTTACTTTACTTATTTTTACTTAGCTATATCTCTAAAACTTTTCTATTTATGTACAATTTTCTATCTGTGTGTCAAATTTACTTTTACAATTTTACTTATTTAAGCTACTTATCTACTTTCTTCGACGCTCCCGGCTGCTGCAGTTGACCCGCTGTGTCGGTCCGGTGGTCTCCTATGAATCTGGACGTCCCGGGATGAAGTCCAGATTTTTCGGTTTTTCTTTATTTTCTCCGGAACCCTTCACTGGATCAGCTCCAACTTTTCAGTCCGGAAAGCTCTCGTCACTGCCCACACTGTCCACTAATAAAAACACTATCACCTCGATCTAGTTTATGAGTTATTAATTTTTGAAATTTTCTTGATTTTTTAAATGTCTCTAACTTCCAAAATTATTGTCCAAATTTAATTCTGCAAACGGTTTTGTGTTCCTGTTTTTGTTCCGCTTCTGGCTATCTGATTTCTTTTTTCCCCACTTTCTTCCGAGTGCCCCCGTCCTTTGTCCTCTTTTAGGTTTTTAGCCTATATCACTGAGGTCTTTAGCCCTAAAAATCTAGGACTTGGTCACGGGTAGGGCGGGATAATACTTTGTCTTCTGGTGATTTAAAAAGGGGGGGTCGTCGCGACAAAACAGGCGCCGCACGCTCCCAAAGTGTTTTGCGTCTCCTAATTTTGCAGTTTTCCGGGGATAGATTTTCCTGGGTTTTCCCGAGCACTGTGCTGTTTCCACTATCTTATTCCCCGGAATTTTGCGCTTCTTCTGAGGTATTGCACTTCAGCGTACGTCACGTATTGCCTACTCTAAACACTTTAATCACTTTTAAGACACTTTGCCGCGGTATAAAAATTCGTAATAAAATTTACGATATTCTGGGAGGGTTGGCGCGTGCTGCCTCGACCGTGGTTGGAGCGGAACTGGTTAGGTTAGGTTAGGTTAGGTTAGGTTAGGTTGGGGGCGATGGGGGCGATACCGGTTCCTCCTCGTTGGTGTCCCTGGGCAACGGCTGAGTGCCTTTCGTCGCGCCTTTTGCGGGGGGAGGCATTCAGACGGCTGAACGCCGGTCTTTCCTGTCTTTCTTGTCTTTTTATTAACTTTCTTCTAGTGTTCGTTTTGTTTTTTGTAATTCTTTCTCTTCACCGTCTTTTCTACTCTGTCTTTCCGTTTATTTTATCTCTTCCGGAGATAGTGAGCTGGCACTAGAACTAGCCCGCGACTCGGGATGTCGGAGTTTTTGGTCATGGAAAAGCGTAGTTTGAAAAATATTCCCCGGGTGGGTCCCGGCAGCAATGCTGGGGAATCCCACACTCCCTCGAAAGAGGGAGTCTGCTCCACGTATACGGGGGGGGCACAACCTGCGTTGACGGAGGTGGTCGCTGCGGCGACGCGTAGAGAGAGAGGCGCGATAGCGCAAACAGGGTCGAAACCGGCGCACCTAACCGCGCCGGGGGCGGACCTTCTAACAGACGAAGATGTCGACTTCAGTGTGTCGCAGCCTAATGGGTATACGCGCATGCTGGAGTTGATGAGGAAGAAGAAGATACGGGGTGATGCTGACTTGCCGCGCGTGTTACTCACGCGCGATGTGATCATGCCACCCAAGATATCGGACAGGAACATAAGCGAGGACTGTTTCTCGGACTCCAGTGACATGTCCTGTTTGTCACTGGACTCCGAGGGGCTGCCCGCAACACCGGACAGGACACGCCGTAAGCGGCGAAACTCGGACGATGACATGGGACCGCCCCTCTCTAAGGGAGCGGTGTCCAAGAAGAAGAAAGGGCGAGGGCGCCCGCCGACGACCGGCCAATATGTCGGATTGGCAAAGGCGCAGGCGGCCCTGAACAAAGAGAAAGAAGAGGCCCTTCGGCTGCAGGCTGAAGCGGAATTGGCGGAGTCATTGAAGACGGTAAGGGAGGCGCGGGTGTTTGGCCCGGCTCCCCCCGTCCAACTACCGGCCATAGATGATGAGGAGCGGTCGACCGCCGAATTGGCGCGGAAAGTGGAGAGCTCGTTGGAGGCCATCGTTATGGTCGCCACGAGATCGCTTAACCTGAAGGGGACTTTCCAGAGGCACCTTAAGGAGGCGGCTGGCACCATAAGGACGGCCTTCAACGAGGTTAGGAACCGCTCCTCCACAGAGGAAGTAAGGAGTCTGGAGGCCCGAAATGCGCGGCTGGAAGAGGAAGTGGCGCAGATGCGCCGCGAGCTCGACGAGTTGCGTAGACTCGCCCCAGGTCCTCCCAAAGAAGACGACATGCGCCAGCTGTTGTCGGAGGTTTCTCGATCCAACATTGAGACCTTCGGCAACATGCTAAACGCAAGGCTTGCCGGGTTAGAGGACAGACTCCTCCCCGAGCCCCGAAGAAGACCTCCGCTGGCTTCGGACACTCCGGTGCCGGCGTCGATTCCGGAAAGAAAGGCACCGAAGCAGAAAAAGGCGACGGCGCCCACTTTCGCCGAAGTTGCGGCACCCACTGCTCCGGCCCCAGAAGTGGCTCGGCCCATACCGGCGCCGCCTAAGGCGAAGAAGAAGAAGCGGCAGACAATGGCCGCCAGAGAAGCAGCCGGGGAGGATGCGAATGCAACGCCCTCCCCCGCAGAGGCACCGTGGACCACCGTCGGCCCGCGCAAGGCCAAAAAGAAGAAAGGTGCGGCCAAAACACCAAAGGCCGCACCGAAGAAGAAGATGACGAGGCTCCGCCCTCCCACAACTGCAGCCGTCGCCCTCACCTTGGAGGCGGGGGCAGTAGAGCAGGGGGCGACCTACGCGAACCTCCTCCGTGAGGCCAGAATGAGAGTCAGTCTGGGTGAATTGGGAATCCCCGGGCTGACGATTCGTAGTAGTCGGACCGGTGGTCGCATCCTCACAATCGCTGGTGAGGGTGCAAATGAGAAGGCCGACGCCTTCGCAGCTCAGCTGCGGGACGTCATAGGCCCAGAAGTGGCGAAAGTCAGTCGCCCGGTGAAGTGCGCGGAGTTGCGGGTCACCGGGCTGGATGACGCAACCGAGGCGGCGGAGGTGGTTGAGGCGGTCGCTCGGGAAGGAGATTGCCCGGCTATTAACATCCGGTCGGGCAAAGTAGTGGTGGGACCCAGAGGCGACAGAACGCTCTGGCTCTACGTCCCCATGGCAGCCGCCAAGAAGCTTCTTGGCTCTGGGCGGCTGCAAGTAGGCTGGGTCACGGCGAAGGTGACACTGCTGGCCGCGAGGCCTAAGCGGTGTTACCGTTGCCTAGACACCGGCCACCTGGCGGCGCAATGCAAGTGCTCGGTGGACCTCAGCAGGAATTGTTTCCGCTGTGGAAAGCCGGGGCACAAGGCGCCTGCCTGCGAGGCGGCACCCAACTGCCCGGTCTGCGAGGCCGCGGGCAAGGAAAAGGGGCACGTGCTGGGGAATAGCGGCTGCATAACAGCATCGAAGCCGGACCCCAGCACGAAGCGAAAGAGGAAGGCCCCATCGAAAAAGGCCCGGCACAAAAAGCCGGAGGCCTCAAGCAGGGCGGTTCTGCCCGCCCCTGCAATGGATGTGGAGGCCTAGACCCGTGGGCGGCGATCGGGGGATCGACCGCTCACTTGTGAGGGTCCCGAGCGTGAAGCTCCCTGGATGCCCGGGGAGCCCTCGGTGAAGGCAGGCGGCGGCATTTTATCTAGCCGCCGCACCGGAGAGAGCCGGACGCGGCAGCGCTTGTGGGTCGCGGAAGTAATGCAACCAGTTCCCGTGGCTCACAGTATGGCGCAGAAGGTGGCATGGAGGGGTTTTAGTCGGTAAACCTCGGCGCACTCTACACGCGCCGAGGGAGTCCGACATACCCCGCCGCCTTCCCCCGGAGTCGGTGGGGATACGTAAAGTATTTCCCCTCCTAAAAAAAAAAAAAAAAAGGTTAGGTTGGGGGTCTGCCAGTTCGTCCACGTTCGTGCCCCTGGGCAACGTGTGGGTGCTCCACTCCGCTCTTTACACGGGGTGAGGAGCTCACACGGCTGAAGGCTGGCTCTATCTTTTCTTCTCTATTATTTTCATCACCTTTTTATATAACGCTCTTGTTTTTGTTCAATTATATTTTGGTTTTCTATCTTTTCACCTACTTTATTTCATCTTCTACTATCTTTCCATTTTTGTTAACTCTTCTTTACAACAGTGTGTGTTTGTATTGTATTTTTCTGTGAGTGTTTGCGTGATGGATGGACCCGAGGGTCCCTAACCCTAAGCTGGTGACGTCCGGCGATGGGGTGCATGGCGAGCAGGCGGCTACGCACCGAGGATGTGGGGCAGAATCACCCCTAAAACTGATCAACTATGGAAACGAACAACCAGGAAACTATTCCCAGGGTGGGTCCTCTTAGGAGGGAATCCCACACTCTCGCCTCGGCGAGAGATAGCCCCGTGTATACTGGGGGGGCACCAGTTGTTTTGGTGGAGAAGCTGGAGTTGAAGGGAAAAGACGAAAGAGACCTTGGCAATGTTTTAACGGCGAACGACCTGCATGACGATTTGGTTGTGATGACTACGGCGAGCGAAGGAGAGGGAAGATCGCGGTCAGCGACACCTTCATCCAGCGGCTCTGGATTTTTCCGCAGACCCCTCAGAAGCGGAGTCGAGGATGAGAGTGGCAGCGAGAGTGCCGTCTCACTATTAGATAGGGAAAAGGAGAGGGAAAGAGAAAGGTTCCTACGCAAGAGGCGCGGAATGCCGGACAGCCCTGAAAAGGACAAAGTGACCCGAAAGTCCACGTCAAAACGCGGAAGGGGAAGACCCCCCACTACAGGAGAGTACGTCGGTCTGGCTAAGGCTAAGAGGGACCTTCTGGACGAGACACAGAGGGCCTTGGAGCTCGAGGCAGAACGAGAAATTATGGACATGGCGAAGAGGATCCCACAGCAACGATTACACCGGCTGTCGGATGCCTCTGAAAACTCGGATGTGACAATGGTGGCAGATGAGACTACCGCAGCGTCTCTCGGCGCGGTAATTACAGCGAGCTTAGGGACCATCGCTAACGTGACCCAAAGATCCAAAAATCTGAAGGGAACGTCTGTCGCAGCTCTCAAAAAAGCGACCAAAGCCATACAGGAGGCGTGTGTGGCCTTGCTCAGCCGCTCGGCTACGGAAGAAACGAGGGCCCTGGCGGCGGAAAACGCACGCCTCTCCAAGGACCTCGAATCCTTGAAGATGGAGTTGGAGACCGTCAAGCGCAAGCTGGCCGAAACCCAACCACAGTCCGCTCCCACAATCAAGGAGCCGAATGTGGAAGAATTGCTGCAGCGAGCAGTGCGCGAGGCGGTTTCTTTGACGAGCGCCCGGATGGATGCTCGGTTGGAGAGCCTGGAGGCCCGACTGCTGCCAGAGCCGCGCCTACGTCCTCCCCTAGCCGCGGATGGAAAGAGGGATCGTGCGGCCCCTGCAAGTACACCTGCAGGACCGTCACAGAAGGAAAAAGAGAAGGAACAGAGGACGCCTCCACCGGAGCCATCGGTAACAACACTGATGCCTCCGACGAACCCCGGCCCGGCGCCGAAGAAAGGGAAGAGGAAAACGAAGAAGACTGCCGCTGCCAGCGAAGCGGCAGCCGCGAGACGCGACGCTGCGACATCAGCGGAGACAACGCAACCCGCCGCCACATCCGAATGGACGCAGGTGGTGAAGAAGGGAAAGGGTCCTGCAAAGAAAGGAGAAGAGGGAAAGAAGGGCCCTAAAAAGAGAAGGGGCAACAGACTCCGCGCTCCCAAGTCGGCGGCAGTTGTGGTGACGCTGCAACCGGAGGCAGAGAGTCGCGGCGTGTCTTATGACAAGGTCCTCGCCAAGGCTAAGCAGGAGTTGGACATAACCGCGCTCGATATCCCGGCGGTTAAATTCAGGCGGGCCGTGACTGGGGCTCGAATGTACGAGGTCTCGGGATCGGCATGCAAAGAAAAGGCCGACGCCCTTGCAAACAAACTGAGAGAAATACTGGGGGGTGAGGACGTCCGCATCTCTCGGCCACAAAAGTGCGCCGAGCTCCGCATAACGGGCCTGGACGACACAGCCTCTGCGGACGAGATAGCGGCTGCCATCGCGAGACCGGGTGGTTGTACAGCAGACGAGGTGAAAGTGGGCGAGATTCGCCTGGATCGGAGAGGCTGTGGCACGGCGTGGGTCAAATGCCCCGTCGACGCCGCAAAACAGGTGACGGCGCCGAACACTAAGGTGTACGTCGGTTGGGTCGTGGTACGCGTGTCGCTGTTGTCTGCGCGCCCTATGCGCTGCTTCCGCTGCCACGAAGTTGGCCACACGCGAGCGACCTGTTCCAGCGATACCGACCGCGGCGAGCTCTGCTTCCGCTGTGGCCAGTCTGGCCACTCGTCGGGACAATGCGGAAACCCACCTCACTGCACGTTGTGTGCGGCGGGCGGCAAACCGGCGGACCACAGCGTGGGCAGTAAGCCCTGCTCCAAGGCTGCCCCGAAGGAAAGGAAAGGCTCTAAAAAGAGCCAGTTGCCCACGAACGCTGCCACACAACCTACGGTGGCGTCAGGCTCCGGAGCGGCCCCGATGGAAGCCCAATAACGGACACCCAACGTTTCCTTCAGGGCAACCTAAACCACTGCGCCCAGGCGCAGGATCTTTGGGATCAGGTTAGGCTGGAATGGGGAATAGACGTCGCCGTTGTCGCGGAGCCCTATCGCGTTCTGCCCAGGGGTGACTGGATTGCGGACGCTGACTCGTCGGTCGCTGTGGTTCTTGGCCCCAAAGTCGTGCCTCCATTCTCCGGTGACACAATCAGAGGCCGTGGATTTGTAGTGGTCATCTTGGGGTCTTTCACTGTCGTGGGGGTTTATTTCTCCCCAAACAAGCCTCTGGCCGAGTTCGAGGCATTCCTGCTCCGGCTGACCGCCTTCGTGGAGGGTGCGTCTCGTCCCGTAATCGTCGCCGGAGACTTCAACGCGAAGTCAACGCTATGGGGTTCTCCGGCGTCGGATGCGAGGGGTCGCGTGGTTGTTGACTGGCTGACGACCAATGGCCTAGTCGTGGCAAATCGGGGTAGTGCTGGCACCTGCGTCAGGCACCAAGGTGAGTCCATTGTGGACCTCACCCTCGTTAGTGCATCCGTCGCTAGTCGTGTCGCTGATTGGAGGGTTCTACGGGACTCGGAGACCCTCTCGGACCACAGGTATATTCGCTTCGACGTCTTTGCTCACTCGTCGGAGCTGTACCGCCCAATCCCGCCTGGCGGTGGTCCGAGATGGTCCCTGAAGAAACTGGACCGCGGCTTGTTGGAGGAGGCCGCAATTGTGGCGTCGTGGGCTCCTCTCCCAGCTGGAGGAAGTGTGGAGGAGTGGGTGGAGTGGTTGATAGAGGCGGTGCACAACATCTGCGACGCCTCTATGCCTCGCGCCGGTCCCTTCAGACCCCGGCGTCAAACATATTGGTGGCGTCCAGAGCTCGGCAATCTCCGACGTGCCTGCGTAGTGGCCCGACGCCGCTACACAAGATATAGAAGACGGCGCAACCGCACTGAAGACGAAGAAGCTGCCATCTACGACGGCTACCGCAAAGCACGTCATGACTTGCGCGACGCAATCCGTGCAGCGAAGAAAGAAGCCTGGGATGAGTGGCTTGAGACGCTGGAACAGGATCCGTGGGGCAAACCTTACAAATGGGTGAGGCAGAAGCTCCGCCCCGCTGCCTCGCCACTTACCCAGAGCCTACAGCCGGATCTCCGCCGCAGAGTGCTATCGGCCCTATTTCCATCTAGGGCCGAGTGGTCTCCACCATCCATGGGTGGCCCCGCAGAGGAGCCCGAAGACACGGAGGAAGTGCCTCCCGTTACGGCAGGAGAACTGGCAGCGGCAGTAGTTAAAATGGGCGCTAGAAACACTGCTCCCGGCCTCGACGGCGTTCCCGGCAGGGTCTGGATGCTGGCGCTGAAGCACATGGAAGGGCACGTACTCACCGTTTTGACCGGATGCCTGGTCCAGGGTAGAGTACCGCGCCGCTGGAAGACCGGGAAACTCGTGCTTCTGAAAAAGAATGGGAGACCGGAGGACCAGCCGTCCGCTTACCGGCCTATAGTGTTGATCGACGAGATTTGCAAGACGCTGGAGCGAGTCATAGTGGCGCGTCTCACTCGCCACCTGGAGAATGTCGGCCCGAACCTGAGCGCAGCTCAATATGGTTTCAGATCTTGTCGATCAACCATAGACGCGGTCGCGAGACTGAGAGGAATAACGGACGAGGAAGTCCGCCAGGGCAGGGTAGTTCTGGCTGTATCATTGGACATCACCAACGCCTTTAACTCCCTACCCTGGCAGACCATAAAAGAGGGACTCAGGTACCACCGCGTGCCGAGGTATTTACGCAACGTCATCAGCGACTACCTTTCGGCACGCTCGGTGCAGTACCCTACCGGACAGGACTGGGAGGAGCAGGAAGTGGTCTGCGGCGTCCCACAGGGGTCGGCTCTCGGTCCGACCTTGTGGGACATTGGATTTGACTTTGTGCTTCGCGGCGCAAACTTACCCGGAGTGGAGCTTGTAGCGTACGCCGACGACACTTTGGTAGTCTGTCGAGGCGGGAATCACCGCGAAGCAACCATCCTCGCGACAGCGGCGGTCGCGCAAGTTGTTCGGCGGATTCAGGCGCTGGGCCTGACGGTGGCGCTCAATAAATCCGAGGCCCTGTTGTTCCACGGGCCAAGGAAGGCGCCTCCGCCCGGCCTAGCAGTCATTGTGAGCGGAACGAGGATTGACGTGGCGTCTTCCATGACGTATCTCGGCCTGGTCCTCGATGGGCGATGGACTTTCAGGGACCATTTTCGTCGCCTATCAGAAAAGGTCAGCAAGTCAGCGGGGGCCCTAGCGTCACTCCTCCCGAACCTCGGGGGCCCTAGCTTAAGTTGTCGGCGCCTGTACCTAGGAGTGGTGCGCTCAATGGCGATGTATGGTGCGCCAATCTGGGCCGAAGGTTTGTCGTCCCAAAATCGACTCGCCCTCGGAAGACTTCAGAGGATGATGGCGACGCGGGCAGTGCGTGGCTACCGCACCACATCGAAGGATGCGGCATGCCTGCTCGCCGGGAGCGTCCCATGGGACCTGGACGCTCGTGCCCTCGCCGACGTTTACTGGCGTGGCGCTGAGATACGCGCGGGGGGCAGCAACCCCCTTCCGGACGCCGTACGTCGGTGGAGGGACCAGGCGAAGGAGAGAAGCATTGAGTTGTGGGAAGAAAGGCTGCAAGAGCCTCAAGTCAGCGCAAACTTGGTGCTGGCCATCCGCCCCGTACTAAGAGAGTGGCTGACACGGAAGACCGGCGCGCTCACCTTCCGGCTCACACAGGTGTTGACCGGACACGGCTGCTTCGGTCAATACCTGTGCAAGATCGCGAATAGAGAAGAGGACACGCGATGTCACCAGTGCGGCAACGACACGGACACGGCCGAGCACACTATCGCGGCGTGTCCCTCCTGGAGTGGACAACGGGCGGCACTCACTGCTGCCATAGGACCGGACCTCTCGCTGCCGGCACTATTTCGTGCTATGCTGAGCGGTGAGCAAGGATGGAAGGCGCTAGAGGACTTTTGCAGTGAAGTCATCTGCGCAAAAGAGGAGGCCGAGCGCATTAGAGAGAGGGAGGCGCTCGACTCTCGTCGGAGTAGCCGGCCAAGGCGAAGACGGGCCAATCAAGATGGCCATAGTGTCCCGCCTTAGCGGAAGAACTCGGGGTGACGACGTGGGGACGTCGTCACTCATTGCACCGAGTTCCCGAGTTGGTCGCGATGCACAGCGTACTCTTCGTGCATCGCGACATCAGAGAGTTAGGCCTACGCAAGCCCTGGAAGGGCCTCTGTTCGGCCTAAGGAGCCCCGAAGTGCTCCAGAGAAGAGGGGCCTGCTATTAGCACGCAGGCGCACGCTCGTCGGGTCGCGGAGTAAGCTCGCGCGTTCCCGTGGTCCGGCATAGCGGTACGTGGAAGAGTACCGACGGGTTTTAGTGGGTAGGGCTGCGGCCAATTCACCATCTTCTCGGCCGCAGCGAGCCCCACATACCCTTGGGGGGTCCCCGTTCTCCTTGGGATGCGTAAGTGCATTCCCCGTCGCAAAAAAAAAAAAAAAAAAAAAAAAAAAAAAAAAAAAAAAAAAAAAAAAAAAAAAAAAAAAAAAAAAAAAAAAAAAAAAAAAAAAAAGGTTAGGTTAGGTTAGGTTAGGTTAGGTTAGGTTAGGTTAGGTTAGGTTAGGTTAGGTTAGGTTAGGTTAGGTTAGGTTAGGTTAGGTTAGGTTAGGTTAGGTTAGGTTAGGTTAGGTTAGGTTAGGTTAGGTTAGGTTAGGTTAGGTTAGGTTAGGTTAGGTTAGGTTAGGTTAGGTTAGGTTAGGTTAGGTTAGGTTAGGTTAGGTTAGGTTAGGTTAGGTTAGGTTAGGTTAGGTTAGGTTAGGTTAGGTTAGGTTAGGTTAGGTTAGGTTAGGTTAGGTTAGGTTAGGTTAGGTTAGGTTAGGTTAGGTTAGGTTAGGTTAGGTTAGGTTAGGTTAGGTTAGGTTAGGTTAGGTTAGGTTAGGTTAGGTTAGGTTAGGTTAGGTTAGGTTAGGTTAGGTTAGGTTAGGTTAGGTTAGGTTAGGTTAGGTTAGGTTAGGTTAGGTTAGGTTAGGTTAGGTTAGGTTAGGTTAGGTTAGGTTAGGTTAGGTTAGGTTAGGTTAGGTTAGGTTAGGTTAGGTTAGGTTAGGTTAGGTTAGGTTAGGTTAGGTTAGGTTAGGTTAGGTTAGGTTAGGTTAGGTTAGGTTAGGTTAGGTTAGGTTAGGTTAGGTTAGGTTAGGTTAGGTTAGGTTAGGTTAGGTTAGGTTAGGTTAGGTTAGGTTAGGTTAGGTTAGGTTAGGTTAGGTTAGGTTAGGTTAGGTTAGGTTAGGTTAGGTTAGGTTAGGTTAGGTTAGGTTAGGTTAGGTTAGGTTAGGTTAGGTTAGGTTAGGTTAGGTTAGGTTAGGTTAGGTTAGGTTAGGTTAGGTTAGGTTAGGTTAGGTTAGGTTAGGTTAGGTTAGGTTAGGTTAGGTTAGGTTAGGTTAGGTTAGGTTAGGTTAGGTTAGGTTAGGTTAGGTTAGGTTAGGTTAGGTTAGGTTAGGTTAGGTTAGGTTAGGTTAGGTTAGGTTAGGTTAGGTTAGGTTAGGTTAGGTTAGGTTAGGTTAGGTTAGGTTAGGTTAGGTTAGGTTAGGTTAGGTTAGGTTAGGTTAGGTTAGGTTAGGTTAGGTTAGGTTAGGTTAGGTTAGGTTAGGTTAGGTTAGGTTAGGTTAGGTTAGGTTAGGTTAGGTTAGGTTAGGTTAGGTTAGGTTAGGTTAGGTTAGGTTAGGTTAGGTTAGGTTAGGTTAGGTTAGGTTAGGTTAGGTTAGGTTAGGTTAGGTTAGGTTAGGTTACTACGTCACTACTACTACTACGTATATGAGTCATAGGGGGTATGACCTTTCATACACGACTGCACACACACGTCATGCACAACACAACAAACGAAACGCAACAAACACCCAAGAAGCGGTGAAACGGTTTGTGGGGGAAGTGAGTATATAAAGCGAAACAGGTGGCACAGAGCGCATTCATGGCTCAACCGCCACCGGAGGAGGACCAAGCAGGATACACACTACCAGGATACAGATATTTGGGACCAGGTAACAGTTTGAACAGAGGAGCACCAGTGAACGCTTTGGATGCAGCAGCGAAGAAACACGACGAGCAGTACCACAAGATAACAGAGTACTTCAGGCAGACGAAAAATAGAGAAAAGTTTGAACAATCGATACACGAAGCGGACGAAGAATTCATTCACGAAGTCTCAACGCATTCACCAGACAGCACATACGACGGAATAGTAAAGTGGTTAGCGATCGGAGGAATAGGAACAAAGAGAATTTTAGAAAAATACGTAGGAGTGATATATCCGACGCTGAGTGAACAAGACGAAGACGGAAGAATGGAGATCCCGAGCAACACCAATTCCATCATCGGAGGAGGAGTGCAGAACGATAAAAATGTACATCACTTTGAATTTAGAAAGAAATTTACATTCGCAATAAGTTCAACAAAGGCAGAATACAGTAAAAGTCAAAGTGAAGTATCGTACGAAACGTACATTCACAGTCTGCCATGGCAGAATATATTTTTTTATTTAACAGAAAAGGAATACGAAGACATGACTAAAGTGTTCCATACTGCAAAAGTAACAAAGGTGGGAATTAAAATTACAAATTTAGGTAACAGAACTCCATTCCTGACGGCAACGAGCGCAGTCAACTATGCAAACGCAAACTCGCAAACGACGATCGGGATATGGGAGAATATGGAGAAGCTGGCACCAGTGAAGATGGGGACCACCATCACATCAAAGACACTATACGGCCCAATGTTGGAAGCACTAACCGACGGCCAAGGGCAGGACCCTCAACACAGCACAGCGCAAGCAAATCTAGTGGACAACAAGATTGTGTACAAATTTAAATTGAACAATGTGAATAAAAAATTTCATCTACCACCGCTGATCATGGAAGCGAGTCTACTGTTCAATGCAACAAACTCCATAGGACCGATATACGAAAAGGAACACATTGTAAAAGATGGCACATTTCACTCTGCAAACGACGGATTCGAGCACAGCGAAAACATAATAAGAACAACAACGAAAGCGGGACTGTTGAACACGACCAACGCTGGAATAAGAGACTGCACATATGTGAAACACAATACAAAAGCATACGAAGAAGCAACAATCGATAATCTTACGATGGGAGGATTATATACGCACCCTCCGCAAGACTTTGTGGGAAGCATAGGAGTTGGTATAATACCATTGTTGAACAAGGACGGATCACTGGAAGACGCTATATTGAATATAATGGTGGAAACGTATATACAACTCGAGTGCACGTCTCATGGAACTAATTTACTGATGGGCAAATACGACAAACCGCAACCGAACACGCTGTACGCGGGTCTAACGATCGACAAACTAAAATGGAACTCGAAATATACAATCGGAGGAGCACCAGCAGTGGAGTAGGTAATATATAAATTTACTAAATTAATTAAAATAGTATAAATCCATATAAATAAATAAATTATTTTCAGTACGGGAACTGCAGCAGTAACGGTAGACCAGACACCTCCAACTCAACCGGCTAAACCAGCTAAACCAAGACAACCAGCTAAACCACAACAACCAGCTAAACCACAACAACCGGCTAAACCACCACAACCACCACCATCTAGACCACCATCACCAGTTAGACCACCATCACCAGTTAGACCAACAACACCGGTTGCACAGAGACCAACAGTTATACAGAGACGACCAGAAAAAAGGCCAATCGATTCAGAGGCTGGACCGTCAAGAAAAAAAGTAAAAGAATGGTGGGAAGAAGGAGAAGAAGAAATACTATATGATCAGCCAACAATATTCATAAGAGCAGAAAAAATACCAGGACAAAAGAAAATAACATCTAAAATGAGCAATGAAGAAAAACTACAAATAGCGCTAGATAATGAAGTTGTGAGACAAAATAAAATAATGGAAGTAGAAAAGAGAATAGGAAAGAGAATTATACTAAGAGGTAAATTTTTAAATTTAGGTATACCGGATGGAGGATACTTCAACATGGAAAACCAAGACCACGTACAATCTATATTGAATACGGCAACAACACCGGCTCCACCACTGGCTCCACCACCGGTAGAAAGAAGAACAGCTAGACCACCGGTAGTAGTTGCAGAACCAGACAGACAGTACCAATGGTTGGTAATAACCTACATAGGCACTCACTTTAGAATAATAATAACGACTGGTCCATCAACTGAAAAATACAGTGCAGAAGCTGTGATGCACATAGACAAAATGCAGAGCAATGAAGAAATAATCGAAATCACAGCAAGGTCACAAGGAGATCTGTGGAACGAAATATTGATGAAGCTGGACAGGTTAAGTGCACAAGAGCAAACAGACATTTTTTATAAAATAATAGAAGTAAGTAAGCATACGGATTTGAAATAAAAATCATTTAACAATCATGTGTTTTATTAATGAATCATATACAACGGTTCACTGCACAAATAACAAAAATAATAATCTGAATAGCAGTCATCCGCAAAACAAATGTAGTCAATATACATTACCAATCGAATAAGGCGGTGAGTCCG
>LR994581.1:24170594-24413094 GCA_905187575.2 Celastrina argiolus | reverse complement strand
TAAATAAATCTAAATACGTAAGTGGGCCCCGCCCATTGGGAACGCCCCCAAAAAACAACAAAGCGGAATAACTGCTAAGTCTTATAATAATAATTTATTCCAGGTTGTATACTGTGTAAGGTGAACCGGGAGGTACCCACCCCAAAAAATTCCAGGATATACGCGAACCCGGTTAAAAGTTAATTACAAGAAACGAAACTTTTACGTGACGTCACGTAATGGGCGGAGTAATACAAAACTAGTGTTGTGAACATTTCAGTTTTTATCGATAAAATTAAATTAATAAATTAAAGATAATACATTTTATACTTGTAATTAATAGTAATTAACAACGAAATAACAAATTAATAAACCTAAAATACCGTGTTCTTTTAAACTTAATCTCCAAAACTCAACGTAAACTAAATTAGTAAAAAATCTCCCTTTGTTTAAATCATAAGTATAAAAATTCGCATAACTATTAATATAAATAATTAAAACAAATAAATAATAGTATATATATAGTAAAATATAGTAAATAATATAAAATAGAATTAAAATTTTTAAAATATAAAACATATATATATCATATCATAAATAATAGAATTAACTAGTTTTGGACATAAACTAAACCAAACATACAACATAAACCAAAACAGCTTTAAATACCAACTAAAATCTAATAATATTCATCTAAACTATCGATAAATACGATAAAAATAATCCCACAATACATCCCTATACAGCCCTAGCATAACGCCCCGCCCATTATAGATAATTCAGCCAACGCGATTACAACATCAGACAGGCCCCGCCCCCAAAACGTGTCATTCGCGGACAAGACAGTCTACACTATCGTAACACCAGATAGGCCACGCCCCGTGTCCGTATTCATGGTGGAGCCCCATATCGCAAAAATCGATATCGTTTTTTAAAATCAAAAGTAAAAGGTGGAATTAAAATTATTAAAAATCTGATTATACTCAATAAATACACATATAAACATAATAAACACATTAAAATACAAATTTCATATTAAAATAGTAAATATCACACATAGTTTTCTTAAATAAACTAAAATACTTAAAATAATTACAACATTTATCCTAATCTTTAATCCATCTATAAATAATATATAATATAACTATAATTAGTCTAAAAACAGCAAAACAATACATAAAAATTCTTAATAATATAATAAAAATCCAAAGCCCCGAACCAGAATAGGGACGCGAGCCAAGAAAAGACACTCGGAGTAAACAACCCGCCCACGACACGCCCCCTTGGAACACAAAAGTAGGTCAATGCCGAAGCGTTTTCAGGGCTGCAAATGACATAGTTTTTAAACAAATAATATTTAATTTTAACTTAGAAACTTAAACTAGGAAATAATAATAATTCATTAATATCATTGTAACTAAATAGTAATAAAGTAAATAAACAATAAATACATATAAAATAGAGTACATAAATAGCGGAAAATTTAAATTTCTATAGTAATATAAAACCTAAGTAAATAACAAATAAAACATAAATATATAATAAATAAATAAATAAATACATAGTAAATAAAATTAACAGTAAAAGTACTTAGAATTAAATAAACAATAACATTAAATAAATAGATTTCAAAATTTTTAGTAGACAAAATAACTTAAAAACGGGTAAATAATAATAATAAATAACATTTAAATAAAACACATAAATAAATAATAATAAAACACTCAATCCCATCAGGTAATAGTAAAGCTCATTTGTTAGAAATATTAAATTTCAAACACGACGCAGCCCTGACACGCCCCCGACACGCCCCTAAGATCGCACTTGGAGATAAGCCGAGGACACCGAGCGGCTGGCGTGTTGCTTTTACATTTCAACAGGCGCTTTATTAAATTCAAAACCATAGGGTTATTTCTTAAAATAGACAATTATAGGATCGGAAATTAGTAGAAAACGTTAGTAAATTTAATAACACGTAATATATAATACATTTTCGGCATCTTTTTAGTCAAATAACAAAGTTATAAATAAAAATACAAAATTAAACAGTAAAATAAAGCGAAAACACGCGAGTGTGATTGCTATTAAAAACTGGAAGGAACCTTATTAAATATTAAACTTAGAACTAAAAACTTAAATTACTTTTCTTTTTGAGGTGGGTTACCTAAACCGACATTGGAACATTAAAACGAGGCGTAAAGCCGAACTATTAGTCATTAGAACTAGGACAAACTACGTCATTTTTGGCGTAGTTGTTAGATTTAAGGTTTTAATTAATTAGGTGTTAGAATATACATTGACCAGTCTGTCCCCTATTGGAGCTACTGTTAGTTTTAGATTATATTAGAGGACAAAAGGCTTTTACTAAAGCAACAATCAACTGACCATTGTCCCTCTACTGGGGTCACTTGACTTAACCGCCAGCTCTTAAGGCTTTGTTTTAGACTTTAAATATACTTTGACTCCATTTTAGTTTTTTATAGGACCAGCTGTCCCTTATTAGGGTGGCTGTTAGTTATAGGTTATACAGGACAAAACTTTTTATTGAAGTATTAAATATTTTTGACCAGTTGCCTCTTTATTAAGGGCAACTGTTAGGTTAGTATTTTAAGTATATCTAATACTCTATTGAGCCATTAATTTTACAATTTTATTGACACATTCCCCCTATCAGTATTTGTATAATTTTAATTTAATTTTATTGAAATAAGACCAAAATGGCTATGGTACATACCCCTAAGCTAAAGAACCCCAAGGGCGCGAAAAATAGAGGTAGCATAGGTAGCGTCAACAGCATAAATAGTAGGGGTAGCACCCCAGAAAAGTGTCCCTCGGGCACCATAGCGGACACCATGCAAATGGGCCGCTATCTAGAGCCCGAACCTTTGGAAGTCCTTCTGACTGACATGTGCACAATGACCGAGGATAGTTTGAAACTAATAAGCCAGTCTAGAAATTTAAAAAGTGACATAAAATCAGGATTACTAAATAATTTAAATGGGATATTAATTCAGGTAAAGAAGATAGTATATTTAGATAAAAATAAGAATGAACCAGCTCAAAGTAATGTAGACAGTGTAAATGAAAATAGGAATTTAATACTAGAATTATTTGACAACTTAAGACAAGAATTTAATAGCAAGTTTGAGGACATAAAGAAGACAAATAGGGAGATGATAGAAGAATGCAAGGGGATAAAAGCAGAGGTAGTAAATAGAGTAGAAGAGATAAAACAGGCAAATAGAGAAAGCATGGAAATTTTGGAAAGGACGGCTAAGGAGTGGGGGGGGGGTTAGGGCTACGGCCGAACCACAACCCGCTACATATGCGAGTGTGGTGAGTGGCGAGGGTCTTCAAACCTCGCCATCAAAGCCTAGGTGCGTGACCCTCCACTCCCTAGCCGTCACGGACAAAGAGGACATAATGTCAGGCACGGAAATAATAGCAGGAATAGGCGATATTATAGATGCGAAAAAGGAAGGAATAAAAGTAGACAGAATTAGAAAAGGGAAAGGAAGAAAGGTAATATTAGGATTTAGTAAGAAAGAGGACAGAGAGAAAGTGAAAAGAAAGATTGAAAAAAGCAGTACTAAACTAAAGGTTGAAAGAATGGTGAACAAGGATCCCCAAGTAGTGCTGTATGGGGTGCTCAAGGCGAATTCCAACGAGGATATCCTCGGTGCAATTCGGTCCCAAAATGGGCACCTCATACAGTCACTGCTGGGCGGAAAGGAAGACAGGATGAATGTTAAGTATAGAAAGAAAGGGAAGGATGATGAGACGGAGCATGTCGTACTGACCGTGTCCCCGGGGCTGTGGCAGTGCCTCACGAAAGCGGGGCATGTCTATATAGACATGCAGCGTGTCCGCGTCGCCGACCAGTCCCCCCTAATACAGTGCTCGCTCTGTTTAGGGTACGGACATGGAAGGCGGCACTGTGAGCACGAAGATGGAGAGAGGTGCTGCCACTGCTCCGGAGAGCACCACCAGTCTGATTGTGTGAATGATGACCAGGTAGCATGGTGCATTAATTGCAGGAGAGAAGGGATAGAAAAGAGTAAAGCATGTCACAATGCGTTTAGCGCGGAGTGCCCCGTTAGGCGAAGGTGGGATGCAATAGCACGGGCATCGGTGGCCTACGCCAGCGACAACCCGCACACACATAGCGTACACAGCATACAAGCAATAAACACAGAGAATATAGAATGTAATATGTAAGATAATTTATATATACATATATATATATAAGTTAGATAAATATGTATAAGTAAATGTATAATATGTAATAAATAATAAATATGTATAGTAATAGGTAATAGAGTATATGTAAGATTTAAATAAGCAAATATAATATGTAATAAGTAACCTATGTATAGTAATATAGTAATGTATGTAAGCATTGGGTTCCAACAAAATTACTTTGTTGTTCCCAATGCAACCAAGTAAAAATATATGTTAATGTATTTAATAAGTAATGTATGTAATTTAAAATGCAACATACGGAAAAAAAAAAAAAAAAAAAAAAAAAAAAAAAAAAAAAAAAAAACTTTGCATATATATGGTTATGCTAATACATAACGACAGCATATATGGCATAAGTAAAAAATTAATATGAAACTATAATAAGATATTTAAATATATAGTAACAAATAATTAATATAATAGCATATGTAAGAACTCAAGTATATATACGTAAAAATATAACATAGTAAGTAAAATACAAAATGTCGACATACAAAAGAATAGATAAAAAACAACAATGCAATAATAATTAGGTCGTAAAGATAAAAGATATGTATGAACAAAAATAAATGTATTACAAAAATAAACGAAATGTATAATACCTGTTAGTAAAAATAAAAAATGACAAGTTAGTAGCAAATTATATTGATAAAACATATTATGATAATGTAACAAAATTTAGAAATAAAGTGTATAGCAAAAGTAAAACCTGTAAAAATGAATAATTTGGAAATAAAACAACAGTGTATGCAATGTAAGTGTGTTGTGGGGTAGCTGGCGTGGGCCGGCGACGGTGGTGTGGCAGACCACAAATTGGTAAAAATTATACTGTAATAAGGATTAGCAATGGCAGCTTAAGGAGGATTCCGCGCTGGGCGCACATGTGATAGTTAGGAATAGAAGTAAAAAATTTGAAATATTGTAAATAAATAATAGTAAATAAATAAATAAAATTGAAATAATAAAACATGAATAAAATATAGAAATTGCAAATAAATAATAAACATAAACATACTACCTACGATAAAGAAAGTAAAAATTAATAAAGTAAACAATTGTCCCTGTTTAAGATAGGGGGAACAAGTAGGACCCACATTTTACATGGGTCCATTATAAAAAAAAAAAAAAAAAAAAAAAAAAAAAAACCTAACCTAACCTAACCTAACCTAACCTAACCTAACCTAACCTAACCTAACCTAACCTAACCTAACCTAACCTAACCTAACCTAACCTAACCTAACCTAACCTAACCTAACCTAACCTAACCTAACCTAACCTAACCTAACCTAACCTAACCAGGTTCCGCTGCGACCGTGGTCGAGGCAACACGCTCCCAGCGCGCGCTTTCAAACGTCTAAGTCCACGAAAGTGCATTTAATTCGGTTTAAGTGGCAAAAATTGTGTGAAACAGTCGTGAGATACGTCAAAGTGTGCGGAAAAATACCAGCAACAGTTCAGTGGAAACCGCGCATTTTTAAAATCAGTGTGAAAAAAGTTACGGACGAAAAACAGTGAAAATTGACACTTTTTAAACTTAGAACGCGTGCGGCACTCGTTTTGTCGCGACGACCCCCCCTTTTTTAATTACATAAAGAAGCGACATTACCCCACCCTACTTGTGACCAAGTCCTGGATTTTTAGGACCAAGGACCTCCGAGATATAGGCAAAAAACCGAGAGAAGGCCCAGGGGCGGGGGCGCTCGGAATAGAGAGGGGGGGAAAGTAAGTACATAGCAGGAAGCGGAACATTTACAGGAACACAGAACAGGCAGCAGAATTTAATTTGGACATTTAGTTTCGAAGTTATAGACATATTAAAAATTCAAAATTTTTCGAAATTCGATAACTCTTAAACGAGATCGAGGACCCAGTGTTTTTAGTAGTGAACAGTGTGGGCAGTGACGAGGAGTTACCAGACAAAAAATTTGGAGCTGATCCGGTGAAGGGTTCCGGAGAAAATAAATAAAAACGGAAAAATCTGGACTTCATCCTAGGAAGTTCAGATTCGCTGGAGATCACCGGGCCACCACTACGGGTCAGCGGCACCATCTGGAAACACAGGAAAAATTAGTTAAGTGGATAAAATAAGTAAAATAGTTTTAGAAAAATAGACATCCAAGTAGTATATTGTAAATAATTAGAAAAGTTTAATAGATAAAAGTATAAGAAAATTAGAACACAAAAGTAGAATAGACAAGCTATAAAGTACAAAAAAGCCCACACCAAAAAAGTTAATAGATAAGCTAGAATTAAGGTTTTTATTTTATAAAAGTGTATTTGTTCGTGACAGCAAAAGTGACGGGAACGCCCACCGGGAACGCCCCATAAATCTGAAATTTGTGTATAACTTTTGTGACATAGGTTTAGGAGAAATTTCAGGTAGACCACAGCAAGGACTAAACCGGAAGGAACCCACCCCAGAAATTTCAGGAATAAAACTCAAACAGTTAAGGAATTACAAGCAAAAAACAAACTTTTTAGGTGACGTCACGAAATAGGCGGAGTAACGTAAACTAGTGTTGGGAAAGTAAAATTTTATCGACAATATAAAATTAATATTTTGTAGACAATACATTTTAACTTGGTTAAAATAGTAGTAAAAAACGATATAATAAATTAATAAAAGTAAATACCGGTCCCCCTTTTAAAAGTAAATCAAAAAATTAAACTTTAATTAAAAAACCTCCTTGGTTAAAAACATAAATACATAAAATTCATATAATTCATTAATACAAAAACTAAAACAAATAAATAATAGTTAACATATAGTAAAACATAGTAAAATAATATAAAAATAGAATAATAAAATCCTTAAATAAAAAACATATATCATAATTTAAATAACAGAACAAACTAGTTTCGGACGTAATTCAGATCAAACATACAATACTTATTAAATTAAGCCTAAAATACTAATTAAAACTTAAAAGTTTCATTTCATTTATCGATAAATACGATAGAAAATAATCCCATAGTACATCCCTACACAGCCCTAGCTAACGCCCTGCCCACAATAGTTAATATAACCAACGCGACCTCAATATCAGATAGGCCCCGCCCCTTATACGTGTCATTCGTGGACAAGAAACTAGACGCCGTCATAACACCAGATAGGCCCCGCCCCGTGTCCGTATTCATGGTGGAGCCCCATATCGCAAAAAACGATATCGTTTATTAAAATCAAAATTAAAAGTCGGAATTAAAATTATTAAAAATCGGGTTATACTTAATAAATACAAACATAAATAAAATAAATAAAAATAAAATAAAATAAAATAAAATGCATTTATTTCGGTCTGGGTGCCCATAGTGTTAGTAACAAATTTCTTAAGAACTATATTAGTATTTACATTCTATTTTAAGTGCTTAAGACTATATTAGCTTAAGATACTAATATCACGTATAATATAACTATTATACGTGATATTAGTATCTTTGTCACGGTGGAGACGAGTCCAGTGCTGCATGATAGCGCTGTCCACGTCCAACCTCTCCGCGACTGTCCTCAGGAGGCTGTTGGTGCTGCCACGCACACGTTGTAACAGGGATGCCACACGTTTTCTGATTATGGCTGAAAAGCTATCAACATCGTTTGCAGCTAGCATCCCCGAAGCACTACAGTGTCGTGGCAGCCCCAGCAGCGCCCTAAAGGCATTATTATATTGGGTGCGCAGGGCTCTGTACGTAGTTTGAGTGTAATTGACCCATAGACTGCACGTGTACAGAGAGTGACAGTATGCTTTAAAAAGCGTAATCTTCACTCGTCTGGAACAACGAGCAAACCTACGGGACAACATGTTTGCTCTTATACACAGAGCCCTGCGCTCCCGTTCCATGTCCTCATCATCTTTGAGCGACTCGCCAACCCAGTGTCCTAGGTATTTAAAACTTTTGACTTGAGCCACTGGCTCACCATTAAGAGTCACTAGGGGAACTTTGTATGTCTTGCTACCAGCTTTAAAGATCAGTAGCTCGCTTTTAGTAGTGTTATACCTAAGGCCATGGGCCGCAGCGAATCGCTCACAGATACCTAAAAGCTTTTTAAGAGCACTGATTGATGGGCACAGCAACACCATGTCATCTGCATAGCTAATGTTGTTGACAAGGGTACCGTCAATGGAGCATCCAACACCAGCACTGCTGAGCTCACCAATCAACCCATCTATGTACAGATTGAAAAGCGTTGTTGAGCTAATTCCGCCCTGTCTCACCCCGCATTCCAACCTGAACACACCTGAGTATGCTCCAGCCCATTTCACACAATTCCTTTGATTTGCATACCAATACTCCAATATTGAGATAAATGCTTGGGGCAATTTTGTATCATCACGGAGTTTATTCCAGAGTATGTCGTATTGGACCAAATCAAAAGCTTTAGACAGGTCGAGGAACAATGCATAAACTGGAGTGTCCCTAGCCGTATAATACTGAACAGTCTGCTTGAGGCACAGGACAGCAGCCTCAGTAGAAAGACCAGGCCTAAAACCTAAATGCATTAAAATACAAATTTCATATTAAAATAGTAAATATCACTCAAAATTTCTCAAATAAATTAAAATACTTAAAATAACTACAACATTTATCCTAAACTTTAATTCATCTATAAATAATAAATAATATAAACTATAATTAGTCTAAAAACAGTAAACAATACATAAAAATTTTTAAACAATAAAACAGAAATCCGGAGCCCCGAACCAGAATAGGGCCGCGATCTAAGATAACACACTCGGAGTAAACAACCCGCCCACGACACGCCCCCTTGGAACACAAAAGTAGGTCAATGCCGAAGCGTTTTCAGGGCTGCAAATGACATAGTTTTTTTTAAACAAATAATTTTAAATTTTAACTTAGAAACTTAAACTAGAAAATAATAGTAATTCATTAATATAATTCTAATTAAACAGTAACAAAGTAAATAAACAATATATATATATAAAATAGAGTACATAAGAACATTAAAACTAAATTTCTACAATAATATAAAACAAAAGTAATAAATAAATAAGACGTAATATAGAATAAATAAATATATAGTTAATAAAATCAACATTAAAATCACTTACAATTTAATAAACAAAAACATTAAATAAATAGATGTTAAAACTTTTCAGTAAGCAAATTAACTCAAATACGGTAAATAATAATAATAAATAACACTTAAATAAAACACATATATAATTCATAATAAAACATTCAATCTCATCA
Organism: Celastrina argiolus; assembly: GCA_905187575.2. NCBI lineage: Eukaryota > Metazoa > Arthropoda > Insecta > Lepidoptera > Lycaenidae > Celastrina > Celastrina argiolus. The sequence goes on along the minus strand of LR994581.1, from coordinate 24,403,665 downwards.
GGTAATAGTAAAGCTCATTGTTGGAAATATTAAATTTCAAACACGACGCAGCCCTGACACGCCCCCGACACGCCCCCAAGATCGAACTTGGAGATAAGCCGAGGACACCGAGCGGCTGGCGTGTTGCTTTTGAGTTTCAACAGGCGCAATATTATAATTAAAAGTGTAGGGTTTTTTCTGAAAATAGATCTTTATATAATTGGAAGCTAATAAAAAACGTTAGGATATTTAATAATACACACTATAAATTACTTTTTCGGTTCTTAAATATCTTAAAAACAAAGTCACGAGCAAAAACGTAAACTTAAACCACAAAACTAACCAAAGACGCAAGAGCGTAATTGCTAATAAATATTGACAGGAACGTAATAAATAAAACTTAAACAACTAAATACTTTTAGATAACTTAAGCTTATAATAATATAGAATTAACCTCATAAATAATTATCAAATCATTTTTGGAGTGGGATTCCGGAAGGGATTCCTTTAGATTAGTAAAACGAGGTTTTAGAAACCAGAATAATAGTGGGACAAGATATTCTCATCTGAGATAATTGTTATTGTTAGATATAATTTGACAAATATACACACGTTTAGTTGTAAGACCAGCTGCGTCATTTTTGGCGCAGTTGCTTGTTGTAAGACAATTTTAAGTTAAACTATAAGGAATACTGTACACTTGACAAAACTTTTACAAGTATATTATTAGATACAAAACTAGTTTGCGTCTTTAAGAGCAATTGACAACATTAAAGTGTATTACTTGAGACGCTTATTGAAGTGTAAAATAAACGAGGTTACTAACCCGAATTATATTATATATTAGACTATAGGTATATAAGACTAGTAAACCCCTATTGGGATACTTGTATGGTATTTTACATTTTATTTATACATCCTATTGGAACACTTTTATAGCATATAAGATACTTGTTTAAGACCAGCTGCGTTATTTTTAACGTAACTGATAATATTAGCGCTGCATATTTGTTGCTATTTTAAACCAACAGGCACTCCATTAGTGACCGGAATACGTCCTTCCTGTGAAATATAATACCAAATTAAGAAAATCGACTAACATAGCACTGCTGCGACCTTCACCACACACCACCACATCAGTACACCTACAACACCACACACACAAACTACAAGTAGTAGCGTTGGGAGTACAGGATTGGTACTGGGACCCGGTTCTGGCATCGGTTCTGAAGTATTTTGTTTTCTTACAAAAAGAATACGAAAGGACTGGGACGGATCCTGGAACGGCTCCTACAGAAACAATCTATAAAATCCTAAATTACTACAAACATTAATTATATTACTTTAATTTACAATTTTAATTAGCTTTTTACACTTTTTATATTTGCTTACCGTATTTACAACAGATTCAATTTACACAATTTATATTAGCATTTTACATCTTTATATTTGCTTCCGGTATCTTACAAGTTACAATTTACAATTAACATTAAATATTTACATTTACAGTATACAAATTACAATATAGTTGCTATCTACGGCCTTTAAAATCTATGATCTACAAGTAATAATTTATAGCTACAGTTATATTTACATTTACAACATATATATACAAACTAAAAATAACTTTATACAATAAGCCTCATAGTTCTGTAATAAAATGTTTCACACCCCTCTTAAAAGTACCGAAAACACAGTTACCATCTCACCGCGTCCAAATACCAGCATGGACGAACATAGAACGGAGACCACAGAGGTCACAGAAATATCCTGCAGTGCTCCGCCTGCCCTAACGACTGCTCCCTCCGGGAGTGAACAGAAACAGGAACACGAACAGCTGGCTCGGAAGAAGAAACTTACAAAAGGAATTACACTACATATACCAAACAGTCCCCCGGGAACACATAAGACACGAACGCAAGAGATGTTGTCCTGTATAAGAAGCGCTCGACAACATATAGCGAGCTCCAGAAACCTGAAAGGCGATATAAAGGATGGAGTATTGGAAGCGCTAAAGAGGCTCCAAGAACTGGTTAAGCTCTCGGAAAACGAACTCACCTTGATGAAGAAGGCACACAGTGGGGAAAGGGGAAGGGACCCTATACATCCCTCCCCCCCTCCACTCCCAATGCCACAGGAGAACCCCACCGCAACAACAGGAACCGATGAAAGAAACCAGGACCTAATGAAAAAGCTGGAAGAAAATAATAGATTATTAATTGAGAACAAAAATAGTATGGAAGTATTAAAGAAGGCATTGGAGGAGACAGCAGCAAGGGTGGAATCGGCGACGTATGCCACAGTGGTAGCCGGGAAACCGACATCACGGGCAGGCGTTGCCGAAACCATACACTCTGTGGCTGTCGCCTCCAGTGACCAAAATAAAACATCAGATGATGTAATAGAAAACATAAGGTCGATAGTGAAGGCAAAAGAAGGAGGAGTCAGGATAGACAAAATGAGAAAAGCAAAAGACAGGAAAGTCATTATAGGATGTAAGGATAAGGAAGAAATAGGAAAGATTAGAGAAAGAATAGAAAAAGATGGAAAGTTGCTGGTGGAAGAGATCAGAAATAAAGATCCTCTTGTAGTCCTGCAGAATGTGCTCAAGATAAACACAGATGAGGACATTATAAAAGCTCTAAAGATACAGAACGCGCACATTCTGCAGGGCCTGGGAGAGGATCAAGAGACGATAGAGATAAAGTATAAGAAGAGGGCAAGAAACCCGCACACCCACCACGTGGTTATGCGGGTCTCCCCCCAGATATGGCAGAGAATGATGGAACGTGGCACAGTATATATAGATATCCAGAGGATTGCAGTGGCGGACCAGTCGCCTCTGGTGCAATGCTCCGGATGTCTGGGCTACGGCCATACGAAGCGGCTGTGCCGCGAGTCAGTAGAGGTATGCAGCCACTGTGGGGGCCCACACCAGAGAACCAATTGCGAAAAGCTAGCGGAGCAGGCACCTCCCAGATGCGTAAATTGCATCCGGGCAAAATTGCCAGATGCGGAGCACAACGCATTTAGCGACTGCTGCATGGTAAGGCGAAAGTGGGACGCAATCGCTAGATCGGCGGTTGCGTACTGCTAAGGGCACCCATAACGCAATCAATAGCACAAACAACCCTCCCAAAAAGTTATGCAGTGTCGTCCAGGTTAACCTGCAGCGAAAGAAGCTAGCAACTGACGAGCTTATGATGATGGCCAACCAGTTTTCAATTGCCCTAGTCCAGGAACCGTACACGGGGGCGGGGACGAGGATGAGGGGCACAAGCGGGGTGCGAATTTTCCAGTCCGAGACGGGCGTGGCAAAGGTTAAAGCTGCAATAGCGGTTTTCGATCCTAACATCGAAGCCGCTATTGTAGCCAAGCATACCTCCGAAAACATAGCCACTGCCCGGATCGGGCTGGGAGATGCTACAATAACCGCTGTGTCATTCTACCTTGAACCCGACCAAGACGTGAGTGGGCACCTGGGTCGGATCGATAAAATAATGGATGAGCTTGGACGAGACTGCATAATCGTGGGGGGTGATGCAAATGCGAAAAGCATATGGTGGGGAAGCCGTGAGAGCGATCCCAGAGGAGACACTGTAATGGGCCTCCTAAATCAATGGGGACTGGAGCTGTTGAACAGAGGAAGAAAACCCACCTTCTACACAATAAGAGGAGGAAGGGAGTGCAGTAGCGTCATAGACATTACTGCATGCTCCCCGGACCTCCTGAAACTTGTAAAGGATTGGAGGGTAGTCGAGGGACTGGTTAGCTCAGATCACAATGGCATCGTATTTACTATGGGAGAACACAAAATAAAGGAAAGGATAAGCAGCACAACAAGAAAATTTAATACAAAAAAGGCTAATTGGTCCACTTTCTTAGAGAAAGTGGAACAATTAAAAATAGAAAATAACCTAACAACAGAGAAAATTCAAAACACAAACAGTAAACAGGACGTAGAACATACCATAGGTAGATACGATGACATTGTGAAGAAAGCGTGTGAAGACACCCTCCCTAAAAAGAAGGTGAAAAACAACAGCAAAAAGCCCCCGTGGTGGAACGAAGAGCTGGAAGGAATGAAAAGAAGAGAAAGAACATTGAGAAGAAGAATACGTAGGGCCGCACCCGACAGGAAAGAATACGCCATAGAAGAGTACCTGAAACAGAAAGAAACATATGAGAAAAAAGCAAAAGAAGATCAGATAAAGAGTTGGAAAGAATTTTGTGGGAAACAGGACAGGGAAACGGTATGGGACGGAATATACAGAGTAATGAGGAAGACAGGGAAAAGACAGGAGGATAAGTTGATAGTAAAGGGGGGCAGAACACTGAGTGCAAAAGAGTCTGTAGAGGAAATAGCAAAAGTATTCTACCCCTGGGATGACCCAAAAGAGGATACAGAGCACCACAGCAGAATAAGAAAGGCAGCAGAAACCGTGAACGAGGAATGTGATAGTGATAATCGCGATCCCCCGTTCACGGTGACGGAATTAAAGTCTGCAATGGATAGCTTTAATCCAAAAAAGGCCCCAGGGGGAGATGGACTTACCTCAGACATCGTAGCACGACTGGTGCACGCAGACCCTGAGTACCACCTGACTCTCTTCAACAAATGCCTCGACCTCGGATGTTTCCCGGTCATCTGGAAGGAGGCTACGGTTGTGGTGCTGCGGAAACCAAACAAGGAGGATTACGCAACACCGAAATCGTATAGACCAATAGGTCTCCTCCCGGTGATGGGGAAACTATTCGAAAAGATGTTGGTGAGGAGACTCAGGTGGCACTTAACACCGAAAATGAGTGTCCGGCAGTTCGGCTTCACCCCACAGCGCAGCACCGAGGATGCCCTCTACGAATTAATGCACCAGATAAAAGCAAAATTGAAAGACAAGCTGATACTTGTCATGGTGTCATTAGATATCGAGGGGGCATTCGATAGCGCGTGGTGGCCGAGAATAAGGACGAGACTTGCGGAAGAGAAGTGCCCCATAAATATAAGGAGGGTCATGGATGACTACATGAAGGACAGGAAGGTGGTTGTGAGGTACGCGGGAGAGGAGTGTGCTAGGATAACAAACAAGGGATGTGTGCAGGGATCGATCGGTGGGCCCACTCTGTGGAACCTGCTGATCGACCCACTGCTCAAAAACCTAACGGAAAAGGGACACTATGTCCAGGCATTCGCTGACGACATAGTGCTCCTTTTCTCAGGAACGTCTGCAGGAGTCATAAATGAGGCTGCGCGAGATGCCCTGGAGTATACGCACTTGTGGGGGGCGGAAAACAAGTTGAAATTCGCCCCACACAAAACGCAGGCCATGGTCATTACTCGCAGACTCAAATATGACACGCCGAGATTGAGTATGGGGGGGGTAGCAATTGAAATGACCAATAAAATAAAACTATTAGGCCTAACAATAGATGATAAGTTGACCTTCAACCCCCATATAGACAATGTCTGCCGGAAAGCTATCGAGATACACTCACAGATCTCGCGTGCGGCCAGAGTCAGCTGGGGGCTGAAGGCCAACGTATCTAAACAGATATATAACGCGGCAGTTGAGCCCATTATAACATACGCGGCTTGCGCGTGGGCCGATTCAGCAAAAAAGCTGAGCGCAAGGAAGCAGCTCAACGCTATACAGAGGGGTTTTGCCCAAAAAATTTGTTATGCGTACAGGACTGTTTCCTTGCACTCGGCTCTAGCATTAACTGGCATTCTGCCACTCGACCTTCGAGTCCGGGAAACAGCGCGACTCTACCTAGCCCGTAAGGGAAAGATGGAGAGCTGTTTCCGGGATGCGGAGGTGGAGCTGCCAGAAAAATACACAAACACAAAACACCCAAGCACGAACACCATACACAATTACACATGCCTGGTAGACCAAAATCAAGTGGACGCTACGGATGTCGAAGCGAAAATATACACCGATGGCAGCAAGCTTGAGGGTAAGGTGGGCGCTGCCGTGACCGTCTGGAAGGACGGCATGGAGATGCGACACCATAAGCTCAAGCTTGCTGACCACTGTACAGTGTACCAAGCAGAGCTATTAGCGCTGAACAGGGCAACGAAAATCGCCCTCGAACTACCGGACCGAAGAATCGGTATATATAGTGACTCGAGGGCGGCGATCGAGACCGTGTGCAGCGCTGGTACCACAAACAGGTTAGCCCTCGAAACCAAAGACAGTATGGCGCGTGCCTTGAGCCAGAATCGAGAAATTTTACTCTTCTGGGTCAAGGCACACGTCGGGCTGGAAGGGAACGAGAGGGCCGACCTGTTAGCAAAGGAAGCAGCACTGAAGGGAAAAATGAAACCGCACTATGACCTATGTCCGGTGTCATTCGCGAAGAGACAAATCCGTCAGGATTCCCTTCGTGAATGGGACCGGAGATACCGCGAAGGAGAGACAGCACAAATTACAAAAATCTTTGTCGAGGACGTATTCTGGGCACACAAGTTAGTAAGGAAAGTAGCCCCCAACAGGGAACTGACGCAGGCGCTCACTGGGCACGGTGGGCTCTCTAGCTACCTATACAGGTTCAAATGTAAAGAGAGCCCATCGTGCGCATGTGACCCCGCCAAGAACGAGGACATACCTCACCTGTTGGTGGAGTGTCCAATTTATGACTCTAAGAGATATGACTTGGAGCATGAATTGGACACTACCATAAGAGAAGACAATGTCAAAGAAATATGTAAAGACACGAGTAAGAGAGAGAAATTGTTGCAATTCTGTATAGAAATAGTAAGACACGTGAATAATAGAAATAAAGAATAGGAATATTGAAATGTTGTATTTGAACAAGTAATGTAATAAGTATGAGAGATTTAGAAATAAAGAATAGGAAAATTGTTATGTTGGAATTTAGAAAGAAATGTAATTGGTTATGTATTGTAATAAGTATAAGAGATGTAAGAAAGGAGGTTGACGATGTTGGTAGCAAAGGAAAATAAAAAATGATACTAAAACAAAAGAAAGGAAACCCCTCGAATCAATATCAGGGAAGAGGCGCAATTAAAAAAAAAAAAAAAAAAAAAAAAAAAAAAAAAAAAAAAAAAAAAAAACCTAACCTAACCTAACCTAACCTAACCTTTTTTTTTTTTTTTTTTTTTTTTTTAACGTTGGGAAATCTTTTATAGATTCCCGATGACGCTGGGGACGGGCCACCGGGATATGTGAGACTCCCCGGGCACGGGGTAAAGGGCCGCACCACCCGGGTTTACTACACTAAAACCCAACGATGCGCCATTCACCCCGCTGTTACGGAGCCGCGGGAACGATAGACCAACCGCGACTCCATTAGCGGACGTCTGCCAGTGCGAGCAGACCCGTCTCCGTGGGGGCGTTTACTTGCCCCCCAGGCCGAACAGAGGCCCCACTTGGGGGGCTTGCTTAGGCCATCCCTCTACACTGGTGTCGCGATGCGCAGGTGCATGGTGCGCATCACGACCCACTCGGAGGCTCGGTGCAATGGGCAACGGTATCCCCATACCGCCGCCCTGAGCTCCCCGGCTAAGGCGGAACGTTGTCATTAATGACTCTTCGTCGCCTGGGCCGACTTCTTCGTCGGGGGTCGAGCGTCTCCCTCTCTCTGCTACGCTCCGCCTCCTCCTTTGCGGAGACTACCTCTTCTACAAAATCGTCCACCGCCTTCCACTCTTGCTCGCCGCTCAGCATGGAGGACACCAATACTGGCAGCGACAGGTCGAATCCAATGGCGGCCGTAAGGGCCGCCCGTTGTCTAGTCCAAGAGGGACAGACCGAAACAGTGTGTTCGGCCGTGTCCCTGTCCGCGTCACAGTGGTGGCAGCGTGTTGTCTCCTCTCTCCCGGCGATCTCGCACAGGTACCGACCGAAGCACCCGTGCCCGGTCAGCACCTGTGTGAGGCGGAATGAGAGGGCGCCTGTCTTCCTGTTTAACCACTCTCTCAGTACTGGGCGGATGGCCAGCACCAGATCCACGCTGACTTGCGGCTCCTGCAGCCGCTCCTCCCACAATTCGATCGCCCTCTCTCGGGCAGAGTCTCTCCACCGGCGGACAACGTCTGGAAGAGGGTTGCCGCCCTCCGCGCGAACCGCAGCGCAGCGCCAGTACACGCCGGCGAGAGACTGCGCGTCTATGTCCCAGGGGACGCTTCCGGCGAGCAGGCAGGCCGCATCTTTTGAGATCGTGCGGTAGCCACGCACTGCTCGCGTAGCCATTACCCTCTGGAGTCTGCCAAGCACCAGCCGATTTTGGGGCAGCAGTTGGTCGGCCCATATTGGGGCGCCGTACATGACCATGGAGCGTACGACGCCCATGTATAGTCTACGGCAGCTGAGGCTCGGGCCACCCAGGTTTGGAAGCAGCGAGGCCAGAGCTCCAGCCGACTTCATCACCTTCAACGAGAGACGGCGGAAATGGTCCCGGAAGGTCCACCTGCCGTCGAGGACGAGACCCAGGTACGTCATAGATGGTAAGACGTTGATCCTGGTCCCGCCCACCACCACAGCTAGCCCAGGCGGCGGAGAGTTCCTCGGCCCGTGGAAAAAGAGGGCCTCGGACTTTTCTAAAGCCACCGCTAGGCCCAGCGCGCGAATGCGCCGGACGACATGTGCAACCGCTGCCGTTGCGAGGACCAGTGCATCCCGGTGGGTCCTGCCGCGACTGACGACGAGGGTGTCATCCGCGTAACACACCACTTCAACTCCGGGAAGATTTGCGCCGGTGAGTACCGAATTGTAACCGATGTTCCACAGCGTCGGACCGAGAGCCGACCCCTGTGGAACACCGCAGACCACTTCTCTCTCCTCCCAGCCGTCTTGGGTAGGATATTGCACATAACGTTCCGAGAGATAGTCGCCGATGATGTTGCGAAGGTATCTCGGAACGCCGTGTCGTATCAGGCCCTCTTTGATAGTCGACCAGGGCAGGGAGTTAAAGGCGTTGGAAATATCCAGCGACACAGCCAATACTACCCCGCCCCGGGACAATTCGTCCTCTACAGTATCCCGCAGTCGAGCGACCGCTCCCATTGTGTCTCGGCCTGAGCGAAACCCGTATTGGTTCTCACTCAGGTTCGGCCCGACGCTCTCTAGATGCCGGACGAGACGCGCCACAAGAACCCTCTCCAACATCTTACAAATCTCATCCAGGAGCACAATGGGGCGGTACGCCGACGGCTGGTCCTCCGGGCGACCGGTTTTCCGAAGCAGCACCAATTTTCCCGTCTTCCAGCGCCGCGGCACTCGACCCTGGACCAAACAGTTGGTCAAAGCGGTGAGTACCCGCGGCTCCATCTCCTTCATCGCGAGAGACCAGGCGCGCCCTGGTATGCCGTCGAGTCCAGGTGCCGTATTCTTGAGGCCCATTTTGTGGACCGCCACCGCCAATTCCGCCGATGAGACGGGCGGTATCTCCTCTTCCACTGCAGAGATCTCTTCCCGGTGAGTCACTGAAGATGGACTCGGCTCGGCCCCGGATGGAAATAGGGCCGAGAGGACTCTGTTGCGAAGGTCCGGTTGGAGATTCTGCGTTAGTGGCGGGGCGGCCGGGCGCAGCTTCTGTCGCACCCACTTGTACGGCTTGCCCCACGGATCGTCTTCGAGCGTATTCAGCCACTCCTGCCACGCTTCCGTTTTAGCCTGTAATATGGCGTCACGGAGCGCGCAGCACGCCAGACGGTACGCGTCGTACAGGGCGTCTTCCTCCTGCTGGACTCTGTTGTGTCGTCTGCGGTACCTCTTGTAACGGCGACGGACCGTCGTACAATCTCGCTGTAGTTGTTTCAGCTCCGGGCGCCACCAGTACGTTTGGCGCCGCGGTTTGAACGGGCCCGCCCGCGGCATAGAGGCATCGCAGACGTTTCCCATAGCCTCGTTCAGCCATTCCGCGCATTCCGTGGGGTCGTCTGAGGGGAGCTGTGCCCACGACGCGACAACTGCCGCCTCCTCCAGAAGATCCCGATCCATTCGCTTCAAGGCCCATCTTGGGCCGCCGCCGGATGATGTTGTGCGGCCCAGCTCCGACATGCGAGTCAATACGTCGAAACGGATGAGTCTATGATCGGAGAGGGTCTCGGTCTCCTCTTCAACCCGCCAGTTTGTGACACGACCAGCAGCAGCCGAATTGACGAGGGTCAAGTCCACGATGGACTCGCCCTGTCGACGCACACAAGTGCCTACCGAACCACGGTTAGCGACGACGAGATCGGTGGACGCTAACCAGTCCTCAACCGCGCGACCTCTAGCGTCTGTCGCCGGAGAGCCCCATAACGTTGATTTTGCGTTGAAGTCTCCGGCGACAATCACAATACCGGATGCTCCGCCCACGGGTGCGGTCAACTGCGTCAGAAAGGCCTCAAAGTCGGCCAAAGGCTTATTCGGGGAGAAATAAACCCCCACCACGGTGAGGGTCCCCAGGCTGACTGCAACAAAACCAGGGCCTATGGTCGTATTTGCCAAGGACGGTGGCACGACTTTGGGACCAAAAACCAGCGCGATCGTTGCGCTCACATCTCCCACCCAGTCATTCCTTCGCGGGACGCGGTACGGCTCAGAGACCACAACGACGTCGATTGACCACTGCGCTACAGCTTGATCCAGGAGATCCTGCGCCCGAGCGCAGTGGTTCAAATTGCCCTGCAAAAAGCGAAGGGACGCCGTTATGCGGCTTCCATCGGGGCCACCCTAGCTTCAGAAGCCGCCGTCATTGGTATGGCGGGCTTCTGTGGCGCTCGGCTCTTTTTAGAGCCTCCCTCTTTCGGTGCTGGCTTGCCACAGACCTTACTGCCAACACTGTGGTCCGCCGGCTTACCCTTCTCTGCGCACAACGCACAATGTGGTGCGTTTTCACACTGCGCAGCAGTGTGACCTGGTTGGCCGCAGCGGAAGCAGAGACAGCTGCGATCTGTCTCACGGGGGCATGTTGCCCGGGCGTGTCCCTCTTCGTGGCACTGATAGCAGCGTATTCGGCGCGCGGACAACAATGTCACGCGCACCACCGTCCACCCGACGTACACCTTGGTGTTCGGTGCCGTCACTATCTTGGCTGCGTCGACCGGGCATTTTGCCCAGGCTGCTCCGCGTCCTCTCCTATCGAACCGGATTTCGCCAACTTTTATGTCAGACCCTGCGCAGTTGCCAGGCCTGGCGATGGCTTCCGCGATTTCGGTCGCGGTAGCCGTGTCGTCAAGTCCAGTGACTCGCAGTTCCACGCATTTTTGTGGTCTGGATACACGGGCATCCTCACCAAGGACCTCTTTCAATTTTTCAGCGAGGGCATCCGCCTTCTCTTTACTCGCCGCCCCCGATACTTCTAGCAAGCGAGCCCCAGTCACGGCCGTCTTACTTTTGACGGCCGGAATTTCCAAAGCCGTAATATCTATGCTGCGCTTGGCTCTTTCCATGACGTCTTTATACGAGACGCCACGGTCTGCCGCGCCCGGCTGCAGCGTAATCACTACGGCTGCTGATTTAGGGGCCCGCAAGCTACCACTCTTTCTATTCTTTCTCTTCTTTCTTTTGGACACTGTTCCATCTTTCCTTTCTTCCTTCCTCTGTGTCTTGCCTTTTCTCTTTACCACCTGTGCCCATTCTTCTGTGGGAGATGGTCTCTCCGCCGTTGGAGCATCCGCCGCGTCGTGCCTTGCGGCAGCTGCTTCTACGGCAGCCGCAGACTTTTTCGCCTTTCCTTTCTTCCTAGCCGGCCCAGGGTTGAGTGGGGGCGACAAAGTAGATACCGCTACTTCCGGTTCCGGTGTCTTCTTCTTAGTGGCCCGCGGCGCCGGTATTTGTACGCTTTGGGCTGTCTCGTTCCTATCCGACGCGAGTGGAGGACGCATCCGCGGCTCTGGAAGAAGCCGGGCCTCCAACGACTCTAGCCGGGCGTCGAGCCGTGCGCTGGACAATGAGACCGCCTCCCGGACCGCCCGCTCCAACATTTCTTCTACATTGAGCGAGGGGGCCGTAGGGACAGTCTGTGGTTTCAGATATAGGAGCTCGCGCTTAACAGTAGTGAGCTCATCCTTCAACTCCGCGAGCTCTCTAGAGAGGCGTGTGTTTGCCAACTGTAGGGCTCTTGTCTCCTCCGATGTCGATCGCCCAAGAAGGGCCGCACATGACTCCCTAATGACGGATACCGCATCTTTAAGGGCCTTTACATACGGTCCACTCAAATTCTTCGACGTTTTGGCCACTCTGATGATCGAGTCCAGGCCCTCTGTGATTTGGGAGCCCAGTTTCGCCGTCGTGACCACGTCTTCCTCCAGCATTGTCGCGTCCGATAAATTTGAGGACTCCGACAGACGTTGAGAGCGTGTCTGTTGGAGCCTCTTAGTCTCTTCCAGGAATTGGCGCTCGGCCTCGACCCTGATGGACTCCCTTTTGATGTCTAGGTAGTCCTTTTTGGCCTTGGCCAAGCCCGCGTACATACCGGTAGTTGGTGGCCTGCCCCTCCCGCGTTTGGAGCTGTTCGGGGAAGCCACTCTCTTTCCTTTCTCGGAGTCTGTCTCTTCCTCTAACTCACTCACTCGCCTTTTGCGGTACTTCTGCCTATTCTTTTCTTTCTCCTCTTCTTCACGATTATGTGAGACGGCGGTGTCGGTGCCGCTCTCATAATCGTCCGAAGTTCCTCCTTCAAAGTCGAAGAACTTGCTTCCTACGGTTACGGGAGTTGTCGCCCGCGAACCGCCCTCCAAACCAACAATCCTTTCTACTTGCACTATCGGTATCCTTTCAAGCCTTATGTTGTCGTATTTATCAGTCCTTTCTCCTTCTCTCTCTCCTTCCGTCGCCACCGCGACTTCCTTCTCCTCAACAGCATGTGTAGGGCCCCCAGTATACCTGGCCCGACCCCCCGCCGAAGCGGGAGTGTGGGATTCCCCGGCGTCGCCGCCGGGACCCACCCTGGGAGATTTTTTCACATTGCTTCCTTCCATGTTTGATCAGTTTTAAGGGGTGATTCTGCCCCACATCCTCGGTGCGTAGCCACCTGCTCGCCATGCACCCCATCACCGGACGCTACCAGTTTAGGGTTAGGGACCCATGGGTCCATCCATCACTCAAACACTCACAGAAATATTCAGACAAACACACAATACAGTAGAGAAGAGGTAAATAAAAAAATGAAAGACAGTAGGAGATGAAATAAAGGTGTTGAAAAGACAGAAAAACCAAATAAAATATTTCAAAAAACAAGAGTGTTATGTAAAAAGATGGTGAAATGATAGCGAAGAAAAGAAAGAAAGAACCAGCCTTCAGCCGCGTGAGCTCCTCACCCCGTGTAAAGAGCGGAGTGGAGCACCCATACGTTGCCCAGGGGCACGAACGTGGACGAACTGGCAGACCCCCAACCTAACCTTTTTTTTTTTTTTTTTTTTTTTTTTTTTTTTTTAAGGGGGAAATGCGTTACGCATCCCCACCGACTCCGGGGGAAGGCGGCGGGGTATGTCGGACTCCCTCAGCGCGTGTGAGTGCGCCGAGGTTTACCGACTAAAACCCCCCATGCCCGCCTTCTGCGCTGTTTGTGGGCCGCGGGAACTTAAAATACTACTTCCGCAACCCAATGCGCTTGCCGCGTCCGGCTCAACTCAAATGCGGCGGCCTGTTGGAATGCCGCCGCCTGCCTCTCCGAGGGCTCCCCGGGCATCTAGGGGAGCCTTTCTCTCGGGACCCTCACAGGTGAGCGGACGATCCCCCGATCGCCGCCCACGGGTCTAGGCCTCCATAGCCTCGACAGGTTCGGCCGCAACCTCCCTGTCGGTAATCGGGCGCGGCTTTTTATGCCGCGCCTTCTTGGTAGGAGCCCGTCTCTTCTTTTTCGTGCCGGGGGACGGCTTTTTGACTGTAATACAGCCGGCACCCCCCAGCACGTGCTCCTTCGGCTTACCCACTGCCTCGCAGACTGGGCAGCTCGGAGCCTCCTCACAGGCGAGCGCCTTGTGCCCAGGCTTCCCACAGCGGAAACAGCTCCGGCTGAGGTCCACCGGACACGTGCAATGCGCCGCCATGTGGCCGGTGTCGAGGCAGCGATAGCAGCGCTTTGGCCTCGCGGTTAAGAGCGCCACCTTTGCCTCAAACCAGCCAATCTGTAACCGCCCAGAGCCCAGAAGCTTCTGAGCGGCCACCACTGGTACGCTGAGCCACAGGGATCTCCCTCTAGGGCCAGCGACGACTCGGCCCGACCTGATGTTGGTGGGCGGGCATCCTCCTTCGCGTGCGACTGCCGCTACGACGTCATCGGCTTCAGTCGCGTCGTCAAGCCCGGTGACCCGCATCTCCGCGCATTTCACCGGGCAGCTGATCCTTACAACTTCCGGACTCAATACCTCTTGCAGCCGGGCTGCAAACTTACTCGCCTTCTCACCGGCCCCCTCCCCATCAATCAGGAGGAGGACCGAGCCGGTGTGGGCCCTCTTATGGACGAGCCTGGGGATGTCAAACTCCCCCAGGTCGACCTTTGACCGAGCCTCTCGCAGGACGTTAGCGTACGACGCCCCCTTTTCTTGTGCCCCCGCCTCCAACGTGAGGGCGACGGCCGCAGTGTTCGGAGGGCGGAGCCTCGTCTTCTTCTTCTTGGGCGCGACCTTAGTTGTAGTGGCCGCACCCTTCTTCTTCTTTCCGCCCTTTCTCGGACCCACAGTGGTCCACGGGGCCTCAGCTGGAGAGGGCGTTGTGTTGGCGCCCCCTTGCGCCGCCTCTTTAGCCGCCATAGTTTGCCGCTTCTTCTTCTTCTTGGCCTTTGGGGCCGTTGCCGATGCAGATGCCTCTTTGGGGGGCGCTGCAACCGACGCTGTCGTCTCCGCGTAAGTAGGCGCCGTCGTCTTCTTGGGCTTCGACGCCTTCTTCTTCGCCGGCGGCGGGAGCTCGGCAGACGTGCCAGCACCATCCGCCGCGAGCGGTGGTCTCATCCGAGGCGCGGGGAGGAGTCGGTCCTCCAACCCGGCCAGTCTCGCGTTCAGCATGTTGCCGAAGGTCTCTATGTTGGAGCGAGAGACCTCCGACAACAGCTGGCGCATTTCCTCTTCTTTTTGGGGAGGACCTGGGACACGTTTGCGCAACACATCGAGCTCGCGACGCATCTGCGCCACTTCCTCCTCCAGTCGCGCGTTCTGCGCCTCCAGCCTCCTAATCTCTTCGTTTGCAGAGCGGCCCCTCACTTCAGTGAAGGCCATCCTGATGGTCGCGGCCGCCTCCTTCAGGAACCTTTGGTAGGTACCCTTCAGGTTCGACGACCTAGTGGCGACCGTGATGATGGCCTCCAGCGAGCTTTCCACCTTACGCGCCAATTCGGCGGTCGACCGCTCTGCGTCCTCAATCGAGCATGCGGGAACAGGCGGAGCCGGGCCAGACACCCGCGCCTCCCTTGCCGTCCTCACCGCGTTCGCCACTTCAACTTCAGCCTGAAGCCGAAGGGCCTCCTCTTTTTCCTTGTTGAGAGCCGCTTGCGCCTTCGCCAGGCCAACATACTGGCCAGTCGTCGGCGGGCGGCCTCGTCCTCTCTTCGATTTGGGACCCGCTTTACTGAGGGGCGGGCCCATGTCGTCTTCAGAACTACGCCTCTTACGTCGTGTCCTTTCCGGTAGTGCGGGCAGCCCCTCGGAGTCCAGTGACAAACAAGACATGTCACTGGAGTCCGAGAGACAGTCCTCGCTGTCAAGTCCGAGATTTGGAGGTTCGGGAATCAGCGCACGCGTGAGCATCACTCGCGGCAGATCAGCGTCCCCTCTTAGTGCCTTCTTCTTGAATAACTCGAGCAACCGGCGTCTCCCATCGGGAACCGGCTGCGAGAAATCTATTTCCTCGTCCGTGAGCTTGTCCGTCTCCGGCGCGGTTAGGTGCGCCGGTTTCGGTCTCGCGCGCTCTGAAGCGCCTCCTCCACAACTCGTCGCCGCAGCGACCTCCTCTTCCCCCAACGTAGTTTGTGCCGCCCCCGTATACATGCGGCAGCCCTCCGCCGAATCGCTGCCGGGACCCACCCGGGGAGAATTTTTCAAAGTACGTTTCTCCATCATATCTTACTCCGACACCCCGGGTCGCGGGCTTTTACCGTGTGTGCTCACCGTCAGAAGAGTAAAACAAAACGAGAAAGACAGAGAAGAAAGGTGGTGAAAGACAGAATAACATAAAACATAATAAAACACGAAGAAGACTAACAAAAAGAGGAGAAAAACACTAACCTAACCCAACCCAACCCAACCCAACCTAACCTAACCTTTTTTTTTTTTTTTTTTTTTTTTTTTTTTTTTTTTTTTTTTTTTTTAGGAGGGGAAATACATTACGTATCCCCGCCGACTCCGGGGGAAGGCAGCGGGGTATGTCGGACTCCCTCGGCGCGTGTAGAGTGCGCCGAGGTTTACCGACTAAAACCCCTCCATGCCACCTTCTGCGCCATACTGCGGGCCACGGGAACTAAACTTACTTCCGCGACCCACAAGCGCTGCCGCGTCCGGCTCTCTTAAATGCGGCGACCAGATACAATGCCGCCGCCTGCCTTCACCGAGGACTCCCCGGGCACCCAGGGAGCTTTACACTCGGGGCCCTCACATGTGAGCGGTCGATCCCCCGATCGCCGCCCACGGGCCTAGGCTTCCATGGCCTCTTCGGCAGGTCCGGCCAAAACGTCCCTGCCGGTAACTGGGCGCGACTTTTTAAGCCGCACCTTCTTTTATGGAGCCTTCTTCTTCTGTTTCGTGCTGGGAGGCGGCTTTGCTGTAATACAGCCGCTACCGCCCAGCGCGTGCCCCTTATCTTTTCCCGCTGCCTCACAGACTGGGCAGCTCGGAGCAGACACACATTCCGGCGCCTTGTGCCCCGGCTTTCCACAGCGGAAACAATTCCTGCTGAGGTCCACCGTGCACTGGCACCTCGCCGCCAAATGGCCGGTGTCAAGGCATCGGTAGCACCGCTTAGGCCTCGCGGCCAGCAGCACCACCTTTGCCGAGACCCAGCCGACTTGCAGCCTCCCCGTGCTCAAAAGCTTTTTGGCGGCCGTCATCGGAACATACATCCAGAGCGACCGATCGCCTCTGGGACTCACAACAATTTTGCCCGACCGGATGTTGGTAGCCGGGCAACCTCCTTCTTTAGCGACCGCCTCAATAACATCAGAGGCCTCCGTTGCGTCGTCGAGCCCGGTGACCCGCATCTCCACGCACTTCACCGGGCGACTGACCTTTACCAACTCGGGGCCGATCACCTCCCGCAGCCGCGCTGCGAAAGCGTCGGCCTTCTCCTGTGCACCCTCACCGGCTATAGTTAGGATGCGACCACCAGTTTGGCTGTTGGAGATCGACAGCCTGGGGATTCCAAACTCCCCCAGGTCAATCCTCAGCCTAGCCTCTTTCAACAGTTGGGCGTAGGTCGCCCCCTTCTTTGCAGCCTCCGCCTCCAAGGTGAGGGCGACGGCCGCGGTATTAGGAGGACGGAGCCTCGCTTTCCTCTTCTTCGGTTCCTTCTTCTTTCTGTCCTTCCGGGAACCTGCGGTGGTCCGAGGGGCTTCAGCTGAGGAGGGCGTTGGAATCGCCCCCCCTTGCGCCGCTTCTCTTGCGGCCATTGTTGGCCGCTTCTTCCTTTTAGCCTTAGTCGGGACCGGTGCAGGCCGGGCCTCTTGCGGGGCCGGTGCAATTGGAGCCGCTGCTTCGGCATATGAGGGCGCCGCCGTCTTCTTAGGCTTCGGCGCCTTCCTCTTCTCCGGTGCTGGCGCTGGCGCCGGTGTGTCTTCGATGACATTGACACTATCCGACGCCAGCGGAGGTCGTCTTCTCGGTTCCGGCAAGAGCCGGTCTTCCAGCCCTGCGAGCCGCGCATTCAGCATGTTGCCGAAGGTCTCGATATTGGAGCGCGAGACCTCCGACAACAGCTTCCTCACATCTTCTTGTGGAGCGGTGGGCTTGGTCGCCTGGCGCCGCAACTCCTCCAGCTCACGACGAAGCTCGTCGACCTGCTAACCTTTTTTTTTTTTTTTTTTTTTTTTTTTTTTTGAGGAGGGGAAATGCGTTACGCATACCCGCCGACTCCGGGGGAAGGCGGTGGGTTATGTCGGGCTCCCGCCGGCGCTGTAGCGTGCGCCGGGGTTTACCGACTAAAACCCCCCCATGCCTCCTTCTGCGCCATATTGTGGGCCACGGGGACTAAATGCATTCTTCCGCGACCCACAAGCGCTGCCGCGTCCGGCTCTCTTCGGTGCGGCGGCTAGATAGGATGCCGCCGCCTGCCTTCAACCGAGGGCTCCCCGGGCATCCAGGGAGCTTCCACTCTCGGGACCCTCACAAGTGAGCGGTCGATCCCCCGATCGCCGCCCACGGGCCTAGGCTTCTACCACATCCATGGCCTGCGGCTTTTTCTGCCGGGCCTTCTTTGTGGGAGCCTTTCGCTTCCGCTTCGTGCCAGGGGGCGGCTTTACTGCTGTGATACAGCCGCTACCTCCCAGCACGTGCTCCTTCGGCTTGCCCGTGGCCTCGCAGACCGGGCAGCAAGGAGCGGCCTCGCAGGCAGACGCTTTGTGCCCCGGCTTTCCACAGCGGAAACAATTCCGGCTGAGGTCCACCGAGCACTTACACTGCGCCGCCACGTGGCCGGTGTCGAGGCACTTGTAGCACCGCTTAGGCCTCGCGGCCAGCAGCACCACCTTCGCCCCGACCCAGCCCACCTGCAGCCGCCCAGAGCCCAGAAGCTTCTTGGCGGCCGCCATAGGGACGTACATCCAGAGGGATCTATCCCCTCTGGGCCCAACAACAACTTTGCCCGACCGAATATTGGTGGCCGGGCAATTTCCTTCTCTGGCGACCGCTTCGATAACCTCAGATGCCTCGGTCGCGTCGTCCAGCCCGGTGACTCTTATCTCCACGCACTTCACCGGGCGACTGACCTTCGCCACATCCGGGTCAATAACGTCGCGTAGACGCGCCGCAAACGCATCGGCCTTCTGTTGGGCACCCTCACCGGCTATGGTGAGAATGCGACCTCCCGTTTGGCTGCTGCTAATCTCTAGCCTGGGGATCTGCAACTCGCCCAGATCAATTCGCAGCCGAGCCTCTCTCAGTAAATTGGCGTAGGTCGCCCCTTTAGCCACGGCCCCCGCCTCCAAGGTGAGAACGACGGCCGCAGTAGACGGAGGGCGGAGCCTCGCTTTCTTCTTCTTCGGAGCGGCCTTAGCTGAACTGGCCGCCCTTTTCTTCTTTTCAGCCCTGCTCGTTTGTTTCCGCAGGGCTTCGGCAGGGGAAGGCGCTGTATTCGTGCCCCCTCGCGCCGCTTCTCTTGCAGCCATTGAAGGCCGCTTCTTTCTTCTTGCCGTCTTTGATGGGGCCGGTGCAGCTCGAGCCTCTTGCGGGGCCGGCGCTATCGGTGCCGCTACTTCGGCAAATGTGGGCGCCGCAGTTTTTACAGACTTCGGCGCCTTTTTCGTCTTCTGTGCTGGCGCTGACGCCGGTGTGTCTTCGATGACATCGACACTATCCGACGCCAGCGGAGGCCTTCTTCTTGGCTCTGGCAGCAACCTGTCCTCAAGGCCCGCGAGCCGCGCATTCAGCATGTTGCCGAAGGTCTCGATATTGGAGCGCGAGACCTCCGACAACAGCTTCCTCACATCTTCTTGTGGAGCGGCGGGCTTGGTCGCCTGGCGCCGCAACTCCTCCAGCTCACGACGAAGCTCGTCGACCTGCTTTTGGAGCCGCGCGTTCTGGCTCTCTAGAGCCCGCAGCTCATCCGTTTCACAACGGCCCCTCATTTCGCTGACAGCCACGCGAATGTTGTTGACCGCCTCTTTGAGGAACCGTTGGAAGGTCCCCTTCAGGTTGGAGGACCTGGAAGCCACCATCGCGATGGACTCCAAGGACCTCTCGACGCATTCGTGGAGCGCCACGCTCGTCCTGTCTTCTCCGGGAGTCAGGACGGTGGGAGCCGGGCCTGGAACCCGCGTCTCCCTTGCCGCCCGAAGCATATCCGCCGCCAATTCTGCCTCAGCTTGGAGCCGAATGGCCTCTGCCTTCTCTTTATTGAGGTCCGCCTGCGCCTTGGCGAGACCGACGTATTGGCCGGTTGTTGGAGGCCGGCCACGTCCCTTCTTCTTCTTAGGCACCGCACCTGTTGCGGGCGGCGCCATGTCGTCCGAGTCCGTGTTGCGCCTCTTTCTGAGGCGAAGAAAGTCCGGTGGGGATGTGGGCAGGCTCTCGGAGTCCATCGATGCGTGCGACACATCGCTGGAGTCCGAGAGACAGTCCTCACTGACGTCACAATCCGGTAATTTGGGACTCGGGGGCGCCATTCGCACATCGCGCGTTAATAATACGCGCGGCAAGTCTGCGTCACCCCGAGCCTTCTTTTTCTTCATTAATTTCAGCATGCGCTCAAACCCGTTGGGCTGCGACACGCTGAAATCTACGTCTTCGTCTGTTAATAATTCCGCCCCCGGCGCGGTTAGGTGCGCCGGTTTCGGACTATTGCGCGTACTCACGCCACTCTCCTTCACTACCGCCGTAGCGGCCACCTCATCCTTCCTCATCGCAAGTTGTGCCCCCCCCGTATACGTGGAGCAGCCCTCCGCCGAGGCGGAGGGGAGGGATTCCCCGACATTTCTGCCAGGACCCTCCCGGGGAATCTTTTTCAAATTACGATCCTCCATAGCGAAACTCTCCGACATCCCGAGTCGCGGGCTGGTTCTGGTGCCAGCTCACCATCTCCAGAAGAGATAAATAAATAAATAAAAAAAAAAAAAAAAAAAAAAAAAAAAAAAAAAAAGTGGAAGTATAGAGAAGAAAGGTGGTGAAAGATAGATCAACAAAACATAAATAAAACAGAAGAAAGTTATAAAAAGACGTTGAAAGATAGAGAAAGACCGGCGTTCAGCCGTCTGAATGCCCCCCCCTGCAAAAGACACAACGAGGGGCACTCAGCCGTTGCCCAGGGACACCACGAGGAGGAACCGGTATCGCCCCCCGACCTGCTAACCTTTTTTTTTTTTTTTTTTTTTTTTTTTTTTTTTTTTTTTTTTTTTTTAAGGAGGGGAAATACTTTGCGTATCCCCACCGACTCCGGGGGAAGGCGGCGGGGTATGTCGGACTCCCTCGGCGCGTGTAGAGTGCGCCGAGGTTTACCGACTAAAACCCCTCCATGCCACCTTCTGCGCCATACTGCGGGCCACGGGAACTAAACGCATTCTTCCGCGACCCACAAGCGCTACCGCGTCCGGCTCTCTTCAATGCGGCGGCCAGATACAATGCCGCCGCCTGCCTTCACCGAGGACTCCCCGGGCACCCAGGGAGCTTCACACTCGGGGCCCTCACATGTGAGCGGTCGATCCCCCGATCGCCGCCCACGGGCCTAGGCTTCCATGGCCTCTTCGGCAGGTTCGGCCAGAACGTCCCTGCCGGTAACTGGGCGCGACTTTTTAAGCCGCGCCTTTTTTGATGGAGCCTTCCTCTTCGGTTTCGTGCTGGGAGGCGGCTTTGCTGTAATACAGCCGCTTCCACCCAGCGCGTGCCCCTTATCCTTACCCGCTGCCTCACAGACCGGGCAACTCGGAGCAGACACACATTCCGGCGCCTTGTGCCCCGGCTTTCCACAGCGGAAACAATTCCTGCTGAGGTCTACCGTGCACTGGCACCTCGCCGCCAAATGGCCGGTGTCAAGGCATCGGTAGCACCGCTTAGGCCTCGCGGCCAGCAGCACCACCTTTGCGGAGACCCAGCCGACTTGCAGCCGCCCCGAGCTCAAAAGCTTTTTGGCGGCCGCCATCGGCACATACAACCAGAGCGACCGATCGCCTCTGGGACTCACAACAACTTTGCCCGACCGGATGTTGGTAGCCGGGCAACCTCCTTCTTTGGCGACCGCCTCAATGACATCAGCGGCCTCCGTCGCGTCGTCGAGCCCGGTGACCCGCATCTCCGCGCACTTCACCGGGCGACTGACCTTTACTAACTCGGGGCCGATCACCTCCCGCAGCCGCGCTGCGAAGGCGTCGGCCTTCTCCTGTGCACCCTCACCCGCTATAGTAAGGATGCGACCACCAGTTTGGCTGTTGGAGATCGACAGCCTGGGGATTCCAAACTCCCCCAGGTCAATCCTCAACCTAGCCTCTTTCAACAATTGGGCGTAGGTCGCCCCCTTCCTTGTAGCCTCCGCCTCCAAGGTGAGGGCGACGGCCGCGGTATTAGGAGGACGGAGCCTCGCTTTCCTCTTCTTCGGTTCCTTCTTCTTCCTGTCCTTACGGGAGCCAACGGTGGTCCAAGGGGCCTCAGCTGAGGAGGGCGTCGGATTCGCCCCCCCTTGCGCTGCTTCTCTTGCCATTGTTGGCCGCTTCTTTCTTCTAGGCTTAGTCGGGGCCGGTGCAGGCCGGGCCTCTTGCAGGGCCGGCGCAATCGGAGCCGCTGTTTCGGCGTATGTAGGCACCGCCGTCTTCTTAGGCTTCGGCGCCTTTCGTCTTTCCGGTGCTGTTGGCGCCGGTATGTCATCGATGACATCGACACTATCCGACGCCAACGGAGGTCGTCTTCTCGGCTCCGGCAAGAGCCGGTCTTCCAGCCCTGCGAGCCGCGCATTCAGCATGTTGCCGAAGGTCTCGATATTGGAGCGCGAGACCTCCGACAACAGCTTCTTCCAGTCTTCCTGTGGGGCGGCGGGCTTGGTCGCCTGGCGCCGCAACTCCTCCAACTGGCCGTGTAGGTCGTCGACCTGTTGTTGGAGCCGCGCGTTCTGGCTCTCCAAAGCCCGCAGCTCATCCGACTCGCAGCGGCCCCTCATCTCGGCGACGGCCGTGCGGATGTTGACGACTGCGTCCTTGAGGAACCGCTGGAAGGTCCCCTTCAAATTTGAAGACTTTGAAGCGACCAACGAGATCGACTCCAAAGCCCTCTCAACGCGGGCACTGAGTGCCGCGTTTGTGTCTTCTCCGGTGATAGTAGAGACGGGGGGAGCCGAGCTAGACTCTCGCGCCTCCCTTGCCGCCCGTATCAATTGAGTAGCCAGATCGGCTTCAGCTTCCAATCGAATGGCCCTCTCCTTCTCCTTATTAAGCTCGGCCTGTGCTTTGGCCAAGCCGACGTACTGGCCGGTTGTTGGAGGCCGACCACGTCCCTTCTTAGTTTTGGACACCGCACCTGATGAGGGCGGCGCCATGTCGTCGGAATCGGTGTTACGCCGCTTTCGCAGGCGAAGAAAATCCGGTGGGTTTGTGGGCAGCTCCTCGGAGTCCAGCGATACGCACGACATATCGCTGGAGTCCGAGAAACAGTCCTCACTCGTCTTATCCATTACTCTCGCCCGAGGCGGCGGAACTCTCAAATCGCGCGTAAGGAGCACGCGCGGCAAGTCAATGTCGCCCCGAGCCTTCTTCTTCTTCATTAACGTGACCATCCGCTCGAACCCATTCGGTTGCGAGACGGAAAAGTCCACGTCCTCGTCCGTCAATAAATCCGCCCTCGACGCGGTTAGGTGCGCCGGTTTCGGACTTTCACGCGCAGTCGCGCCACTCTCCTTCGCCACCGCCACAGCGGCCACCTCTCCCTTCCTCAACGTGTTTTGTGCCCCCCCCGTATACGTGGGGCAGCCCCCCGCCGAAGCGGGGGGGTGGGATTCCCCAGCATTACTGCCGGGACCCACCCGGGGAATATTTTTCAATTCACGCTTTTCCATCATTCCAAACTCCGACATCCCGAGTCGCGGGCTATTTACGGTGCAGCTCACCATCGTCAGAAGTAAAACAAAAAGTAAAGATAGTAGAAGAAAGGTGGTGAAAAGATCGACGAACAAAATTAAACAAAACAGAAGAAAGTTATAAAAAGACGTAGAAAGATAGAGATAGACCGGCGTTCAGCCGTCTGAATGCCTCCCCCCGCAAAAGACGCGACGAAAGGCACTCAGCCGTTGCCCAGGGACACCAACGTGGAGGAACCGGTACCGCCCCCCCCCGACCTGCTAACCTTTTTTTTTTTTTTTTTTTTTTTTTTTTTTTTTTTTTTTTAGGAGGGGAAATACTTTACGTATCCCCACCGACTCCGGGGGAAGGCGGCGGGGTATGTCGGACTCCCTCGGCGCGTGTAGAGTGCGCCGAGGTTTACCGACTAAAACCCCTCCATGCCACCTTCTGCGCCATACTGTGAGCCACGGGAACTGGTTGCATTACTTCCGCGACCCACAAGCGCTGCCGCGTCCGGCTCTCTCCGGTGCGGCGGCTAGATAAAATGCCGCCGCCTGCCTTCACCGAGGGCTCCCCGGGCATCCAGGGAGCTTCACGCTCGGGACCCTCACAAGTGAGCGGTCGATCCCCCGATCGCCGCCCACGGGTCTAGGCCTCCACATCCATTGCAGGGGCGGGCAGAACCGCCCTGCTTGAGGCCTCCGGCTTTTTGTGCCGGGCCTTTTTCGATGGGGTCTTCCTCTTTCGCTTCGTGCTGGGGTCCGGCTTCGATGCTGTTATGCAGCCGCTATTCCCCAGCACGTGCCCCTTTTCCTTGCCCGCGGCCTCGCAGACCGGGCAGTTGGGTGCCGCCTCGCAGGCAGGCGCCTTGTGCCCCGGCTTTCCACAGCGGAAACAATTCCTGCTGAGGTCCACCGAGCACTTGCATTGCGCCGCCAGGTGGCCGGTGTCTAGGCAACGGTAACACCGCTTAGGCCTGGCGGCCAGCAGTGTCACCTTCGCCGTGACCCAGCCTACTTGCAGCCGCCCAGTGCCAAGAAGCTTCTTGGCGGCTGCCATGGGGACGTAGAGCCAGAGCGTTCGGTCGCCTCTGGGTCCCACCACTACTTTGCCCGACCGGATGTTGATAGCCGGGCAATCTCCTTCCCGAGCGACCGCCATAACTACTTCCGCCGCCTCGGTTGCGTCGTCCAGCCCGGTGACCCGCAACTCCGCGCACTTCACCGGGCGACTGACTTTCGCCACTTCTGGGCCTATGACGTCCCGCAGCTGAGCTGCGAAGGCGTCGGCCTTCTCGCTTGCACCCTCACCAGCGATTGTGAGGATGCGACCACCGGTCCGACTACTACGAATCGTCAGCCCGGGGATTCCCCCGACCTGCTAACCTAACCTAACCTAACCTAACCTAACCTAACCTAACCTAACCTAACCTAACCTAACCTAACCTAACCTAACCTAACCTTTTTTTTTTTTTTTTTTTTTTTGAGGAGGGGAAATGCGTTACGCATACCCGCCGACTCCGGGGGAAGGCGGTGGGTTATGTCGGGCTCCCGCCGGCGCTGTAGTGTGCGCCGGGGTTTACCGACTAAAACCCCCCCATGCCTCCTTCTGCGCCATACTGTGGGCCACGGGAACTAAACGCATTCTTCCGCGACCCACAAGCGCTGCCGCGTCCGGCTCTCTTCGGTGCGGCGGCCAGATACAATGCCGCCGCCTGCCTTCACCGAGGACTCCCCGGGCATCCAGGGAGCTTTACGCTCGGGGCCCTTACATGTGAGCGGTCGATCCCCCGATCGCCGCCCACGGGCCTAGGCTTCAACCACATCCATGGCGGGGGCAGGTTGTGCCCTTGCGCCAGCCAGCGGCTTTTTCTGCCGGGCCTTCTTTGTGGGAGCCTTTCGCTTCCGCTTCGTGCCAGGGGGCGGCTTTACTGCTGTGATACAGCCGCTACCTCCCAGCACGTGCTCCTTCGGCTTGCCCGTGGCCTCGCAGACCGGGCAGCAAGGAGCGGCCTCGCAAGCAGACGCTTTGTGCCCCGGCTTTCCACAGCGGAAACAATTCCGGCTGAGGTCCACCGTGCACTTACACTGCGCCGCCACGTGGCCAGTGTCGAGGCACTTGTAGCACCGCTTAGGCCTCGCGGCCAGCAGCACCACCTTCGCCACGACCCAGCCGACCTGCAACCGCCCAAAGCCCACAAGCTTCTTAGCGGCCGCCATGGGGACATAGAGCCAGAGGGATCGATCACCTCTGGGTCCCACTACGACTTTGCCCGACCGGATATTGGTGGTCGGGCAATTTCCTTCTTTGGCGACCGCCTCGACAACCTCAGCTGCCTCGGTCGCGTCGTCCAGCCCGGTGACTCTCAACTCCACACACTTCACCGGGCGACTGACCTTCGCCACTTCCGGGCCAATCACCTCTCGTAGGCGCGCCGCAAATGCGTCCGCCTTTTCGTGAGCACCCTCACCCGCAATCGTGAGGATGCGACCTCCTGTTTGGCTCTTGGATATCGTCAACCTGGGGATTTGGAATTCACCCAGGTCGACCCTCAGCCGTGCCTCCCGCAATAAGTTGGCGTAGGTCGCCCCCTGCTTTACAGCCTCCGCCTCCAAGGTGAGGGCGACGGCCGCAGTAGACGGAGGGCGGAGCCTCGCTTTCTTCTTCTTGGGGGCGGTCTTAGGTGAAGTGACCGCCCCTTTCTTCTTTTCAACCCTGCGAGCTTTATCGCGCGGGGCTTCGACAGGCGGAGGCGCTGTATTCGCGCCCCCTTGTGCCGCTTCTCTTGCGGCCATTGAAGGCCGCTTCTTCCTTCGTGCCGTCTTTGGCGGAGCCGGTGCAGCTTGGGCCGTTTGATGGGCCGGCGCTATCGGGGCCGCCACTTCGGCAAATGTGGGCGCCGCAGTTTTTATAGACTTCGGCGTCTTCCTCTTCTCCGGTACTGGCGCTGGCGCCGGTGTGTCTTCGATGACATCGACACTTTCCGACGCCAGCGGAGGTCGTCTTCTCGGCTCCGGCAAGAGCCGGTCTTCCAGCCCTGCGAGCCGCGCATTCAGCATGTTGCCGAAGGTCTCGATATTGGAGCGCGAGACCTCCGACAACATTAGCTTGATGTCTTCCTGTGGGGCGGCGGGCTTGGTCGCCTGACGCCGCAACTCTTCCAACTGGCCGCGTAGGTCGTCGACCTGTTGTTGGAGCCGCGCGTTCTGGCTCTCCAAAGCCCGCAGCTCATCCGACTCGCAGCGGCCCCTCATCTCGGCGACGGCCGTACGGATGTTGACGACCGCGTCCTTGAGGAACCGCTGGAAGGTACCCTTCAGATTTGAAGACTTTGAAGCGACTAAAGAAATCGACTCCAAAGCCCTCTCAACGCGAGCACTGAGTGCCGCGTTTGTGTCCTCACCGGTAGTTACAGAGACGGGGGGAGCCGAGCTAGACTCTCGCGCCTCCCTCGCCGCCCGTATCAATCTTGTTGCCAATTCGGCTTCCGCTTCAAGTCGAATGGCCTTCTCCTTTTCCTTATTTAGCTCAGCCTGTGCCTTGGCCAAGCCGACGTATTGGCCGGTTGTTGGAGGCCGGCCACGTCCCTTCTTGGATTTTGGCACCGCACCTGTTGAGGGCGGCGCCATGTCGTCAGAGTCGGTGTTTCGTCTTTTGCGAAGACGTAGAAAATCCGGTGTTGTGGGCAGGCTCTCGGAGTCCATCGATGCGCACGACACATCGCTGGAGTCCGAGAGACAGTCCTCACTTGTCCTGTCCTTGACACTCGCTCGAGACGACATTCGCACATCGCGCGTGAGGAGCACGCGCGGCAAGTCAGCGTCGCCCCGAGCCTTCTTCTTTTTCATCAACGCGACCATCCGCTCGAACCCATTCGGTTGCGAGACGGAAAAGTCCACGTCCTCGTCCGTCAGTAAATCCGCCCTCGACGCGGTTAGGTGCGCCGGTTTCGGACTTTCACGCGCAGTCGCGCCACTCTCCTTCGCCACCGCCACAGCGGCCGCCTCTTCCCTCAACGTGCTAGTTGGCCCCTCCGTATACACGGGCCTGACTCCCGCCGAAGCGGAAGTGTGGGATTCCCCGGCATTGCTGCCGGGACCCACCCGGAGATTATTTATGCTATCACGTTCTGCCATCATTACTAACTCCGACACCCCGGGTCGCGGGCTTTTAACGTGTGTGCTCACCGTCAGGAAGAAGTAAACAAAACGAGAAAGATAGCGTAGAAAAGATGTTGAAAGGATAGAGTAAATAAACAAAACAAAAACAAGAAGAAGATTATAAACAGACGTTGAAAGATAGAGATAGACCGGCGTTCAGCCGTCTGAATACCTCCCCCCGCAAAAGACGCGGCGAGAGGCACCCAGCCGTTGCCCAGGGACACCAACTAGGAGGAACCGGTATCGCCCCCACCTAACCTAACCTAACCTAACCTAACCTAACCTAACCTAACCTTTTTTTTTTTTTTTTTTTTTTTTTTTTTTTTTTTTTTTTGATTTCGCAAGGGAAATGCGTTACGCATCCCCCCGGGAGGGTGCCCGAGGGGTATGTGGGACTCCCGGCTCGCTACGGCCGGTTTACCCACTAAAACCACTTGCGGATTGCCATCAGCCGTTGAGTGGAAGGCGTGCCCTGGATCTGTCAAGCACAGGCCACGCCCCCCCGACCGGCCGGTCTAACTCGTAAGGGACCGGTCTTCCATCACAATGAGGGAGCACTTCGGCAAACTGAAGCGCTCCCCTCGGCGCCGAGACTGGCTAAGCCGGGGAGGTTTACCCATCCCTCTACCCGGAGCCCCGTACTAGACGTGGGATGGGAGGGCCGCATAACGACGCCTCAGCCGCCAGTCGCTAACACCGGGAGAGCAGTCCGAGGCACCGGACGCTCTACGACCGGTCGGGCTCGTGCAATGGGCGACGAACTCCCCAGTCCGTCGCCCGAGACCCTCTAAGGCGGGAGCTGGCGCTCATGTATAGCGCGCCTGCGCCCTCCACGCCTCCTTCTTACGGGATCGGCGGCTTCATCCGCCTCTCGCTCCCTTTCAGCCGTCTCCTTCTGCGATATTACGGTCTCGCAGAAGGCAACGACGGCTTCCCATGCTTCCCTCGACCGGACCATGGCTGTAAGTATGGCCGGGAGGGTGAGGTCAAGGCCGATTGTGGCACAAAGCTCTGCTCGCTGGGCCGCCCAAGATGGGCAGGTCAGGAGCGTATGCTGCGCCGTGTCGTCTGGGTCCGGGCAGTGGTGGCACTGGGGCGTAAGCTCTCTCCTTGCCGTGTGGTGCAGATAGTGCCCGAAACACCCGTGCCCTGTCAGCATCTGCACCACCCGGAAAGTTAGAGCGCCTCTGCAGTGCTGCAGCCACTGTTGCAATATGGGCCGTATGGCTGCCACGATGTTGCGGCCAGCCGTTGGAGACGCCATGCGGTCCTGCCAGGTGCGCATTAGTATTATGTGGGCCTGGCGGCGCCATCGGGATGCCTGATCTGGTGGCACCCTTTCTCCACGTTTCTTCACCTCTGCCGTTCGGTGGTACACCTCCGACAGAACACGAGCCTCCAAGTCCCACGGAGGGGACCCTGCCAGCGCTAAGGCTGCATCACCTGCTACCGTGCGGTAGCCCCTAATCATTCTTAGCGCCATCATGCGCTGCGGGTCTTTCAAGAGCGCTCTATTTGAGGCACTCAAATCGTCCGCCCAGACTGGGGCTCCATAGAGGGCCATTGATTGAAGGACCCCCGTATAGAGCCTTCTGCAAGTGGACCCTGGACCTCCGATGTTGGGCAGGAGCCGTCCGAGGGCCACTGCCGTCTTCTTCAACTTCGGTGCCAATCGGCGGAAATGAGGTGTAAAGGACCACCTGGGATCCAAAACCAGACCCAGGTATTTCATCTCCGAACCGATTGGCACATCAACTTCTCCGATGCGGAGGGACAAACCGGCGGTGGGGCGCTTCCGGGGCCCATGAAAGAACATGGCCTCCGTCTTTTCAACAGCCACACGCACCCCCTGCGCCGCAATACGCGCCACCACCTGAGATGCTCCCACTCTCGCCAGGCGAATCACCTCTTCAAACGATTCTCCGCGAGCTAGAAGAAGCGTGTCGTCCGCATAACAGACGAGACGCAGCCCGCGGAGAAGAGCCACTCGCAGGACGCGATCATAGCCGATGTTCCACAAGAGTGGACCAAGAACAGACCCCTGTGGAACACCGCACCATGTGAGAGACCTCAAAAGCACTCCGTCACGATTCACGCAGACCACCGTCCTCCTTCTCAAGTATCCTCCAATTATTCGGCGCAGGTACAAAGGTACGCCATGATGCCTGAGACCATCCTCGATTGCCGTGAATGGCAAGGTGTTAAAAGCGTTGGCGATGTCAAAAGACACCGCCAACACTACCGCGCCGTTCGTCGTCTGTTCCTCGCAGAACTCTTTTACCTCCATGATCGCGTCTACGGTGGAGCGCTGTGCGCGGAACCCGAATTGGGCCGCGGACAGGTTTGGTCCCTCTCGCTCAAGATGTTTGGTCACCCTAGCCGCGATCACCCTCTCCAAAAGTTTTCCGGCCTCGTCTAGCAGCACTATCGGCCTGTATGCTGATGGGGAGTCGGCCGGACGACCATCCTTTTTAAGAAGCACCAACTTCCCCTCCTTCCACATCTGTGGGAATTCCGCCTGTTTCAGACACGCGTCGAACAGCTCCCGCATTCTGTCCTTAAGCGGGCCCATGGACTTAACCCAAACCCGCCCGGGAATGCCGTCCGGGCCGGGCGCAGTCTTTCTCTCGCTCAGCCTAAGGATGGCAGAGTCGAGCTCACCCTCCGAAACAGGCGGAATTTCCTCCAGTGGCGCCTCCTCCAAATCGGTTGGCGATTCCGAAACAGCCAAAGTCGGAAACAGCGCCGCCACGATCACCGGCAGCTGTTCCGCAGGCATCGCCTTAATGGCTGGCGGGCCGCGACCGATCTTGTTGCGCACTACTCGGTATGGGCGCCCCCATGGGTCCCGATCCAGCTCCGCCAGCATTTCCTCCCGAGCTGCATCTTTTGCCTGTCGAATAGCCAGGTGCAAAGGGCCGTGAACGCGAGGCATCGCTGCATCACATATGCGGGACAAGGCCTCCCGGAACCAGCGAGCCTCCTCATTCACGTCAACAGGAGCCGTGGGTTTTGGAGTCCAGGCCTGGACCTCCGCAGCTTCTTTAAGCGCAACTGGGTTCATTCCGGTCAGTGCCCAGCGTGGAAACACTGGCGCACTATCCGACGGGCGCGCGACACTTCTCGTTGCGCGGGAGGGGGAAACACTGAAACGGATATACAAGTGGTCCGACAGCGTCTCCTCGTCCTCAATCACCCTCCAATCCTGGACCAGCCGTCCAACCGCGGGACTGGCGAAGGAGAGGTCGACGATTGAACTCCCCTGCGGCCGAACGCATGTCGGTGCGTTCCCGCGGTTTAAAATCGACAGACCGGTCAGAACAGTCCACTCCAGAACGGCGTCTCCTCTAGGGTCGGTCACCGGAGAGCCCCATGCTACGTTCTTTGCATTAAAGTCGCCGGTGACAAGAGCGGGCCTCGGGGCCGCTCTCAACACTGCCGCCAGCAATTCGCCCAGAAAGGCCTCGAATTCAGCAAGTGATTTGTTCGGAGAGAAGTACACGCCGAAGATTGTGTACTCTCCCCGATCCACAGCAACAAATCCTTGACCTCTTTCCCTCACGTGAAGTGGGGGACCAGTGTCACTTCCGAAAATGGCGACAGAGCCCGTAAGGTCTCCAACCCAGGTGTTGCGGGCTGGGACGTAGTAGGGTTCAGCCGCTATGACCACGTCAATCTGCCATCGCACCAGCGCATGGAATAAAAGATCCTGTGCGCCGGCGCAATGGTTCAGGTTTGTCTGTAATACCTTTATGGGCCCGTTATCCATTATTGGTATCTGTTTCCATCTCCTGTCGGGCTTGAGGCCGACCCGCCGGATTAGATCTCCTTCGGTTACGCCCCTTCTTCGGAGGAGCGCAACCTTTGCCGCCAATGGTGTGGTTGGGATTTCTCCCCGCCGCCGAGCATACTGCACAATGTGGCTTGGACGTGCAAAAAGACGACCTATGCCCAGCTTGGCCACATCTGAAGCACAGTTGGCTTCTGTCAACCTCGGAAGTGCACCGCTGCCCTGTGTGACCGATTTCAAGGCAACGGTAGCACTTCATAGCTCTAGGCTCCAGAGGCTGAATGCGCGCCGAGCTCCAACCCACTAGCAAGCGACCCGCAGCCACCAAGGTGTTAGCGGCAGCCACAGGACACTTAACCCACATGGTTCCCGTTCCACCCGGGCCCTCGCGGACGTCGCCTCCCTTTACATGTTCCGGAGAGCAACCTGTCCTTTCTACAACTGCCGACAGAACGGCGTCGCGCGTGACTGAGTCGTCGAGGCCGGATATGCGCACATCCGAGCATCTGACCGGCCTAGCGACTTTGGCCATGCCAGCGAGAACGCCCCGCAACTTTTCGGCAAAACGATCAGCCATTTCACTCGTCGCGTCTATGGGGAGCTCCATAATACGAGCCCCTGTTGCCGCCTGCCTTACTCTGACGCCATCACTTAGACCCAGTTCAGCCAAGTTAATCTCTTGGCGGGCTTTTACAATAGCATCGCCGTAAGTAGCACCACGCTCCAACGCTTCATGTTGCAGTGTTATTACGACTGCAGCAGTCGCGGGAGCTGTGTTCCTCCGCTTCCTGTTCCTCTTCTTGGGCTTCGGCTTTAGGGAGGTTTTGGAAGCCTCCTTTGGCCTTGCCTTTGTCAAGTCCGGGTTGGTCTCCTTTATTCCTTTACTCTTTCCCTTTCTGCGAGTCACTACATTCCAGCCTTCCTCGGTAGTTGAGGGGCCGGGAGCAGCATCTGCCGTCGGGGCCGACTGTTGCTCTGCCGGCTTCTCCTTTTCCTTTTCCTGTTTCTTTGTCTTCTTAGTCTTCTTCTTCTTTATAATCTTTCCCTTTTCTGTTTCAGGTGCGGCAGGTGTAGCAGCCACAGAAGATATTGCTGTCGGAGCTGAAGGTCCAGCCAGCGGAAGAATAGGACAATCCTCTGCGAGGTCCATGGCGCCAACAGTGTCATCTTTTCGCTTGTCTGCTGCCAGTGGCGGGCGGAGCCGCTTAGCGGGCAGCAGTCGATCCTCCATAAACGCAATGCGAGCGTTGACCATGTTCGAGGTTCTCTCCATGATTGAGCTGGAGAACTCCTCGAACATGGCCCGCAGTCCGGCTACGGTAAGTATGTCTGGGCTACCCTGATGTGTTGGTGCTCCAGACTCAGTCGTGTTGTTTGCTAGGAGAGGCGGTCTTGATGACAACTTTTGTGCCTGACTCGCCTTCTCCCGCAGTTGTGCAATCTCCTCCTTGAGGCGAATGTTTTCAGCCTCCAATTTTAAAGTATCCTCCCGGAGTGAGGCAAGGCCGCGTACTGACTCTTCCACCTTTGTCTCGCCTTCTCTCAGGGCCTTAGTGAAGGTTCCCTTGAGGTTGCCACTCCTCATCCGTACCATTTTAATCAGCTCCAAGCCCTGCTCACCAACAGTTTTTAGTTTGGTGGCGGCCGGGAGAGCGTCGAGGGTCGCGCGTTCAGCCTGTTTTTTGGCCTCTGCTTCATCTCGCCGCAGCGCTCTTTGAAGAGCCGCAGCAACTTCTTTCTCGGCCTGGAGCTGCAGATCTTCGCGCTCCAGGTCCAGCAGCTCTCGTTTAGCCGCCGCTATTCCGACGTACTCCCCGGTCGTAGGTGGGCGTCCGCGACCCCGTTTGGCAAGGGTGAACTTCCTACTCCGATTTTCCGATCTATACGATCTCTCTGAGCCTCCATCATCCGAGCCCGACCCAGAGTTCGTAAGCCTCCGTTTTGTTGCTCCATCGCGCGATGACGCGCGAGAGCTCGCCGCGGTCCTCATCGTGGACTGCGAACAGTCCGAATCAGACATCCTCTCCAGTTGCACAATCGGAATCCGTATATCATGCATTAAGTCTTCGGGTTTGGGGACATTGATGTCCCCGGAGATCTTCGTGTTGTCAAGCAAGTTTTTGCCCCCCTCAGAGTACGTGGGGCTGGACGGACCTGACGGCCCGCCGAGGGATTCTCCGGTTACGGTACCCTCCTGAGGTATAACATTTTTAAAAGTTGCCATTCATACATTTACTTCGACACCCCGGGTCGCGGTCTCTTTTTTCAGGTGTGAGCTCACCTATCACCAAGAATTAACAAAAACGAAAGATAGTCAGAGAAGAAATAAAGGTGTTGAAGACAGATAAAACCAATATAAACGAGTTAAAGAAGAGTACTAATTAAACAGGAGTTGAAAGACAGAGTAGAGAGGAAGAAAGAAAGAACCGGCGTTCAGCCGTCTGAATGCCTCACGCCGCAAAGGACACGACGTGGGGCACTCAGACGTTGCCCAGGGACACCACGAGGAGGGACCGGCTTCGCCCCCAACCTAACCTAACCTAACCTAACCTAACCTAACCAAAACACCACCCTTCTACGACAAACGGTTCAGGAACCACGAAGAAGAGAAAATATTGGCAGCCATCTTGGCGGCCATATTGAAAATATTAAATCGTCCATAACTCGGCTCCAGGAGGTCGCAGAAGGACGTGGTTTTCACTACCGTAGTTGGTGAAACAAGCTCCTTACCATCAAGCGAAGCGATACAGCATACACGGCCGCCATCTTGGTTTTCCAAGAACCACAGCAACACCGGAACATATCTCGGCCCCTGGAAGTCGTAGAAGACAGCGGTTTTCGGCACCAGCAGGAAGAGGATCAGGAGCAGGATATGATGGCAAAGGATAGCGTAAATTTAATAAATCAGTCAAGGAATTTAAAAGGCGAATTGAAAACAGGATTATTAAACAATTTAAATAGAATAACAAGTCAAGTACAAAAGATAGCATTTTTAGATAAAAATAGAGTAGAACCAGTGCAAAGAAATATAAATAGTAATAACGAAAGTGACAGTAGAAATTTGATATTAGAGTTGTTTCAAGAATTAAGGAAAGGAAATGCGCAGGAGTACAATGCGCATCACGACTCTCTCGAGGACTCGGTGCAATGGGCGACGGCCTCCTCAAGCCGCCGCCCCGAGTTCCTGGTTTATGGCGGGACGTACGGGTCATTATAATTGGCCCGACGTCTACGCCTTCGCCGTCTTCCGCTCTCGAGGTCGAGCGCCTCTCGCTCCCTCATTCGTTCGGCCTCTTCTTTAGCCGAGACGACCTCATCGGCGAACACCTCGACCGCCCTCCACTTCTCCTCGCTCTCCAGCATGGCACTTACGAGTGCTGGGAGCGCTGTGTCCTCTCCGATGGCGGCTGTAAGAGCCGCGCGTTGCGTCGTCCACGCCGGGCAGGCTGACACTGTGTGTTCAGCAGTGTCCCGTTCCTCCTCGCAGTGGTGACATACTGCGGTATTCTCACTTCCTGCTATCTCGCACAGATACCGGCCGAAGCAGCCATGCCCGGTCAGTATCTGTGTGAGGCGGAAGGACAATGCGCCGTGCCTCCGCTTAATCCATTCCCTGAACACGGGGCGGATCGCCGTTACCAGGGCCACGCTTACGATTGGCTCTTCAAGCCGCCCTGCCCACAGCTCCGTTGCCCTCTCTTCCGCCGAGTTCCTCCACCGACGTACGGCGTCCGGTAGTGGGTTGCTGCCCTCTGCGCGGACCGTTGCGCAACGCCAGTATACGTCGGCGAGAACTCGCGCGTCCAAGTCCCAGGGTAGGCTTCCCGCGAGCAGACACGCAGCATCCTTAGAGATGGTGCGATACCCGCGCACTGCTCGCGTCGCCATCACCCTCTGGGATCTTCCCAACAACATCCGGTTATGGGGTGAGAGACAGTCGGCCCAGATCGGCGCGCCATACATGACCATCGACCTGATCACCCCCATATACAAACGCCGACACCCGATGCTCGGTCCCCCAAGATTCGGAAGGAGCGAAGCAAGACCTCCCGCAGACTTGGAGACCTTTTCAGTCAGCCGACGAAAGTGATCTTTGAAGGACCACCTGCTGTCCAAAACTAGGCCCAGATACGTCAGAGATGGAGCGACGTTTATCCGGGTCCCGCTGACCACGACGGCCAAATCCGGCGGCGGCGAGTTCCTCGGCCCGTGAAAGCATAGGGCCTCGGACTTCTCGAGAGCGACATTGAGGCCCAGCGCGCGTATCCGACTAACAACATGTGCGACCGATGCAGTCGCCAGAATTGCCACTTCGCGGTAGGTCCTGCCACGACTGACGACCAGAGTGTCGTCAGCGTAGCAGATGACCTCTGCGCCGCGAAGATTTGCGCCTCGAAGCACCGGGTCATACCCGACGTTCCACAGTGTCGGACCGAGAGCCGACCCCTGCGGAACACCACGATTCACCTCCTGTTCCTCCCAGCCATCTTGGGTGGGGAACTGCACGGAGCGTTCCGAGAGGTAGCTACTGATGGTGTTGAGCATGTATCTCGGAACGCCGTGATGTTTTAAGCCGTCCTTTATGACTGCCCAGGGCAGGGAGTTGAAGGCGTTGGAGATATCCAGTGACACTGCCAACACTACCCCACCCCGGGACGTCTCATCTTCCACCATGTCCCTCAGCCGAGCGACCGCCCCTATCGTAGATCTGCTGGAACGAAACCCAAACTGGTTTTCGCTCAGGTTTGGTCCCACGCTCTCCAGGTGCTTGACGAGACGCGCAACCAGGATTCGTTCGAGGATCTTGCACACTTCGTCCAGCAACACGATGGGGCGGTAAGCGGACGGTTGGTCCTCCGGACGCCCAGCCTTTCGCAACAATACCAGCTTGCCGGTCTTCCATCGTCGGGGCACTCGACCCTGGACCAAACAGTTGGTCAATACGGTGAGCACCCGCGACTCCATCTCCTTCATTGACAACACCCAGACGCGACCAGGGATGCCGTCCAGGCCAGGCGCCGTGTTCTTAAGTCCCATCCGGTGGACTGCCATCGCCAATTCCGCAGGTGTTACAGGCGGTATTATTTCCTCTCCGATCTCAAGTGTCTCCTCCCGGTGAGCCGTCACGAGTGGACTCCACTCGCCCCCTGAAGGAAAGAGGGTCCTGACGACTCTGTGTCGGAGCTCCGGTTGGAGACACTGAGTGATTGGCGGTGCAGCCGGGCGCAATTTTTGTCGAACCCATTTATAGGGTTTGCCCCACGGGTCATCATCCAGAGCCTGCAGCCATTCCTTCCACGCCTCCGCCTTAGCCTCTATGATGCTGTCGCGGAGGGCCTGGCGCGCTGTGCGGTACGCGTCATAAACCTCCGTCTCTTCTTGCGGCACCCTGTTGCGTCTCCTTCTACAGTGCGAGAAGCGGCGGCGGGCCACTGCACATTCCCGTTCCAGCTGCCGCATTTCAGGACGCCACCAGTATGCTTGGCGCCGAGGTTTAAAGGGCCCGGCGCGTGGCATGGAGGCGTCGCAGATGTTGAGCAACGCCTCATTAAGCCAATCCGCGCACTCCTCTACGTCATCGGAGGGAAGAGGGGCACAGGACGCGACAATTGCTGCCTCTTCTAGAAGACCCTTGTCCAGCCTTTTTAGGGACCATCTCGGACCGCCGCCGGGAGGCATGGTGCGACCTAATTCCGTCGCATGTGCAGTCACGTCGAACCGGATGTATCGGTGGTCCGAGAGGGTCTCCACGTCTTCAATGACTCGCCAATCATTGATTCGACGTGCGAAATTGGAGCTTGCCAGCGTCAAATCAATGATCGACTCGCCCTGTTGTCGGACGCAGGTGCCAACGGCACCGCGATTCACCACTACTAGGCCCGTCGATGCCAACCAATTTGCCATTGCGCGACCTCTTGCATCCGTCGCCGGGCAACCCCAAAGTGTTGACTTTGCGTTGAAGTCCCCGGCGACGACTACAGGACCTGACACATCGCCCACGTACGGAGTCAGCCGCAACAAGAAGGCCTCGAAGTCGACCAGAGGCCTGTTCGGGGAGAAGTAGACCCCAACTATCGTAAGGGTCCCCGTTTTAGCAACAACAAACCCTTGGGCCCTGGTCGTGTCCCTTGATGATGGAGGCACGAATTTGGGGCCAAAAACCACAACAACCGAGGAGTCAGCGTCTCCGATCCAGTCGTTTCTGGGGAGTACGCGGTACGGCTCCGACACGAGCGCGATGTCTACTGACCACTGCGCCATCTTCTGAACCAAAAGATCCTGCGCCTGGGCGCAGTGGTTCAGGTTGCCCTGCAGGAAGCGGTGAGTAGCCGTTATGAGGCTTCCATCGGGGCCTCTCTACTAGTTCCAGGGCCCGCCGTAGTTGGTGTGGCAGGCTTCTGGACCGTTTTACCCCGTTTGGAGTTGCTCTCTTTTGGTGCCGGTCTTCCGCAGGTCTTGCTGCCGACACTGTGCTCCGCTGGTTTGCCACTTGCTGCGCACAACGCACAGTGAGGTGCGTTTTGACACTGCGTAGCTGAGTGGTCTGGTTGGCCGCAGCGGAAGCAGAGCTCGCCGCGATCGACCTCGTTTGGACATGTCGCTCGGGTGTGTCCGGTCTCGTGACACTTATAGCAGCGCATGGGACGCGTGGATAGGAGCACCACGCGCACCACGGTCCACCCCACGTACACCTTCATGTTGGGCGCCGTCACCTTCTTCGCTGCTTCGACCGGACACGACCCAAGTCGCGCCGCGGCCCTTGCGATCCCTCTTAATTACGCCGACCCTTATGTCGCCGACGGCGCAGCCACCAGGTGTTGCGATGGCCTGCGCTACTTCCGCTGCGGTGGCAGTGTCGTCCAAGCCTTGAATGCGCAGCTCGGCGCACTTCTGGGGAACGGAGATACGGACATCCCCCTCCTCCATGACCTCCTTTAACTTTTCGGCCAAAATCGCGGCCTTGTCACGGCCGGCGCCCGGGATTTCGTACATTCGGGCCCCGGTGGCCGCCACCCTAAACTTAACCGCCGGAATGTCCAGCGCTGCCCAGTCGAGACGCTGTTTGGCCACCGCGAGGACGTCCGGATAAGAGACGCCCCGCTTCTCGGCTTCCGGACGCAGTGTGATGGTCACGGCCGACGACTTGGGAGCGCGGAGTT
Source organism: Celastrina argiolus (assembly GCA_905187575.2). Classification (NCBI taxonomy): domain Eukaryota; kingdom Metazoa; phylum Arthropoda; class Insecta; order Lepidoptera; family Lycaenidae; genus Celastrina; species Celastrina argiolus. The sequence continues at coordinate 24,364,951 of LR994581.1, read as the reverse complement.
TGGTCCTCTTTTCCCTCTTCTTTCTAGGCTCCTTTTTCCCTTCCTCTTCCTTCTTTTGTGTCTTTCCTTTCCTCTTCACTACCTCGGTCCATTCCTGACCAGGACCTCCTGTTGCTGCCAAAGATGGGGCACCGTCGCGCCTTGCGGCTGCTGCTTCTTTGGCAGCAGCAGTCTTTTTTACTTTCCTCTTCTTCTGAGCCGGGCCTGGGTTGAGCGGAGGTGACAGAGTCGAGACCGCAGGTTCCGGCTCAGTGTTCCTCTTCTTACTATTCGACACCGCTGTAGGAGTGTCTTGGGCTTCCTCCGTCTTCTTGTCCATGGCAAGGGGTGGTCGAAGACGCGGCTCGGGTAATAGCCGCGCTTCCAAGCACTCCAGCCGTGCGTCTAATCGGGCGCTTGAGATAGAGATCGCCTCCCGCACCGCCTTCTGTAACATTTCTTCCAAAGCAGGCGCCGTGGAGGCGGCCTGCGGACGAACCTTGGCGAGCTCGCGTTTCACCGCTGCAAGCTCGTCTCTCATCTCATCGAGCTCTTTGGTGAGGCGCTTGTTTGCCGCCACCAGAGCTTTATTTTCGACAGAGGCCGTGCGGTTCAGCAATTCCGAACACGCCTCCTGGATACTCTTTGTAGAGTCCTTGAGGTGTTTCACCATAGGTCCGCTGAGGTTCTTCGACTTTTTAGCCACACTCTGGATGACCTCTAGGCTCTTGATGATAGTGGAGCCTAGGAAAGCCGAAGTAACCTCCTCTTCCCTATCCGACATCGACATATCCGTGTAGTTGGAAGCTACCGACAGCCGGTGTGACCGTTGCTGTGGAAGCTTCTCTGCCATCTCCGAGATTTCGCGCTCTACATCGGCCTGGATGGACCTACGTTCTTCGGCGCGTTGAGCCTTCTGAAGAGCGACCTTGGCCTTAAGTAGGCCGACGTATTGTCCGGTGGTGGGTGGTCTGCCCCTGCCGCGCTTACTGGCCTTCGGGGTTACCCTGCCCTTGTCCTTGTCGGAATCCTCTTCATCGACTTCACTACCGCGTCTCTTGCGATATTGTCTCCTCCTCTCTTCCATTTCCTTCTCCTTCTCACTTTCCTGAGTAGCGATAATCTCTTCGTCGCTCTCGCCATCCGAAATTCCGTAGAATTTACTAGCGGACGCGGGCGTCGCCACCCGTGATCCGCCCTCTCCCTCACTCGCTGTCAACAAATCCAATTCATATTGCCTCTCGATATCCGTATTCGTGCGTAAGAAGAAATTGCTATCTAGTAATAAGGCCGCCTTTGTGTGCATGTCTGATTTTTGTAATGTATATTTTTTTTGTTTTTTTTGTAACTTGTTGTGTGCACAATAAAGTATATTTGTATTGTATTGTATTGTAAGTTGTCAATCTCTTTAGCCGTTATAACATTGCCTAGGTCACTTTTTCCACTCTTCTTCAACTCCAGCTTCTCCACCAAAACAACTGGTGCCCCCCCAGTATACAAGGGGCTAACTCCCGCCGAAGCGAGAGTGTGGGATTCCCTCCTAAGAGGACCCACCCTGGGATTAGTTTCCATATTGTTTGCTTCCATGTTTGATCGTTTAAGGGCAGATTCTGGCCCACGTCCTTACTGCGTAGCCACCCGCTCGCCATGCACCCCGTAACCGGACGTCACCGGCGTAGGGTTGGGGACCTACAGGTCCATCCATCATCAAACACACACTGACAAATACACGCAAACACACACTATTGTAGAGAAGAGTTAACTAAATACGGAAAGATAGTAAAAGATGAAATAAAGTAGGTGAAAAGATAGAAAACCAAAATATAAGTGTACAAAAACAAGAGTGTTACATAAAAAGGTGATGAAATGATAGAGAAGAAAAGATAAATAGAGCCAGCCTTCAGCCGTGTGAGCTCCTCACCCCGTGTAAAGAGCGGAGTGGAGCACCCACACGTTGCCCAGGGGCACGAACGTGGACGAACTGGCAGACCCCCACCGTCTGAAAACCTAACCTAACCTTTTTTTTTTTTTTTTTTAACGATGGGAAATTCTTTATGAATTCCCGGCGGCATGAGGGGAGTAGCCACCGGGATATGTGGGACTCGCCCGGGTGACGCGGTGAGGAGCGCACCCGGGGTTACCGCACTAAAACCCATCGGTGCCTCCTCCTCCGCTTGTTGCTGGGCCGCCGGACCCGCCTGTGGCGATAACTGCAGCGGCCCAGTTAGCGGCATCTACAGCAACGCAGAAACATCTCGCGACAATAGTCGCTAACACCGGGAGAGCAGTCCGAGGCACCGGACGCTCTACGACCGGTCGGGCTCGTGCAATGGGCGACGAACTCCCCAGTCCGTCGCCCGAGACCCTCTAAGGCGGGAGTTGGCGCTCGTGTTGTGCGCGCCTGCGCCCTCCACGCCTCCTTCTCATGGGAGCAGCGGCTTCGTCCGCCTCACGTTCCCTTTCGGCCGTCTCCTTCTGCGATATTACGGTCTCGCAGAAGGCGACGACGGCTTCCCAAGCCTCCCTCGACCGGACCATGGCTGTTAGTATGGCCGGGAGGGTGAGGTCTAATCCTATGACGGCGCAGAGCTCCGCTCGCTGGGCCGCCCAAGCGGGGCAGGTCAGGAGCGTATGCTGCGCCGTGTCGTCTGGGTCCGGGCAGTGGTGGCACTGGGGCGTAAGCTCTCTCCCTGCCGTGTGGTGCAGATAGTGCCCGAAGCACCCGTGCCCTGTCAGCATCTGCACCACCCGGAAGGTCAGGGCGCCTCTGCAGTGCTGCAACCACTGCTGCAGAATTGGCCGGATGGCTGCCACTATGTTGCGGCCAGCCGTTGGCGACGCCATTCGATCCTGCCAGGTGCGAAGTATTATAATTTGCGCCTGACGGCGCCATCGGGATGCCTGGTCTGGTGGCACCCTTTCTCCACGCAGTTTCACCTCTGCCGTGCGGTGATACACCTCCGACAGAACTCTGGCCTCCAAATCCCACGGAGGGGACCCTGCCAGTGCTAAGGCCGCATCACCTGCCACCGTGCGGTAGCCCCTTATTATTCGTAGCGCCATCGTGCGCTGCGGGCCTTTTAAGAGCGCCCTATTCGAGGCACTCAAATCGTCCGCCCAGACTGGGGCTCCATAGAGGGCCATTGACTGAAGGACCCCCGTATAGAGCCGCCTACACGTGGACCCCGGGCCTCCGATGTTGGGCAGGAGGCGTCCGAGGGCCACTGCCGTCTTCTTCAGCCTTGGTGCCAATCGGCGGAAATGAGGTGTAAATGACCACCTGGGATCCAAAACCAGACCCAGGTATTTCATCTCCGATCCGATTGGCACATCGACATCTCCAATGTGGAGTGACACTCCGGCAGGGGGGCGTTTCCGGGGTCCATAGAAAAAGATGGCCTCCGTCTTCTCCAACGCGACTCGCACCCCCTGTCTCTCAATTCTCGCCACAACTAGCGACGCTCCAACTCTTGCCAGACGTATGGCCTCCTCAAAAGTTTCTCCGCGGGCTAGAAGTAAGGTATCATCCGCATAACAGATGAGACGTAGCCCGCGGAGAAGCGCCCCACTCAGAACACGGTCGAATCCGATGTTCCACAGGAGTGGACCGAGGACAGACCCCTGTGGAACACCGCACTGAGTCTCTACCCGCAAGACGACGCCATTACGTCCGACACAGATTATCTTTCGCCGCCTGAGGTACCCGCTTATGATTTTGCGGAGATACCATGGCACCCCGTGGTGGTGCAGACCCTCTTCAATGGCCCTGAAGGGCAGGGTATTAAAAGCATTGGCGATGTCAAAAGACACCGCCAGCACTACTCTACCACGTTCCGCCTGTTCTTCGGTAAACTGCTTCACCTGGAGGATCGCATCAATGGTCGAGCGCTGAGCGCGAAAGCCGTACTGCGCTTCTGAAAGGTTAGGCCCGTTCCAATCCAGATGTTTTGTGACCCTTGATGCGATCACTCTCTCCAGCAGCTTCCCGGCTTCGTCCAGCAAGACGATTGGCCTGTAAGCCGAAGGCGAGTCAGCGGGGCGGCCGTCCTTCCTCAGCAGCACCAGCTTTCCCTCCTTCCAGCACTCGGGGAACTCGGCTTGCACGAGGCACTCAGTGAACAGGTCCCGCATCCTGTCTTTGAGTGGCCCCATGGACTTCACCCAGACTATGTTTCAAAAAAGTAACAAAATTTGATATTGGATTTATGGCATATTTAAAATGCTTTTTGCATAAGATACACATAGCTTCATTCAAATCCGAGTAATTTAGCGTAAATTCACTTGAACAAACTGTCCATTTCGGTTACTTGAGTTTTAAAAAATTTACAAAAATTTAAATCGTATTTTTAACAAAAATCGGATTTATGGCACATAACAATGCTTTTTGCATTAGATACACATTGCTCAAGACAAATCAGAGTATTTTAGCGTAAACTCAATTGTACAAACTGTCCATTTCGGTAACTTGAGTTTTTAAAAAGTAACAAAATTTTAAATCGGCTTTTTGGCAAAAATCGGATTAATGGCACGTAACAATGCTTTTTGCATTAGATACACATTGCTTAAGACAAATCAAAGTAATTACTCTATGCTAAATTTAGCGTAAACTCAATTGCGAAAACTGTATATTTCGGTTACTTGAGTTTTTAAAAAGTAACAAAATTTGAAATCGGATTTTTGGCAAAAATCGGATTTATGGCACATAACAATGCTTTTTGCATTAGATACACATTGCTTAAGACTAATCAGAGTATTTCAGCGTAAACTCTATTGTGAAAACTATATATTTCGGTTACTTGAGTTATTAAAAAGTAACAAAATTTGAAATCGGATTTTTGGCAAAAATCGGATTTATGGCACATAACAATGCTTTTTGCATTAGATACACATTGTTCAAGACAAATCAGAGTATTTTAGCGTTAACTCAATTGTACAAACTGTCCATTTCGGTTACTTGAGTTTTAAAAAATTAACAAGATTTTAAATCGGATTTTTGGCTTAATCGGATTTATGGCACATAACAATGCTTTTTGCATTAGTTACACATTGCTCAAGACTTATCAGAGTATTTTAGTGTAAACTAAATTGTGAAAACTGTCATTTTCGGTTACTTGAAATTTAAAAAAGTAACAAAATTTGAAATCGGATTTTTGGCAAAAATCGGATTAATGGCACATAACAATGCTTTTTGCATTAGATACACATTGCTTAAGACAAATCCGAGTAATTTAGCGTAAACTCAATTGTAGAAACTGTCCATTTCGGTTACTTGAGTTTTTAAAAAGTAACAAAATTTGAAATCGGATTTTTGGCAAAAATCGGATTTATGGCACATAGCAATGCTTTTTTTTTTATTTATTTATTTATTTTTTTATTAAGATAACAACAACCTTATTCTATTTATATTAACTTACACTGTATAATTTACTAAAAGGTCAATTAGAGTTATCTACTTAGATACAACTAGTTTACAGACATAATAATATTTAGTTACTTAACCAAGCACCTATATAAAAATAAAATGTACATAATATAAATACAAGGATATCAAAGTAAATTTTAAATTATACACCAACATAAGGTAGTAAGAAAAAAGTGATAACTTCAACACAATTTCTTGGAATGTTACACTATGGTAAGAAGTAGTCACAGTAATATTTGTCTACATGTAGCCACTCAATCGTTTTCTCATCTTAACCTGCGGTCTTAAGTTTAGTATTGTATTACAAATATACATATTATGAAAAAAAAACATATAAAATGGTTATAAATAAATAAAAATATTGTCTATTAATCTAATTGATTCTCCCCACACATTTCATTACACATGCAAAATTCAGACAAGTACACAGTTCATTAAGAATTCATGTTAACGCAGTCGCCTGTCAATATAGTTTTCACCTTATTCATAAATGACTTTTTATCGCCCAGAAAAATGTCAAAATAAAATATTTTTTAATATTTTATTATATTCTCTTACTATTCTAGTTAATACAGCATTCTGACCATAAGAAGTACGATGTGTAGGTACATCTAGTAGAGGAGTATTTCTTGTGCGGTAATTAGGGGTATTAAATGTTATCCTTTCAAGTAAATCCGGGCTGTCAATACGTCCTCTCAAGATGTCAAAAAGTAGACCCATATTCATTAAATGACGTCTCTCCTCAAGAGTAAGCAAGTGATATGTGCGACAATTATCAATATATTCAGTTGATTTTTTTTTACTTTTAAAATTTAATTGGCCTATAAATTTCTTTTGAATTCTTTCAATTCTTTTTATATGGACTGCATAATAAGGTTGCCATATTTGACTGGCGTACTACAATAAGTTTCTAACATATGAAAAGTATAAGATTTTTAAACTAAAAGTATCATTAAAAGGTTTACTGGTTCTGTCCATTTCGGTTACTTGAAATTTAAAAAAGTAACAAAATTTGAAATCGGAGTTATGACAAAATCGGATTTCCAGCACATAAAAATGCTTTTTGCTTTAGATACATATTGCTGAAGACAAATCAGAGTAATTTAGCGTAAACTCAATTGCGAAAACTGTATATTTCGGTTACTTGAGTTTTTAAGAAGTAACAAAATTTTAAATCGGATTTTTGGCAAAAATCGGATTTATGGCACATAACAATGCTTTTTGCATTAGATACACATTGCTTAAGACTAATCAGAGTATTTCGGCGTAAACTCTATTGTACAAACTGTCCATTTTGGTTACTTGAGTTTTAAAAAATTAACAAGATTTTAAATCGGATTTTTGGCTTAATCGGATTTATGGCACATAACAATGCTTTTTGCATTAGATACACATTGCTTAAGACAAATCAGAGTAATTTAGCGTAAACTCAATTGTAGAAACTTTCCATTTCTGTTACTTGAGTTTTTAAAAAGTAACAAAATTTGAAATCGGATTTTTTTCAAAAATCGGATTTATGGGCATAACAATGCTTTTTGCATTAGATACACATTGCTCCAGACAAATCAGAGTATTTTAGCGAAAATTTAATTGTAAAAACTGTCGTTTTCGGTTACTTGAGGTTAAAAAAGTAACAAAATTTTAAATTGGATTTATGGCACATTTCAATGCTTTTTGCATAAGATACACATAACTTCATTCTAATCCGAGTAATTAAGCGTAAATTCACTTGTACAAACTGTCCATTTCGGTTACTTGAGTTTTAAAAAATTAACAAAAATTTAAATCGTATTTTTAGCAAAAATCGGATTTATGGCACATAACAATGCTTTTTGCATTAGATACACATTGCTTAAGACAAATCAGAGTATTTCGGCAAAACTCAATTGCGAAAACTGTATATTTCGGTTACTTGAGTTTTTAAAAAGTAACAAAATTTTATATCGGATTTTTGGCAAAAATCGGATTTATGGCACATAACAATGCTTTTTGCATTAGATACACATTGCTTAAGACTAATCAGAGTATTTCGGCGTAAACTCTATTGTGAAAACTGTATATTTCGGTTACTTGAGTTATTAAAAAGTAACAAAATTTGAAATCGGATTTTTGGCAAAAATCGGATTTATGGCACATAACAATGCTTTTTGCATTAGATACACATTGTTCAAGACAAATCAGAGTATTTAAGCGTAAACTCAATTGTACAAACTGTCCATTTCGGTTACTTGAGTTTTAAAAAATTAACAAGATTTTAAATCGGATTTTTGGCTTAATCGGATTTATGGCACATAACAATGCTTTTTGCATTAGATACACATTGCTTTAGACAAATCAGAGTAATTTAGCGTAAACTCAATAGTGAAAACTGTCCATTTCGGTTACTTGAGTTTTTAAAAAGTAACAAAATTTGAAATCGAATTTGAAAGCCTAAATTCAATTGTGAAAACTGTCCATTTCGGTTACTTGAAATTTAAAAAAGTAACAAAATTTGAAATCGGAGTTATGACAAAATCGGATTGCCAGCACATAAAAATGCTTTTTGCTGTAGATACATATTGCTGAAGACAAATCAGAGTAATTTAGCGTAAACTCAATTGCGGAAACTGTATATTTCGGTTACTTGAGTTTTTAAAAAGTAACAAAATTTTAAATCGGATTTTTGGCAAAAATCGGATTTATGGCACATAACAATGCTTTTTGCATTAGATACACATTGCTTAAGACTAATCAGAGTATTTCGGCGTAAACTCTATTGTGAAAACTGTATATTTCGGTTACTTGAGTTATTAAAAAGTAACAAAATTTGAAATCGGATTTTTGGCAAAATCGGATTAATAGCACATAACAATGCTTTTTGCATTTGATACACATTGCTTAAGACAAATCAGAGTAATTTAGCGTAAACTCAATTGCGGAAACTGTATATTTCGGTTACTTGAGTTTTTAAAAAGTAACAAAATTTTAAATCGGATTTTTGGCAAAAATCGGATTTATGGCACATAACAATGCATTTTGTATTAGATACACATTGCTTCAGACTAATCAGAGTATTTCGGCGTAAACTCTATTGTGAAAACTGTATATTTCGGTTACTTGAGTTATTAAAAAGTAACAAAATTTGAAATCGGATTTTTGGCAAAATCGGATTAATAGCACATAACAATGCTTTTTGCATTTGATACACATTGCTTAAGACAAATCAGAGTAATTTAGCGTAAACTCAATTGTACAAACTGTCTATTTCGGTTACTTGAGTTTTTAAAAAGTAACAAAATTTGAAATCGGATTTTTGGCAAAAATCGGATTTATAGCACATAACAATGCTTTTTGCATTAGATACACATTGCTCCAGACAAATCAGAGTATTTTAGCGAAAATTCAATTGTGAAAACAGTCGTTTTCGGTTACTTGAGGTTAAAAAAGTAACAAAATTTGATATTGGATTTATGGCATATTTAAAATGCTTTTTGCATAAGATACACATAGCTTCATTCAAATCCGAGTAATTTAGCGTAAATTCACTTGTACAAACTGTCCATTTCGGTTACTTGAGTTTTAAAAAATTTACAAAAATTTAAATCGTATTTTTAGCAAAAATCGGATTTATGGCACATAACAATGCTTTTTGCATTAGATACACATTGCTCAAGACAAATCAGAGTATTTTAGCGTAAACTCAATTGTACAAACTGTCCATTTCGGTTACTTGAGGTATAATAAATCAGACGTGAAAAAAATCGAAAGTGACATTAATTTAATACTCGAGCAAATAATTCAATGGCTTACATCTAATAATCTTTAAATTAATCTTAATAAAACTAGATACATACAATTTAGAACCTACAATAAAAAACCTTTGCAACTTAACATACAATATAAAGATGAAATTATAAATGAAGTAGATGAAAACCTGTTCTCAGGCATACAAATTGATAAATATTGTAACTGGCACGCACACATAGAAAAAGTGTGTTCTAAATTAAACAGATTTGTATTTGTTTTACGCAGGTTAAGTTGGACAGTAAGCATTCGTACTTCAATTATGGCCTATCACGGCTATGTTTCGTCAGTCCTCCACTATGGACTCATAATTTGGGGAAATTCCACACTTATTGACAAAGCATTTATTGTACAAAAAAAAATGCATACGTGCCATAGCTAAAGTACCACCGTACGAATCATGTAAGCCTATATTTAAACAATACAATATAATGACTCTGCCAAGTATGTACATTTTAGAAATATTTAAATTTGTAATTAACAATAATCACATTTTCACACAATTAGTAGATATGATACCCACTAAATACTTGCGAAACTCGAATAGACTAATAATAGACAGAAAACCTAAAACTAGTTTATTCCTAAATAATGCATATGCAATGTGTGTAAAAATTTATAACAAAGTGCCTATAAAATAAAATTACTGTCCAAAAACCATTCCATAAGAGAATTGAAAAAGAAATTAATGGAAAAATCATACTATAGTGTTAAAGAATTTTTAAATGATTAATTAATTAAATTTTATATTTGTATGATGATAGTATTATGTATTTTTAATTCCTGACATTATTAAATGATTATTATAAAATTGTATTTTTGACATACCTTAATTTGTAAACCTATTGACTTATTATTTATGTATCTAATCGAATTGTTGTGTGATTTTATTTCATTATTTTAAAAACATATTATTATAAACAATTATTTAAATGATTATTATAAAATTGTATTTTTGACATACCATAATTTGTAAACCTTTTGATTTATTAATTATGTATCTAATCAAATTGTTGTGTGATTTTATTTCATTATTTTAAAACATATTATTATAAACAATTATTTATAACATAATTATTTATAAAATGTTTGTAGAAAAAATCTAGTAATTTAAGTACTGAGACAAGTTAAAAATAATAATATTATAATAAATAATATGCATTTGGACGTCGTTAGCTGCGACAAAATGTGTGAGCCTAAAAAAATTGTAACACCTTGTAAACCATATTTTTACCAAATAAACATCATTTCAAAAAAGTAACAAAATTTGATATTGGATTTATGGCATATTTAAAATGCTTTTTGCATAAGATACACATAGCTTCATTCAAATCCGAGTAATTTAGCGTAAATTCACTTGAACAAACTGTCCATTTCGGTTACTTGAGTTTTAAAAAATTTACAAAAATTTAAATCGTATTTTTAACAAAAATCGGATTTATGGCACATAACAATGCTTTTTGCATTAGATACACATTGCTCAAGACAAATCAGAGTATTTTAGCGTAAACTCAATTGTACAAACTGTCCATTTCGGTAACTTGAGTTTTTAAAAAGTAACAAAATTTTAAATCGGCTTTTTGGCAAAAATCGGATTAATGGCACGTAACAATGCTTTTTGCATTAGATACACATTGCTTAAGACAAATCAAAGTAATTACTCTATGCTAAATTTAGCGTAAACTCAATTGCGAAAACTGTATATTTCGGTTACTTGAGTTTTTAAAAAGTAACAAAATTTGAAATCGGATTTTTGGCAAAAATCGGATTTATGGCACATAACAATGCTTTTTGCATTAGATACACATTGCTTAAGACTAATCAGAGTATTTCAGCGTAAACTCTATTGTGAAAACTATATATTTCGGTTACTTGAGTTATTAAAAAGTAACAAAATTTGAAATCGGATTTTTGGCAAAAATCGGATTTATGGCACATAACAATGCTTTTTGCATTAGATACACATTGTTCAAGACAAATCAGAGTATTTTAGCGTTAACTCAATTGTACAAACTGTCCATTTCGGTTACTTGAGTTTTAAAAAATTAACAAGATTTTAAATCGGATTTTTGGCTTAATCGGATTTATGGCACATAACAATGCTTTTTGCATTAGTTACACATTGCTCAAGACTTATCAGAGTATTTTAGTGTAAACTAAATTGTGAAAACTGTCATTTTCGGTTACTTGAAATTTAAAAAAGTAACAAAATTTGAAATCGGATTTTTGGCAAAAATCGGATTAATGGCACATAACAATGCTTTTTGCATTAGATACACATTGCTTAAGACAAATCCGAGTAATTTAGCGTAAACTCAATTGTAGAAACTGTCCATTTCGGTTACTTGAGTTTTTAAAAAGTAACAAAATTTGAAATCGGATTTTTGGCAAAAATCGGATTTATGGCACATAGCAATGCTTTTTTTTTATTTATTTATTTATTTTTTTATTAAGATAACAACAACCTTATTCTATTTATATTAACTTACACTGTATAATTTACTAAAAGGTCAATTAGAGTTATCTACTTAGATACAACTAGTTTACAGACATAATAATATTTAGTTACTTAACCAAGCACCTATATAAAAATAAAATGTACATAATATAAATACAAGGATATCAAAGTAAATTTTAAATTATACACCAACATAAGGTAGTAAGAAAAAAGTGATAACTTCAACACAATTTCTTGGAATGTTACACTATGGTAAGAAGTAGTCACAGTAATATTTGTCTACATGTAGCCACTCAATCGTTTTCTCATCTTAACCTGCGGTCTTAAGTTTAGTATTGTATTACAAATATACATATTATGAAAAAAAAACATATAAAATGGTTATAAATAAATAAAAATATTGTCTATTAATCTAATTGATTCTCCCCACACATTTCATTACACATGCAAAATTCAGACAAGTACACAGTTCATTAAGAATTCATGTTAACGCAGTCGCCTGTCAATATAGTTTTCACCTTATTCATAAATGACTTTTTATCGCCCAGAAAAATGTCAAAATAAAATATTTTTTAATATTTTATTATATTCTCTTACTATTCTAGTTAATACAGCATTCTGACCATAAGAAGTACGATGTGTAGGTACATCTAGTAGAGGAGTATTTCTTGTGCGGTAATTAGGGGTATTAAATGTTATCCTTTCAAGTAAATCCGGGCTGTCAATACGTCCTCTCAAGATGTCAAAAAGTAGACCCATATTCATTAAATGACGTCTCTCCTCAAGAGTAAGCAAGTGATATGTGCGACAATTATCAATATATTCAGTTGATTTTTTTTTACTTTTAAAATTTAATTGGCCTATAAATTTCTTTTGAATTCTTTCAATTCTTTTTATATGGACTGCATAATAAGGTTGCCATATTTGACTGGCGTACTACAATAAGTTTCTAACATATGAAAAGTATAAGATTTTTAAACTAAAAGTATCATTAAAAGGTTTACTGGTTCTTAAAATAAAGCCTAAATTTCTGTAAGATTTACTGACAACTGCATCTATATGTTTGACCATAGTCTAGTATAGTCTATATAGTCATAGTTTGCATTAGATACACATTGCTCCAGACAAATCAGAGTATTTTAGCGAAAATTCAATAGTGAAAACTGTCCATTTCGGTTACCTGAGTTTTTAATATGTTACAAAATTTGAAATCGGATTTTTGCCAAAAATTGAATTTATGGCACTTAACAATGCTTTTTGCATGAGATACACATTGCTTAAGACAAATCAGAGTATTTAAGAGTAAATTCAATAGTGAAAACTGTCCATTTCGGTTACTTGAGTTTTTAAAAAGTAACAAAATTTGAAATCGAATTTGAAAGCCTAAATTCAATTGTGAAAACTGTCCATTTCGGTTACTTGAAATTTAAAAAAGTAACAAAATTTGAAATCGGAGTTATGACAAAATCGGATTTCCAGCACATAAAAATGCTTTTTGCTTTAGATACATATTGCTGAAGACAAATCAGAGTAATTTAGCGTAAACTCAATTGCGAAAACTGTATATTTCGGTTACTTGAGTTTTTAAGAAGTAACAAAATTTTAAATCGGATTTTTGGCAAAAATCGGATTTATGGCACATAACAATGCTTTTTGCATTAGATACACATTGCTTAAGACTAATCAGAGTATTTCGGCGTAAACTCTATTGTACAAACTGTCCATTTTGGTTACTTGAGTTTTAAAAAATTAACAAGATTTTAAATCGGATTTTTGGCTTAATCGGATTTATGGCACATAACAATGCTTTTTGCATTAGATACACATTGCTTAAGACAAATCAGAGTAATTTAGCGTAAACTCAATTGTAGAAACTTTCCATTTCTGTTACTTGAGTTTTTAAAAAGTAACAAAATTTGAAATCGGATTTTTTTCAAAAATCGGATTTATGGGCATAACAATGCTTTTTGCATTAGATACACATTGCTCCAGACAAATCAGAGTATTTTAGCGAAAATTTAATTGTAAAAACTGTCGTTTTCGGTTACTTGAGGTTAAAAAAGTAACAAAATTTTAAATTGGATTTATGGCACATTTCAATGCTTTTTGCATAAGATACACATAACTTCATTCTAATCCGAGTAATTAAGCGTAAATTCACTTGTACAAACTGTCCATTTCGGTTACTTGAGTTTTAAAAAATTAACAAAAATTTAAATCGTATTTTTAGCAAAAATCGGATTTATGGCACATAACAATGCTTTTTGCATTAGATACACATTGCTTAAGACAAATCAGAGTATTTCGGCAAAACTCAATTGCGAAAACTGTATATTTCGGTTACTTGAGTTTTTAAAAAGTAACAAAATTTTATATCGGATTTTTGGCAAAAATCGGATTTATGGCACATAACAATGCTTTTTGCATTAGATACACATTGCTTAAGACTAATCAGAGTATTTCGGCGTAAACTCTATTGTGAAAACTGTATATTTCGGTTACTTGAGTTATTAAAAAGTAACAAAATTTGAAATCGGATTTTTGGCAAAAATCGGATTTATGGCACATAACAATGCTTTTTGCATTAGATACACATTGTTCAAGACAAATCAGAGTATTTAAGCGTAAACTCAATTGTACAAACTGTCCATTTCGGTTACTTGAGTTTTAAAAAATTAACAAGATTTTAAATCGGATTTTTGGCTTAATCGGATTTATGGCACATAACAATGCTTTTTGCATTTGATACACATTGCTTTAGACAAATCAGAGTAATTTAGCGTAAACTCAATAGTGAAAACTGTCCATTTCGGTTACTTGAGTTTTTAAAAAGTAACAAAATTTGAAATCGAATTTGAAAGCCTAAATTCAATTGTGAAAACTGTCCATTTCGGTTACTTGAAATTTAAAAAGTAACAAAATTTGAAATCGGAGTTATGACAAAATCGGATTGCCAGCACATAAAAATGCTTTTTGCTGTAGATACATATTGCTGAAGACAAATCAGAGTAATTTAGCGTAAACTCAATTGCGAAAACTGTATATTTCGGTTACTTGAGTTTTTAAAAAGTAACAAAATTTTATATCGGATTTTTGGCAAAAATCGGATTTATGGCACATAACAATGCTTTTTGCATTAGATACACATTGCTTAAGACTAATCAGAGTATTTCGGCGTAAACTCTATTGTGAAAACTGTATATTTCGGTTACTTGAGTTATTAAAAAGTAACAAAATTTGAAATCGGATTTTTGGCAAAAATCGGATTTATGGCACATAACAATGCTTTTTGCATTAGATACACATTGTTCAAGACAAATCAGAGTATTTAAGCGTAAACTCAATTGTACAAACTGTCCATTTCGGTTACTTGAGTTTTAAAAAATTAACAAGATTTTAAATCGGATTTTTGGCAAAAATCGGATTTATGGCACATAACAATGCTTTTTGCATTAGATACACATTGTTCAAGACAAATCAGAGTATTTTAGCGTTAACTCAATTGTACAAACTGTCCATTTCGGTTACTTGAGTTTTAAAAAATTAACAAGATTTTAAATCGGATTTTTGGCTTAATCGGATTTATGGCACATAACAATGCTTTTTGCATTAGTTACACATTGCTCAAGACTTATCAGAGTATTTTAGTGTAAACTAAATTGTGAAAACTGTCATTTTCGGTTACTTGAAATTTAAAAAAGTAACAAAATTTGAAATCGGATTTTTGGCAAAAATCGGATTAATGGCACATAACAATGCTTTTTGCATTAGATACACATTGCTTAAGACAAATCCGAGTAATTTAGCGTAAACTCAATTGTAGAAACTGTCCATTTCGGTTACTTGAGTTTTTAAAAAGTAACAAAATTTGAAATCGGATTTTTGGCAAAAATCGGATTTATGGCACATAGCAATGCTTTTTTTTTATTTATTTATTTATTTTTTTATTAAGATAACAACAACCTTATTCTATTTATATTAACTTACACTGTATAATTTACTAAAAGGTCAATTAGAGTTATCTACTTAGATACAACTAGTTTACAGACATAATAATATTTAGTTACTTAACCAAGCACCTATATAAAAATAAAATGTACATAATATAAATACAAGGATATCAAAGTAAATTTTAAATTATACACCAACATAAGGTAGTAAGAAAAAAGTGATAACTTCAACACAATTTCTTGGAATGTTACACTATGGTAAGAAGTAGTCACAGTAATATTTGTCTACATGTAGCCACTCAATCGTTTTCTCATCTTAACCTGCGGTCTTAAGTTTAGTATTGTATTACAAATATACATATTATGAAAAAAAAACATATAAAATGGTTATAAATAAATAAAAATATTGTCTATTAATCTAATTGATTCTCCCCACACATTTCATTACACATGCAAAATTCAGACAAGTACACAGTTCATTAAGAATTCATGTTAACGCAGTCGCCTGTCAATATAGTTTTCACCTTATTCATAAATGACTTTTTATCGCCCAGAAAAATGTCAAAATAAAATATTTTTTAATATTTTATTATATTCTCTTACTATTCTAGTTAATACAGCATTCTGACCATAAGAAGTACGATGTGTAGGTACATCTAGTAGAGGAGTATTTCTTGTGCGGTAATTAGGGGTATTAAATGTTATCCTTTCAAGTAAATCCGGGCTGTCAATACGTCCTCTCAAGATGTCAAAAAGTAGACCCATATTCATTAAATGACGTCTCTCCTCAAGAGTAAGCAAGTGATATGTGCGACAATTATCAATATATTCAGTTGATTTTTTTTTACTTTTAAAATTTAATTGGCCTATAAATTTCTTTTGAATTCTTTCAATTCTTTTTATATGGACTGCATAATAAGGTTGCCATATTTGACTGGCGTACTACAATAAGTTTCTAACATATGAAAAGTATAAGATTTTTAAACTAAAAGTATCATTAAAAGGTTTACTGGTTCTGTCCATTTCGGTTACTTGAAATTTAAAAAAGTAACAAAATTTGAAATCGGAGTTATGACAAAATCGGATTTCCAGCACATAAAAATGCTTTTTGCTTTAGATACATATTGCTGAAGACAAATCAGAGTAATTTAGCGTAAACTCAATTGCGAAAACTGTATATTTCGGTTACTTGAGTTTTTAAGAAGTAACAAAATTTTAAATCGGATTTTTGGCAAAAATCGGATTTATGGCACATAACAATGCTTTTTGCATTAGATACACATTGCTTAAGACTAATCAGAGTATTTCGGCGTAAACTCTATTGTACAAACTGTCCATTTTGGTTACTTGAGTTTTAAAAAATTAACAAGATTTTAAATCGGATTTTTGGCTTAATCGGATTTATGGCACATAACAATGCTTTTTGCATTAGATACACATTGCTTAAGACAAATCAGAGTAATTTAGCGTAAACTCAATTGTAGAAACTTTCCATTTCTGTTACTTGAGTTTTTAAAAAGTAACAAAATTTGAAATCGGATTTTTTTCAAAAATCGGATTTATGGGCATAACAATGCTTTTTGCATTAGATACACATTGCTCCAGACAAATCAGAGTATTTTAGCGAAAATTTAATTGTAAAAACTGTCGTTTTCGGTTACTTGAGGTTAAAAAAGTAACAAAATTTTAAATTGGATTTATGGCACATTTCAATGCTTTTTGCATAAGATACACATAACTTCATTCTAATCCGAGTAATTAAGCGTAAATTCACTTGTACAAACTGTCCATTTCGGTTACTTGAGTTTTAAAAAATTAACAAAAATTTAAATCGTATTTTTAACAAAAATCGGATTTATGGCACATAACAATGCTTTTTGCATTAGATACACATTGCTTAAGACAAATCAGAGTATTTCGGCAAAACTCAATTGCGAAAACTGTATATTTCGGTTACTTGAGTTTTTAAAAAGTAACAAAATTTTATATCGGATTTTTGGCAAAAATCGGATTTATGGCACATAACAATGCTTTTTGCATTAGATACACATTGCTTAAGACTAATCAGAGTATTTCGGCGTAAACTCTATTGTGAAAACTGTATATTTCGGTTACTTGAGTTATTAAAAAGTAACAAAATTTGAAATCGGATTTTTGGCAAAAATCGGATTTATGGCACATAACAATGCTTTTTGCATTAGATACACATTGTTCAAGACAAATCAGAGTATTTTAGCGTAAACTCAATTGTACAAACTGTCCATTTCGGTTACTTGAGTTTTAAAAAATTAACAAGATTTTAAATCGGATTTTTGGCTTAATCGGATTTATGGCACATAACAATGCTTTTTGCATTAGATACACATTGCTTTAGACAAATCAGAGTAATTTAGCGTAAACTCAATAGTGAAAACTGTCCATTTCGGTTACTTGAGTTTTTAAAAAGTAACAAAATTTGAAATCGAATTTGAAAGCCTAAATTCAATTGTGAAAACTGTCCATTTCGGTTACTTGAAATTTAAAAAAGTAACAAAATTTGAAATCGGAGTTATGACAAAATCGGATTGCCAGCACATAAAAATGCTTTTTGCTGTAGATACATATTGCTGAAGACAAATCAGAGTAATTTAGCGTAAACTCAATTGCGGAAACTGTATATTTCGGTTACTTGAGTTTTTAAAAAGTAACAAAATTTTAAATCGGATTTTTGGCAAAAATCGGATTTATGGCACATAACAATGCTTTTTGCATTAGATACACATTGCTTAAGACTAATCAGAGTATTTCGGCGTAAACTCTATTGTGAAAACTGTATATTTCGGTTACTTGAGTTATTAAAAAGTAACAAAATTTGAAATCGGATTTTTGGCAAAATCGGATTAATAGCACATAACAATGCTTTTTGCATTTGATACACATTGCTTAAGACAAATCAGAGTAATTTAGCGTAAACTCAATTGCGGAAACTGTATATTTCGGTTACTTGAGTTTTTAAAAAGTAACAAAATTTTAAATCGGATTTTTGGCAAAAATCGGATTTATGGCACATAACAATGCATTTTGTATTAGATACACATTGCTTAAGACTAATCAGAGTATTTCGGCGTAAACTCTATTGTGAAAACTGTATATTTCGGTTACTTGAGTTATTAAAAAGTAACAAAATTTGAAATCGGATTTTTGGCAAAATCGGATTAATAGCACATAACAATGCTTTTTGCATTTGATACACATTGCTTAAGACAAATCAGAGTAATTTAGCGTAAACTCAATTGTACAAACTGTCTATTTCGGTTACTTGAGTTTTTAAAAAGTAACAAAATTTGAAATCGGATTTTTGGCAAAAATCGGATTTATAGCACATAACAATGCTTTTTGCATTAGATACACATTGCTCCAGACAAATCAGAGTATTTTAGCGTAAACTCAATTGTAGAAACTTTCCATTTCTGTTACTTGAGTTTTTAAAAAGTAACAAAATTTGAAATCGGATTTTTTTCAAAAATCGGATTTATGGGCATAACAATGCTTTTTGCATTAGACACACATTGCTCCAGACAAATCAGAGTATTTTAGCGAAAATTTAATTGTAAAAACTGTCGTTTTCGGTTACTTGAGGTTAAAAAAGTAACAAAATTTTAAATTGGATTTATGGCACATTTCAATGCTTTTTGCATAAGATACACATAACTTCATTCTAATCCGAGTAATTAAGCGTAAATTCACTTGTACAAACTGTCCATTTCGGTTACTTGAGTTTTAAAAAATTAACAAAAATTTAAATCGTATTTTTAGCAAAAATCGGATTTATGGCACATAACAATGCTTTTTGCATTAGATACACATTGCTTAAGACAAATCAGAGTAATTTAGCGTAAACTCAATTGTAGAAACTTTCCATTTCTGTTACTTGAGTTTTTAAAAAGTAACAAAATTTGAAATCGGATTTTTTTCAAAAATCGGATTTATGGGCATAACAATGCTTTTTGCATTAGACACACATTGCTCCAGACAAATCAGAGTATTTTAGCGAAAATTTAATTGTAAAAACTGTCGTTTTCGGTTACTTGAGGTTAAAAAAGTAACAAAATTTTAAATTGGATTTATGGCACATTTCAATGCTTTTTGCATTAGATACACATTGCTTTAGACAAATCAGAGTAATTTAGCGTAAACTCAATAGTGAAAACTGTCCATTTCGGTTACTTGAGTTTTTAAAAAGTAACAAAATTTGAAATCGAATTTGAAAGCCTAAATTCAATTGTGAAAACTGTCCATTTCGGTTACTTGAAATTTAAAAAAGTAACAAAATTTGAAATCGGAGTTATGACAAAATCGGATTGCCAGCACATAAAAATGCTTTTTGCTGTAGATACATATTGCTGAAGACAAATCAGAGTAATTTAGCGTAAACTCAATTGCGGAAACTGTATATTTCGGTTACTTGAGTTTTTAAAAAGTAACAAAATTTTAAATCGGATTTTTGGCAAAAATCGGATTTATGGCACATAACAATGCTTTTTGCATTAGATACACATTGCTTAAGACTAATCAGAGTATTTCGGCGTAAACTCTATTGTACAAACTGTCCGTTTCGGTTACTTGAGTTTTAAAAAATTAACAAGATTTTAAATCGGATTTTTGGCTTAATCGGATTTATGGCACATAACAATGCTTTTTGCATTAGATACACATTGCTTAAGACAAATCAGAGTAATTTAGCGTAAACTCAATTGTAGAAACTTTCCATTTCTGTTACTTGAGTTTTTAAAAAGTAACAAAATTTGAAATCGGATTTTTTTCAAAAATCGGATTTATGGGCATAACAATGCTTTTTGCATTAGACACACATTGCTCCAGACAAATCAGAGTATTTTAGCGAAAATTTAATTGTAAAAACTGTCGTTTTCGGTTACTTGAGGTTAAAAAAGTAACAAAATTTTAAATTGGATTTATGGCACATTTCAATGCTTTTTGCATAAGATACACATAACTTCATTCTAATCCGAGTAATTAAGCGTAAATTCACTTGTACAAACTGTCCATTTCGGTTACTTGAGTTTTAAAAAATTAACAAAAATTTAAATCGTATTTTTAGCAAAAATCGGATTTATGGCACATAACAATGCTTTTTGCATTAGATACACATTGCTTAAGACAAATCAGAGTATTTCGGCAAAACTCAATTGCGAAAACTGTATATTTCGGTTACTTGAGTTTTTAAAAAGTAACAAAATTTTAAATCGGATTTTTGGCAAAAATCGGATTTATGGCACATAACAATGCTTTTTGCATTAGATACACATTGCTTAAGACTAATCAGAGTATTTCGGCGTAAACTCTATTGTGAAAACTGTATATTTCGGTTACTTGAGTTATTAAAAAGTAACAAAATTTGAAATCGGATTTTTGGCAAAAATCGGATTTATGGCACATAACAATGCTTTTTGCATTAGATACACATTGTTCAAGACAAATCAGAGTATTTAAGCGTAAACTCAATTGTGAAAACTGTATATTTCGGTTACTTGAGTTAATAAATATTAGATTGAAAATATTATTATGTCATTTAATTGGAACAACAATAATATTAATCCATTTTAATTTTCATTGTACCTAATAATATTCATAAATTAGCAAAAAAAAAACAATTAAATTTAATTAATCAGTATGTCCTAAAAATTCATTTATGGTGTAAAAACACTTTTCAGCGAGCCTGTTGTACAGTCTTCTTCTAAACATGTTATAAGTTAGTCCTTTTAAGTTCTCGGGGAGCTTATTGTATATTTTGATAGACATACAATAACAGGCTTTACTCAAAAATGTTGTTTGTGTAATTGGTAGTACCAACTTGTTTGGATACCTGGTATATATATTTAAAATTTCTGATTTTTTTGTGTAAAATTCACTCTTATACTTTCGAACAAATAAACTTATTTCGTAAAATACTAAAGTAAGCAGTTTTAATTTTTTGAATAATGGGCGACATGAGTCTATAGGTTTAGCTCCACATATAGCCCTGATACATTTCTTTTGTCCAATGAATAATCTAGTTATGTCTACAGAGTTGCCCCATACTATAAGCCCATACCTAAGAGCTGACACCAATAACTCAAGTAACCGAAATATACAGTTTTCACAATAGAGTTTACGCTGAAATACTCTGATTAGTCTTAAGCAATGTGTATCTAATGCAAAAAAGCATTGTTATGTGCTGGAAATCCGATTTTGTCATAACTCCGATTTCAAATTTTGTTACTTTTTTAAATTTCAAGTAACCGAAATGGACAGTTTTCACAATTGAATTTACGCTTAAATACTCTGATTTGTGTTAAGCAATGTGTACCTATCTCATGCAAAAAGCATTGTTAAGTGCCATAATCAAACAATAAGTATAATTCAAACAATAAGTTTAAGAAAGTAGCCGAAGAACGTTTTTGTGCAAAAGCTTACTATACAGTAAATAATTTTATGAATGACAGCACACTTTGGGAATAAAGTAGCCCTCTGCAAGGCTATATTTATATATACTATAAAATAACTGTACTTTTGTTATTTAGTTTTAGTTCTGACATTTGTAAATCTTAAAAAAGAGCAATTTTCCATCTTTTTGGTAAAAGATGGCCCCATGCGAGTTTCTTACGCCGGTTCTTCTCGCTGGGCTAGTTCTCGAACCGGTGGTAGGCATCAAATAGTCTCGACGTTCAGAAAACATTTTGTAAAAATTTATTCTGAATAAAATGTTTTGATTGGCAAAAATCCGTTTTCAAATTTTGTTACTTTTTAAAAACTCAAATAACCGAAATGGACAGTTTTCACTATTGAATTTACGCTTAAATACTCTGATTTGCCTTAAGCAATGTGTATCTCATGCAAAAAGCATTGTTAAGTGCCATAAATCCGATTTTTGCCAAAAATCAGATTTCAAATTTTGTTACTTTTTAAAAACTCAAGTAACCGAAATGGACAGTTTGTACAATTGAGTTTACGCTAAATTACTCTGATTTGTCTTAAGCAATGTGTATCTAATGCAAAAAGCATTGTTATGTGCCATTAATCCGATTTTTGCCAAAAATCCGATTTCAAATTTTGTTACTTTTTGAAATTTAAAGTAACCGAAAACGACAGTTTTCACAATTTAGTTTACACTAAAATATGATTTGTCTTCAGCAATGTGTATCTAAAGCAAGAAGCATTGTTATGTGCTGGAAATCCGATTTTGTCATAACTCCGATTTCAAATTTTGTTACTTTTTTAAATTTCAAGTAACCGAAATGGACAGTTTTCACAATTGAATTTACGCTTAAATACTCTGATTTGTGTTAAGCAATGTGTATCTCATGCAAAAAGCATTGTTATGTGCCATAAATCTGATTTTTGCCAAAAATCAGATTTCAAATTTTGTTACTTTTTAAAAACTCAAGTAACCGAAATGGACAGTTTGTACAATTGAGTTTACGCTAAATTACTCTGATTTGTCTTAAGCAATGTGTATCTAATGCAAAAAGCATTGTTATGTGCCATTAATCCGATTTTTGCCAAAAATCCGATTTCAAATTTTGTAACTTTTTGAAATTTAAAGTAACCGAAAACGACGGTTTTCACAATTTAGTTTACACTAAAATATGATTAGTCTTGAGCAATGTGTAACTAATGCAAAAAGCATTGTTATGTGCCATAAATCCGATTGTGCACGATGAACGAATAAATGGTAAAAAATTAATATAACTTGTAAATTATGTTAATGTAAAATGATAGTGATTAACTTAGTTTGTGGAATCACCTGCGGCACTAACAGGCCGAAACCGACCAATCCCGCTTGAGGTATCGGACGCACTCTTCTATCTGTCTCGGTAGTCCTTGTCGCCGACAAGGATCACCGGCAGATAGAGAGGGAATGAGGCGACCGTTATATCGGGGGAGGGAGAGGAAATATAAATAGAACCGAAACAGGTTTTTGTCGATGATAATAGTCTGTTACTTCGTTCGAAATAGCGGCTATTACCCGTCCTGCTCACACCCATACATACGCCGACGTACCGAGTCCCAGTTAGGTCGTCTAGGGGTCACGCGATCAACAGCCACCAAAATTAGGATTCCCCAGTGTGCCACTATGAATCCCCAGGAGCGGTAACTGTTCGGATAGTTACTTCCCATTTCATCGCTATGTCTAGCAGAGCCCCCGACGCGGACGATGTGGAGCCTAGAGTGGGACGGATGCGCACTTTGTCGTCATCCTCCACTCGAAGCAACACCTCCGCCGCTAGTCCCAAGCCGGCTGCCCAGAGCCAGCCCAAGCATCCACTGGCCGGAGTAGTATACTCCGACCCCCACGTAAGCCGCAAAGTCGTCGGTAGCACGGCATCGCCTCGAAGCAAAGAGTCGTCGGCATCGAGGGGCGGGGCCAATGTTGTCCCCACCCCCGGATGTTCTCCGACGCCCCCCGCTCTCGAGACCCATTCACCGTCGCTCCGCACGGGCGCAGCCGAATCCACCAAGGCCAATTTCGAGACTTACAAGTCTTATTTGGACCAAGACGCCCTCCAATTGATCATGGCCCATTACAAGGGCCTAGGATTAATCCCAAGGGACCCACGCGAGCCTAAAGCGTTGCTAAAGCGCCCGCGCCTAGCAACCACAGACTCCCCCAAGTCCCCGACTCCTTCTCCGCCTTCCAAGCGGAATGACAAAGGCGACGTAGCCCACACATCGGCCCAGTCCTTCGCGGCAGTGGCCGGTGTCGCACCACAATCCCCTCAGGCGATGGATACGTCCGAGGCCCAAGCCCAACCTGGCCCCAGCGCTGCCAGCGCTGTGCCTAAGAGGCCCCGCTATCCCCCACTGATTGTGGAGCACCTCCCGGACTGGACCACCCATTTCGCCGCCCTGAAAGGGATTTTAGGGTTTTACCCCCACGGCCGCCCCTTCCAAAAGGGGATACGATTCACCCCGCAGGATGAAAAAGAGTACCGCGAGATCCAGAGATACTTGACGAAGTTGGAGGCAACCGACAAGATATCCTGGTTCTGCTACTCTCTTCCTGCGGAGCGTAACTTTAAGGTAGCCATTCGTGGGCTACCCGTGAACACGCCGCCCGAGAGCATCTCGGAAGCCCTAGCAGAGCTTGGTTTCGCCACCGTATTCGTACGGCAAATCAATGCCCGGAGAGGCAGACCCGGCTGCGTGTTTCACGCGGTCTTAGAGAAGACTCCTGACGTCTCCAAGGTCTATGCAATAAGTGAACTCCTTGGAATGGAGGGAATCACCATAGACGCTTGGAGAAGCAAGCAGGGGCCCGCTCAATGCCACCGGTGCCAGCAGTTCCGCCACACGAGCGCAAACTGCCACCGCAAGTTGGACTGTGTCCGCTGTGGCGCCGAGCACCCGGCCAGAGAGTGCACCCTCTCTAAAGAGGACACACCCATATGTGTGAACTGTGGAGGCCCCCATCCTGCAAATTTTGTTCGCTGCCCGGTCTTTATTAAAGAATCGCGCAACAAAAATGCAGGCCCAACGGCGCTCTCCTCGCAGCCCAAGCCAGGCCGCAACAGCAGTGCCCAGCGATCTGCCACAATAGCCCCAGCGCAGGTGCCTCCCTCGGAGTCGCAAGGCCAGACTCTAATGGCCAAGGCCAACGACCCGAAGCCGCGCAGGACCAAGACCAGAGGCAAAGGGAAAGGCAAAGGGAAGCGGTCGAAAAAACCCGCCCCCGCCCAAACCCCCTTCGTGCCCCAGACACCCACAGCCTCCTTTCCGGCGCCCACCCCCGGGGGAAAAACCACCCCGGGTTTCTCCGTGCCTGCCACACCCAAGGCAGTGACCTTACGTACCCCTAAGCCCAAACGTAAAGCGGCTCAGGCGGTACAGGACTCTAACTTTTCGCAGCTCCTGAATCAGGGTTGCGAATTAGTTACGAAAGTTTGCGCCGAGGTCCAAACTAGGGGCCCCGACACTCAAGCCATTATGGCACTGTCAGCGGCACTCCAGCTGCTTACCACTATAGTGTCCCAATGGAGCCCCTAAAAGTACTCCACTGGAACGCGAGGGGGGTGCTAAATAAAAGCACCATCCTACGCCACACACTCCACTCACACGGCGTCGACATAGCGCTCATTAGTGAAACTATGTTGTCGCCCGAGCGCAAATTCAGAGTGCCCGGTTATCACATATACCGCCAAGACGACGCTGTACGCGGTACACGCGGGCTCGTTGTGTGTGTTGCCCGGAGGATTGTACACCAAGTCCTCCCGGACACAAATACACATACCTTTTCATCCCATGGCGTGAAGTCCTACTAGAAGGCCGACCCACCCGCCTCTACGCAGCCTACAAGCCCCCCAAGAACGGCCTAAGTGTCGCCGACATTCACCGGCTCTTAGATTCAGAGCCGGCTGTTATAGCCGGCGACATGAATTCCAAGCACCCAGCCTGGAACTCTACGTGCTCGTGTCCAAATGGGAGAGCGCTTCATAATGACGCCGAGGCCAGGGGATATGAAGTCCTGGGCCCCGACGTACCCACCCGCTACCCGGATGACCCCAGCAAGACTCCGGAGGTCCTGGACATTGCCATATGCAAAGGCTTGTCCGGGAGAATAACGCAGGAAGTCCTCTCGGACAGCATGCAGTCCGATCACCTCCCGGTGATCCTGCACATAAGAGGACTCCCCACAGGCCTACACCCCAGGACTCCCAAGCCAAGGACAGACTGGGAACGATTTGCGGAGTATCTCCATCAAAATACCCCCTCGTTCCCAGTGTCTACTCCCAGCGAAGTAGACAACCTTGCCGAGGCCCTCCACTCTACCTTTCGTAGCACCCGGGAAAGTAGCGAGATCCCCGCTACCACTCGCACCACTAAGCCCCCCCTCCCCCAGCACCTCCGAGCCCTCATAGCTCGTAAGAGGTCACTGAGGAAGCTCTGGCAGCGCACACGATGCCCCAGAGTAAAGACGGAGTTAAACTCTCTCGCGGAGAGGGTCAAGTCGGAACTCGCTCTCATCAACGCGGAGAGATGGAACCGCTTGATTGACGACGCAGCGGACGACTGGCCCTCCCTATACAGGCTGTGCAGGAGCCTACAGAACACCCCCACACCCGTAAGGCCCCTACTGCACGAGGACGGTAACGTGCGGACATTTTTGCCCGGCACTTGGAGCAGCAGTTTGTCCCCTTCGCCTCCTCCGCCACCGACCACATCCGTGAGGTCGAGGACCGAGTGAGGCAGTTTAAGGAGAGAGAGCTCCCCACCACGGCCCCAGCTGCCATCACCCCGTCAGCTGTCAAACGGGTGCTGACACACCTCCCGATCAAGAAGGCCCCCGGAGTGGACGCCTTCACTAATGCCCATTTACGCCACCTGCCACACCGTTCCGTGGCAGCTATCACCCGTCTTTTTAACGGCATAATCCGCTCCGGGCATTTCCCCGGCATATGGAAGGTTGGGACGGTCATAATGATCCCCAAGCCCAGGAAAGACGTGAGAAAGGCGGAAAGCTACCGCCCCATCACCCTCCTCCCAGCTATCTCCAAAGTTTTTGAGAGGACCTTAAAAAAAAAAAATCAACTGTCCATTTCGGTTACTTGAGTTATTAAAAAGTAACAAAATTTGAGATCGGATTTTTGGCAAAAATCGGATTAATGGCACATTACAATACTTTTTGCATTAGATACACATTGCTTAAGACAAATCAGAGTAATTTAGCGTAAACTCAATTGTACAAACTGTCCATTTCGGTTACTTGAGTTTTTAAAAAGTAACAAAATTTTAAATCGGATTTTTGGCAAAAATCGGATTTATGGCACATAACAATGCTTTTTGCATTAGATACACATTGCTCCAGACAAATCAGAGTATTTTAGCGAAAATTCAATTGTGAAAACTGTCGTTTTCGGTTACTTTAGGTTAAAAAAGTAACAAAATTTGAAATTGGATTCATGGCACATTTGAATGCTTTTTGCATAAGATACACATAGCTTCATTCAAATCCGAGTAATTTAGCGTAAATTCACTTGTACAAACTGTCTATTTCGGTTACTTGAGTTATAAAAAATTAACAAAAATCGAAATCGTTTTAACTGCAATATAGCGTAAGTGAAGTTAAGCCTGGTGAAGTAAGGGCGCATAGATCAAGAATTTTGGTTCTACATGAGATCTAACCACTTTTTGATAGATTTTGATTAAGGTGTAGGTGTAGAGCTTGGCTTTATACGATATCTGATAACTTTTTCACAGGGTAAGCTGTGTAGGATCGTCTTGACAACTTTTTTACATGAAAATGTTTTTGGTGGGATTTCATTTATTTTTGTAAGCTTATCAATGGACTTTTTTTTTTTTAAAGATAACCTATTTTGACCCCGGGCCTTTACTTACGGAAAATAGAACAGTCAGCGCCTTAGCCTAGTGACGCCTAGTGACGTCGACTTATGTCACCGTCAATATTATACCGTGTATAAACTTTCACCGCAATTTTTAAGAGGTAGAGGCCGATTTTCAAATAAATGTCTCGTCCATATTTCTTTATTTGTTATATTATTATATTATAATTATTTTATATATAAATATAAATTATAAAATATACATTATTTTATTGCTGGAGTGAAACTAGTATAAATTCAACACCAATAATTCGAGAATTTGAGAATTACTTATATGTATATACGAGGGAGATTGCCTTTAATAAAGCATGTTGATACTTATTTAAATAATACAGTAAGTCTATAATAATATTGTATGTAGACGACGGTCACCGCCATCTGTTGGTCACTAGAGGTACTAATTCTTGTACGGCTCTTATAAACTTATGCTAAGTGCTTACACCTAAGTGCAGCTTAGAATTTTTGAAGGAAAAAAAAAGTATTTATTTTTATTTTCGAAAAATACCTTAAGGTTTTCTTTTGATTATGGCCATCTTTAAACGTCATGACGTGACGTGTTAAAAATCAAATTATTATTATGTTAATAGTCATAAGATTAAACACTAAAATTATTTATACATTGATCGTGTAATATTTTCGTTTATTGTTATCATTATAACGTTACCGACTGTTAAATGTATTGATAAATGTGTGTTTAGATGTTTCATAGTTCCAAACATAGATTGCGCTGTTAGCCACCTACATCGCGCTATCAAAGTGTCGAACGGTTTTTACATAAGATTCCCTCTAAACATAATAATTATGTGGATCGTCCTGGCTCCAAGTGCGCGCGTGTGTTCTTGTTCCCCGTGCCCGTGCCGACCCCCCACTGATTGCAGCCCAGAAACTCCATTCAGCGTCCGTTAATGCACATTCGATTTGTTTAAAATCGTTCGTGTATTTCGCATTGCTTTCGCCTGATCCCCGTCGGAATTCGTTTCGACGTTGGGGTCACGGAGATCCAGTTCCCCTGTGCGTGTACGTGTCGTGTTCGCGTGTGCCGTGCCCGCATAGTGAGTACCTTTTGTGTGTGTTTATTAACTGAGACATGACTCCATTAAGTGTTTAGTGTATTTAGTGTGTAGTTGTGTTTATGACATATTAACATGTCCGACCGCGAGTCGCGGCCCGCCAGTCGCGATCCTCGCCTCTCGCCCCGTGCGTCGTCTGGCCCGTCGCGTGCCTCGTCCCGTTCGAGGTCGCGTACACCCCAGCACCGCCGAGGCTACCTGAAAACCGTCGAGTATAGCAGCGGAAAGGATACCGCTCGCTCCAGCCCGTCACCGGCATTCTCGCGAGAGGGTACTGTTACCCCCCCGCCCGAATGTTTTCCGGTGGCGGCCAGCCGCGAGTCTGGGCCCCCTGCCCGCCCTGCCGAAGAAGGATCGGCCCTACCGCAGCGCGCCACGCGCCGCAATAGCGAAGAATTAGGCGGGCACTTCAAGCCCGTCCTACCAACGAGGATGTGCACCGACGTCACCGAGACAGGTACCCCCCTCACCCCCGCATCGAGTGCCGTGTCGCCGTCCCCGGCAGCTATGATGCTCCCGCCACCCTCGCCGCACCCGTCGACTTCGACGGCTACAAAACGGCCACGACAGGTCGAAATATCCCCGCATGTGTCCCCGCCGGCTAAACGTAACGAGGGCGTTACGTCATACGCCGCGGCGACCCTGCGAGAACCAGCGTCCGTCGCTACACCCCGAGCCGCCTCCCCGATGGACACCGCCCCGGTACAGCCAGCAGCCACGCCGCCGCCAGCCCGTGCCCCCAGGTGCCCGCCGATCGTTGTGGAGAAGCTAGACAACTGGACCACCCACTTCGGCGCCCTGAGTGAGCAGCTGGGTCACAAGCCCACCGCCCGCGCATACGGCCACGGTGTCAAATTCACGCCCAGCAGTGAACGAGAATACCGGACCATCCAGAACTATTTATCTGAACTGAGTAAGTCCAATGCTAGTACTATTAATTGGCACTCCTACGCCCTCCCCCAGGAGAGGGGGCTGAAGGTGGGCTTGTATGGCCTTCTCATGAACACCCCCCCCGATGAAATAAAGGAGGCGCTTGCGCAGCTCGGCTTCGAGGCCGAGTATGTTTCCCGGGTAACCGGAAGAAAGGACCGCCCCGGATGTATTTACTTCGCTTTACTAAAGCGGACCCCGGGACTCACACCTGCCATTTATGAAGTAACGGAGTTGCTTCACATGAATATTAAAGTGGAAGCCTGGAAGGGCAAGGACGGCCCCTCCCAGTGCCACCGCTGCCAGCAGTTCCGCCACTCCAGCCGGAACTGCCACAGGAAGCTCGCGTGCGTCAGGTGTGGCGGTGAACACGCCGCCGCAAATTGCCCGCTCGCCCCCGACCAGCCCCCCTTTTGCGTGAACTGCAAAGGGGCCCACCCAGCCAACAAAGTAGCCAATGTTGCTACTGAACTATGTACAGAGAATATATTTGAATGTTGCGCGTTAAAAATACCGATGTATAAGTTAATTATAATATGCGTTTACAGAACTCCAAAATCTAATTTTACACAATTTCTAAATAAATTTGACATGCTTCTATACAAATTAGGAAATAGGGACATGAAAAATATTGTTATTGTTGGTGACTTTAATATTGACATTTTGAAAAATACTAAACATAAAAATGAATTCATTGACTTATTAAAAAATTATAATATTATGAATCACATAAATACGGCAACTAGACAAAAATCTTGTATAGATTTATGTCTTAGCAACATGGTAAATACTATAGGTGAAGTAAAACCATTGGGATTATCGGATCACGATACTGCTCAATTTTTGTCGATACCTATAAGAAACATAACGCCAATACATTCCTTTATTTTTCAAAGGGACTTAAGTAAACAAATATAGATACTTTTAGGAAACATATAAAAAATTTAACATGGTCTAATGTGTATCAGATTCCGAAATTGGAAGAAGCATTCAATGAATTTTATGATATTATTATAACTATATATAACTTGTGTTTTCCTATACTCAAACGCAAATTAAAAACATCCGATATAACAGTTAAATGGCTGACTAAGGGTATAAAAATATCATGTATAAAGAAAAGAAAGCTTCGGTTCCAATATTATAAAAATAGGAGCATGGAAAGTAAAATAAAATTCAAAACATATTCGCAGGTTCTAAAAAAGAGTATAGATATTGCTCAAAAAAATAGTAATAAAAAATATATTCTTAATTCAAATAATAAATGCAAAGCGTCGTGGAAAGTAATTAATAGAAACAAACATAATACTAAAAATAAAAATACTATAGATGAAATCTATTACAAAAATGAAATTATACAAAATCCAACAAAAATTTCAAATATACTAAACGATAATTTTTTAAATACAACTTACGAAGAACAATCAATTAAAGAAAAAACAAATAAAAAACTGCATACACTTACAAGAGAAGCAAATACTATTTTCTTAGAACCAACAAACGAAAATGAAATTATTTTAGTAATCAAATCTTTAAATAATTCATACTCCACAGGGTACGATGAAATCTCTACACAAGTATTAAAGAACTGTGTATTGGAACTGGCCCCAGTTTTAACGTACCTAATTAATTTATCCTTGGAAGAGGGTAAATTTCCGACCAAACTTAAAATTTCCGTTATAATTCCTTTATTTAAAGGTGGCAATAAAAAAGACATTAATAATTATAGACCCATAACCCTAATCCCAATAATATCTAAAATTTTTGAGAAAATTATGCACAAGCGTCTTATGTCTTTTATAGAGAAAAATAATATTCTAGCCAAGGAACAGTACGGATTCCAGAAAGAGAAATCCACTACACTAGCATGTTTCTCACCGATAAAAAAAATTACAGAGTGTGTTGACAAAAAGAAAGCAGTATCGGCGGTGTTTTTTGATATGACTAAAGCTTTTGACCATGTGAACCATAAAATCCTATTACACAAATGTGAAAACTACGGTATCCGCGGGCTAGCTAATGAATGGATAGAAAGTTATATCTCACAGAGAACACAATATGTAAAGATTACAAAAACTAATAATAAACAGGAATCGGTATCATTTACTTCAGATAGTAGAGTAAAGACCAAAGGAGTCCCACAGGGTAGTGTTTTAGGCCCTTGTCAAAAGGGGAAAGAAGATATAATAAAATTAAAGAAAGCTAAAATATGATAAAGTAGAATGGCCAAAAGTTAACTGTAAAAATATATTAAAGTGTAGATTTACTAAAATCAAAATTCAAAGTAAAACGCTAAGCCAATGTATTTATAAGTTTTATTATATCACACTACTTATATTTTAATTACAAGAAATTAAGACAATTAGCAACACACCATTTTATATACTACACTTCCTTTTATCAATAAATAAATGTAACCAAAATATCTTAAACAGCTTTGTAATATTTTTACTGTACTAGGAATAGAATTTAAACAATAAATAATAAACTATGGAATAAAATATAATAGTTGTATTTAACAACCTGGTAATTTACTTTTTATTTAAAAGTACCAATCAGCAAATTAGAATATTTTTACAATATACCAATAATTTATCATTAAAATATATTTCCAAGTATTAAAATATATTAATAAATTATTTACTACTAAAACACTATAATAAAACGAGACATAATAATATTACTTAGCTACAACATAATATAGAGGCTTTCAGAAAATATGGTACTTATCTTAAATGTGTCTCTCTCACTATCTGGTTCAGAACTGAAGCCAATATAGCGGACATATTCTTTTATAAGTATAATTTGGCGCCATTTTCACCGGAAGATATAACACAATGACAATATTATTTTAAAGCGGAAGTTCGTAGAATAATTTACAATATTATGAAATACTGAAATTGACATACAAAAATGTTTACAATGAATGTTCAATTATTTTCACATTATTTCAGAATTTAACCTTAATAATTATATTTTTATTAAACATATCAAATTATTAAATTGTAGAACCGGAAATAATAATATACTGACATAAATTTCAAAGTGACTTAAAAACTACTTTGTTAAGAATTACATAATTATTTGTGTTTATTAAATTATTCACAACATAATAAATTCATAGTTAGTTACAATTTAAATTTGTTACAAATTGCCATATTAATAATCAAATCTGACACCCTCTTCTTTTTATTATTTATATAAATGACATACCTAGAGTTATTTCTCATTATTGTACAATTTTCGTAGATGACATCTCTATAATAGTTAATAATAAAAATGATTTGACATATAACTTAGATATTAATAATGCTGTTAATGACATAATTGAATGGATGGACTATAATAATTTAAAATTTAATATTAAAAAAACTACATTTATGCAATTTTATAACAAGGGTAATAGAGGTAGAGATCTATGTATAACATACGATAAACATGAGATTAGTGAGTCGCGTGTTGTAAAGTTCTTAGGTATTAATATTGATAATAATCTATCGTGGAAACCACATATTGAGCTGACATGTAAGAAAATAAACAAATACGTTTATCTCCTTAGTCGTCTAAAAAAGACAACTTGCACACAAACGGCATTAACTGCGTACCATGCATTTGTGGTGTCAGCTCTTAGGTATGGGCTTATAGTATGGGGCAACTCTGTAGACATAACTAGATTATTCATTGGACAAAAGAAATGTATCAGGGCTATATGTGGAG
The DNA here is from genome assembly GCA_905187575.2 of Celastrina argiolus. Classification (NCBI taxonomy): domain Eukaryota; kingdom Metazoa; phylum Arthropoda; class Insecta; order Lepidoptera; family Lycaenidae; genus Celastrina; species Celastrina argiolus. The sequence goes on along the minus strand of LR994581.1, from coordinate 24,331,265 downwards.
CTAAACCTATAGACTCATGTCGCCCATTATTCAAAAAATTAAAACTGCTTACTTTAGTATGTTTGTATATTTACGAAATAAGTTTATTTGTTCGAAAGTATAAGAGTGAATTTTACACAAAAAAATCAGAAATTTTAAATATATATACCAGGTATCCAAACAAGTTGGTACTACCAATTACACAAACAACATTTTTGAGTAAAGCCTGTTATTGTATGTCTATCAAAATCTATATCTATACATATAATAAATCTGTAGAGGGGTCATGTCTGTACATTAAGAATATTTAAGTGAAAATTAAAAAAAGGGGGTCTATATAAGCCACAGAACCTAAAAATAACATTTTTGAAAAAAATGTCTGTCTGTCTGTCTGTCTGTCTGTCTGTCTGTCTGTCTGTCTGTCTGTCTGTCTGTCTGTCCATATGGGAATGTTTGTCGTCGCATCACGCTAAAACCACTGTATGGAATGAAACGAAATTTGGCAGGCAGGTAGCTTACGACCTGAAGAGCATTATAGGAAATTATTATCCCGAAAAACGAAAGGGTTCCCGTGGGATCTTCAAAAAATTGTAGCTGCCTATTTGACGGTATTTCAGCCAAACTACTCAACGTATTTAAATGAAATTTGGCAGGCAGGTAGCTTATGATCTGAAGAGCATTATTGGAAATTGTTATCCCGAAAAACGAAAGGGTTCCCGTAGGATCTTCAAAAAATTGTAGCTACCTATTTGACGGTATTTCAGCCATACTACTCAACGTATTTAAATGCAATTTGGCAGGCAGGTAGCTTATAATCTGAAGAGCATTATTATAAATTTTTTATCCCGAAAAACGAAAGGGTTCCCGTGGGATCTTAAAAAAATTGTAGCTACCTATTTGACGGTATTTCAGCCAAACTACTCAACGTATTTAAATGAAATTTGGCAGGCTGGTAGCTTATGATCTGAAAAGCATTACTAGAAAATTATTATCCCGAAAAACGAAAGGGTTCCCGTGGGATCTTCAAAAAATTTTAGCTACCTATTTGAAGGTATTTCAGCCAAACTACTCAACGTATTTAAATGAAATTTGGCAGGCAGGTAGCTTATGATCTGAAAAGGATTACTGGAAATTATTATCCCGAAAAACGAAAGGGTTCCCGTGGGATCTTCAAAAAATTGTAGCTACCTATTTGACGGTATTTCAGCCATACTACTCAACGTATTAAAATGCAATTTGGCAGGCAGGTAGCTTATAATCTGAAGAGCATTATTGGAAATTGTTATCCCGAAAAACGAAAGGGTTCCCGTGGGATCTTCAAAAAATTGTAGCTACCTATTTGACGGTATTTCAGCCAAACTACTCAACGTATTTAAATGAAATTTGGCAGGCTGGTAGCTTATGATCTGAAAAGCATTACTAGAAAATTATTATCCCGAAAAACTAAAGGGTTCCCGTGGGATCTTCAAAAAATTTTTGCTACCTATTTGAAGGTATTTTAGCCAAACTACTCAACGTATTTAAATGAAATTTGGCAGGCAGGTAGCTTATGATCTGAAAAGGATTACTGGAAATTATTATCCCGAAAAACGAAAGGGTTCCCGTGGGATCTTCAAAAAATTGTAGCTACCTATTTGACGGTATTTCAGCCATACTACTCAACGTATTAAAATGCAATTTGGCAGGCAGGTAGCTTATAATCTGAAGAGCATTATTGGAAATTGTTATCCCGAAAAACGAAAGGGTTCCCGTGGGATCCTCAAAAAATTGTAGCTACCTATTTGACGGTATTTCAGCCAAACTACTCAAAGTATTTAAATGAAATTCGGCAGGCAGGTAGCTTATGACTTGAAGAGCATTATTGAAAATTGTTATCCCGAAAAACGTAAGGGTTCCCGTGGGATCTTCAAAAAATTGTAGCTACCTATTTGACCTTATTTTAGCCAAACTACTCAACGTATTTAAATGAAACTTAGCACAAAGGTAGATTGTAACATGAAATAACCAACATAATATTTTTAACTGACTTACAAAAAAGGAGGAGGTTTCTCAATTCGTAAATATATGTTTGTTTTTTTTTTGTTTCTTCGCGGATATCTTCATCGTTTCTGAAACGATTTTAATTTTTTTTAATGTTGTGTAGGGTATAATTTAAATTTGATCCCATTGTCACCAAATGGTGACCTGATGATGGGATCCGTGAGGAATCGAAGGAAATCCTCAAAATTTATGTGAATTGATTTTGATTTTTTCTGAAGTAGTCTAAGCATATATTACCAAACAGTTAGGTTTTGCACCATATCCTGGATCTATAATATCAAAAAATTTCACGTTTCAGTAAGCTATATATATATATATATATATATATATATATTTAAATCTCAGACGGCTTCGTGCGTCTTTTCAAACTCGATACTTATTGCATCTCCCACTTCTAGTACGATTTAAAAGTGTCTGCGAGTGAATATTGTTATTTTATTTGCTTAATATGAACTTGGTCGTAATTATATTACATTTAAACACGGTATGCTGATATTCGATTTCAAATAATTCTCGGTCACTTTTGACGACCTCTCTTATTGGTACTTATGTAGCACACTGTATATTATCGTATATTATCGTATATAACTCGTCTTTTTTGACGTCCACTCATACTGGTACTTATGTAGCACACTGTATATTATCGTATATTATCGTATATAACTCGTCTTTTTTGACGTCCACTCATACTGGTACTTATGTAGCACACTGTATATTATCGTATATTATCGTATATAACTCGTCACTTTTGAGGTCCACTCATACTGGTACTTATGTAGCACACTGTATATTATCGTATATTATCATATATAACTCGTCACTTTTGAGGTCCACTCATACTGGTACTTATGTAGCACACAGTATATTATCGTATATAACTCGTACATAGTACTATTCTTAGTACGACCATTCAGCGTGGTAATCAAGTGGTGTGCGTATATTATCATATATGCCTTGTGCATTGTGCTTTCTTGCTACGTCCTTTTTTAACCGTAATCATATGGCACATTATATCTTCTAACTTAAGAGCTTCGCTCTTGTCGGTGGAGTTTTCTCCATTCCTCTCTGCACTCCGCCCTTCTCTTGACCTCCTGATACGACACGACCATTACTTTCTCTTTCACCTGGTCCATAAAAGTTCTTCTTGGCCTTCCACGTTTTCTTCTACCTTCTATCTTTCCTTCAATTATTCTTCTAATAAAGTTGTCGTGCCGTATCAAGTGTCCTAACATCTTTCCTCTCCTGTTCTCGATGGTTTTTAATATCTCTCTCTTTTCATTCACTAATTCCAAAACTTCTTCATTACTTTTCTTTTCAGTCCAACTTATTCTTTCCATTCTTCGCCAACACCACATCTCGAATGCCTCCAATCTCTCTCTATCGCGTTGTGTCATAGTCCACGTCTCGCTACCATACAAAGCAATGCTCCAGATATATATTTTAACTAGCTTTTTTCGGATGTAACGTGATACACGGGCTTTAAAAAGGTATTTTTTGTTGTTGAAGGCTTTCTTTGCTAATGCTATTCTTGTAACTATGTCTGATGTACACCTGGAGTCACTTGTGATGAGGCTTCCTAAATATCTAAACTGTTTGACTTGATCTATTGAAATTGAGTTGATAGTTATGGGGTTATATTTTTCTCTAGTCTTGGATGTAATTAATGTCTTAGTTTTATTAACGTTGATTTTCAATCCAAATTCTTTAAATACGAGGTCCATGTAGTTTACTAATTCTTCTAATTGTTTTGAATTTTCAGCTAGCGCAGCTATATCATCAGCAAAACGTATAAATTGGATATTTTGCCCGTTCATTTTTATTCCGCCTTTCCCTGACTCTACAAGTTTCCTGATTGCACACTCTATGAAGATGTTAAATATGAGTGGCGAGAGTGGACAACCCTGCCTCACACCTTGTCTGGTCTTTGCTATACCTTCCTCTTCTCCTATCCTTATTACCGTCTCTTGATTCTTATAAAGTTCAAATATTATTCTCCTATCTCTATAGTCAATTCCTGCTTGTTTTAAAACTGTCATCATAGATTTCCAATTAACTTTGTCAAATGCTTTCTCTAAATCAATGAAGGCAATATGTGTATCTAAATCTAATTCCATTCTCCTGTCTATTACTAATCTTAATGATAATATGGCTTCCCTCGTTCCTTTCTGTTGGCGAAATCCGTATTGATCTGGTCCCAAGTACTTTTCAGCAATAGGCCTTATTCTGCTTTGAATAAACAACTTTGCACATTATATATTTTCATTGATATATCCCACCGATTCTTCCTTTCTGTCAGCTAAATTAACTTAAAAACCACAACATTACTGTAGACCATTGCGTGTTATTTTTATTTAATATTTGGTTAGTCTGTTAGATCAGCTGTATGCCGTTCTGCACGCAATTTATTTTCTATCTTAACCTAGCATTCATAGACTGCGAAACAACATTTAACCGCGTGCCCCGTAAACAAGATTTTAGAGCAAGAGCTAGAAGTCTAGGTCGCAGATTAGGACATGACAGTAAGCACATGTAGGTAGCTGTAGTATCTAGAGATTGCTTACGTACAGGTACGGCCGAGCGGCAAGAGATGAGAGTAAGTACATGTAGGTAGCTGTAGTATCTAGAGATTGCTTTCGTACAGGTACTAGGCGGAGCGGCAAGATATGAGAGTAAGTACATGTAGGTAGCTGTAGTATCTAGAGATTGCTTTCGTACAGGTACTAGGCCGAGCGGCAAGAGATGAGAGTAAGTACATGTAGGTAGCTGTAGTATCTAGAGATTGCTTTCGTAAAGGTACTAGGCGGAGCGGCAGGATATGAGAGTAAGTATATGTAGGTAGCTGTAGTATCTAGAGATTGCTTTCGTACAGGTACGGCCGAGCGGCAAGAGATGGGAGTAAGTACATGTAGGTAGCTGTAGTATCTAGAGATTGCTTTCGTACAGGTACTAGGCCGAGCGGCAAGAGATGAGAGTAAGTACATGTAGGTAGCTGTAGTATCTAGAGATTGCTTTCGTACAGGTACTAGGCCGAGCGGCAAGAGATGAGAGTAAGTACATGTACGTAGCTGTAGTATCTAGAGATTGCTTTCGTACAGGTACTAGGCGGAGCGGCAAGATATGAAAGTAAGTACATGTAGGTAGCTGTAGTATCTAGAGATTGCTTTCGTACAGGTACTAGGCGGAGCGGCAAGATATGAGAGTAAGTACATGTAGGTAGCTGTAGTATCTAGAGATTGCTTTTGTACAGGTACTAGGCCGAGTGGCAAGAGATGAGAGTAAGTACAAGTAGGTAGCTGTAGTATCTAGAGATTGCTTTTGTACAGGTACTAGGTGGAGCGGCAAGATATGAGAGTAAGTACATGTAGGTAGCTGTAGTATCTAGAGATTGCTTTTGTACAGGTACTAGGCGGAGCGGCAAGACATGAAGCGATAGTGTGCGCTTCACCTGCTTGTGCAATACGATAGCTAACTAAATATGATGCCTCCGTGGCCTTTTCATTGATAGTTTGTGTTACATGCATCATTTTTTTTTAATTTCCAATAACTGTTCTTTTCTGCGAACAAAAAATTCTTTATTCTTGTCTCTAGACTCGGGGTGTACAGTTTCTAAATATCGGCAATTTGGCAGGTGCTATGGAACTATTAGGAAGCAGTTTACTATATAGCATGCAGAGAGGTGAGCCGTTGGAATCAACAAATCCGAAACTGATAAATGATTCATCATATTTCCTTTTTTTCGTCTTTGAAACCGTGGAACTTGACGTCGTGGCATCATCGTCTGGATCGGTAATTGCTGCATGCTCCGCGCGTACTGCTTTTGAACATTCAGCGTCATTAGAAGATGATGTTGCAACACGTTTAACGCCTTTAAGCCAACGTTCCATTCTTCTTTATTAATAATGTTACATCGTCAGGATGGTGGGGTCAAAATAATTCACAAGGTAGGAACTTATCGCTCCGAACGCTTCAACTGACTGACGAGGCGCGACGCGCGATCGCCACTTTTATACTTAGTCCTAGACGCAATCTCGAACATTCTCAAAAATACTCGAGTAGGCGCCTTTGATAAACAAAAAGCGGAAATAAAAATACAAAAATGCGTTGTAAACAATCTCGACTTTATGTTTTGAAGTTAGAGCCGAAAGTCGCTTGTTCACAACTATAATGTCTAATTCAGAGGCAGCTTTTATCAAAGGACGCGCGCTCACAATTATTAGTAGGTATGCGCGTGGCGGCGGCGCGGCGGGCGGAGTCAAAACGTTCGACCAGATAGAGGTATTTTCATTTTTTTTTCTAAATTCTTACGAAACCCCTACAGGGGTTTCGCGGAACCCTAGGGTAGGGTAAGCCTCTCATATCTTGTGAGATATCCATATGAAAGTTCTTTTGAAGAAGATATGCTTATGTGTTCACCGCTACCCACAAACACTACCGGGGAAGAAATTTTTAATAAAATAAACATATTTTTTGAAGAAAATAATCTCAGTTGGAACGATTGCATTGACATTTGTACAGATGGGGCCAAGGCGATGACAGGTAAAACAGCAGGAGCAGTGTCACGCATAAAAAATAAAGCGCCTTATTGTACTTCCAGCCACTGTATTCTGCATAGACAAGCACTTGCGATGAAGCAAATGCCGTAAAATCTAAAATTAATTATGGATGAAGCGGTAAAAATAATTAATTTTATTAAATCACGACCACTACAATCCCGATTGTTCTCATTATTGTGTGAAGATTATGGCAGCAAACATAAAACACTGCTGCTCCATACAGAAGTTCGCACTTCTGTGTCGGGGCTGTCTCGGGGTAAAACTTTAACAAGGCTATTTGAACTTAGAGCGGAGTTACGAATGTTCCTTTCAGCTGATACTTCTTTTAATTTGAAAGACCGTTTGTATGATAGAACTTGGTTGTTCCGATTGTCTTTTATGGCGGATATCTTTCAAAAACAAAACGAATTGAATTTATCATTGCAAGGTAAACAGACAACAGTGTTCCAGGCCTATAACAAAATATCTGCCTTCAAAAGAAAATTAGATTTTTGGATTGTTTGCGTTGATAAGAGAGAAATAGAAAGCTTTACGTTACTCAGTGAGTTTGTTAGCGATAACGACTCAGAAATGTTTCAAGATGATATGTTTAAAGAATTGGTCCAATATCTCACTTCGATGCGCGCATCTTTTGAAAAGTATTTTCCCGAAGAACAGAATACAAAAATAAAACTGAATTCATGGATTCATAATCCTTTTTTACCCAACTTGCAAAAGCCCGAAAGTATTTCAAACGAGATATATGAATCTCTTTTAGAAATGTCATCAGACATAAGTATGGAGTCACTGTTCAAAACGATGCCTCTCAAAAGATTTTTGTGCAGAATTCGTAATGAATATCCAATGCTTGGCAAAATGGCTCTGAATATTCTTCTCCCGTTCCCAACAACATATTTGTGCGAAACAGGATTCTCAACGTATGCAGTAACGAAAACAAAATATCGCAATAGACTGGACGCCGAACCTGATACGAGACTGCAACTGTCTTTTATCAAACCTGACATCAACCAATTAATGAAAAATAAAAAACAGTTTCATACCTCCCATTAGTTAGATTTTTTCTTTTTTAATATCTTGTAATAATGTACTTGCCATGTGGCATGTTAAAGTAAGTAATAATTAGTAACTGTTACATTATACATACTTTTATTATCTTTATTAATAAAGAATACACTTTTAAAAACTATTATTTTATTGTAGGGTTCCGTCAAGTATTTTGCTTTCCAAAAGTGTTCCGCCACCAAAAAAAATTTGAGCACCGCTGGTTTAACATAATATAATAACAGTTTTTTTTTTTCTAATTGAGCAAAACGACAAAAAAAAAACTTAGAAAATAATAATCAGTCTTATAAAATTGCATACACTGCAGCGTCGTCACGGCGCCCGGCCGGCTAATAACTGTCGAGATACTGAAAACAAAACATTACCACACAACTCTCACCCCGCACCTTGAGCGGCCTCTCATCGATGCTGATTTGTTTCTTTTGGCGGACGCAATTAAATCCATCCTTTATATTGATTAAAACATAAAATATTTGTGATATATACGGTACCTAACCTTGAGCGGCCTCTGATCTCTGACGATTTGTTTCTTTTGGCGGACGCAATTAAATCCATCCTTTATATTGATTAAAACATAAAATATTTGTGATATAATACGGTACCTAACCTTGAGCGGCCTCTGATCTCTGACGATTTGTTTCTTTTGGCGGACGCAATTAAATCCATCCTTTATATTGATTAAAACATAAAATATTTGTGATATATACGGTACCTAACCTTGAGCGGCCTCTGATCTCTGACGATTTGTTTCTTTTGGCGGACGCAATTAAATCCATCCTTTATATTGATTAAAACATAAAATATTTGTGATATATACGGTACCTAACCTTGAGCGGCCTCTGATCTCTGACGATTTGTTTCTTTTGGCGGACGCAATTAAATCCATCCTTTATATTGATTAAAACATAAAATATTTGTGATATATACGGTACCTAACCTTGAGCGGCCTCTGATCTCTGACGATTTGTTTCTTTTGGCGGACGCAATTAAATCCATCCTTTATATTGATTAAAACATAAAATATTTGTGATATATACGGTACCTAACCTTGAGCGGCCTCTGATCTCTGACGATTTGTTTCTTTTGGCGGACGCAATTAAATCCATCCTTTATATTGATTAAAACATAAAATATTTGTGATATATACGGTACCTAACCTTGAGCGGCCTCTCATCGATGCCGATTTGTTTCTTTTGGCGGACGCAATTAAATCCATCCTTTATATTGATTAAAACATAAAATATTTGTGATAATACGGTACCTAACCTTGAGCGGCCTCTCATCGATACCGATTTGTTTCTTTTGGCGGACGCAATTAAATCCATCCTTTATATTGATTAAAACATAAAATATTTGTGATATATACGGTACCTAACCTTGAGCGGCCTCTCATCGATACCGATTTATTTCTTTTGGCGGACGCAATTAAATCCATCCTTTATATTGATTAAAACATAAAATATTTGTGATATATACGGTACCTAACCTTGAGCGGCCTCTCATCGATGCCGATTTGTTTCTTTTGGCGGACGCAATTAAATCCATCCTTTATATTGATTAAAACATAAAATATTTGTGATATATACGGTACCTAACCTTGAGCGGCCTCTCATCGATGCCGATTTGTTTCTTTTGGCGGACGCAATTAAATCCATCCTTTATATTGATTAAAACATAAAATATTTGTGATATATACGGTACCTAACCTTGAGAGGCCTCACATCTCTGCCGATTTGTTTATTTGGCGGATGCAATTAAATCCATCATTTAAATTGATTAAAATAAAAAAAAAATCTGATATTCGGTATCATCAAACGCGGAGAATTGAACAGTGACAAAATCGCGTATACAATATACGCCGCACAAAGCGACCTCGCGGTGCGTGCGGCAAGTCGCTGAACTAAATTATGCGCCGGATTTTATTCCCGAAGCAAAAATACGTCCATGCCAAAATTTTTACCAGACACTGGTACAGTAATATGACGGCTACAGAAAAAAAATCAGGGCTCGTCAATCTTGCGTCCGTATACAGGACGCAGTAAATCGGGTAGACGCATGATGGTCGGTAAAAGCCGCCATGTTCGACGCAGCATAGGTAGTGGGATCTATATATATATATATATATATATATATATATATATATATATATATATATTATGTTGAAAAATTTCGCGCTGCTCTGGCTTACGCCAGAGCAGCGGTAGACTTTTTCTCTTTCTACTATTTTTTTTTATCTAATCGTTTTTGTTTTTCATTTTCCGTCCTCAAATAATCGTCGTCTGATCATTCGAGAATTATTCCTACTTAGTCTATACCCATCACAAAAAATCTGAAAATTAAATAATTTTAAACAAAAAAAAAACGACTTCAAAAGGTAAACTAAAAGGAACAATTAAATTTACTTCGCACAAAGTAATACTTATTTTCCAGTACAAGTGAAAATAATTATTACTTTGTGCGAAGTAATTTATTATTATACTTAGGTTTTGCAAATACGATTAATAAAGTATAGGCGTAGGATAGTTTTTTTTCAAGATATGAATGAGATGTCATAGGTACATTTAAATTAGAAAAGTTATGTCAATATAAGTAAGATTTTATGTTTTTCATGATATTTTTATTTATTCGTTTTTATGCTAGGTACGGCTTGGGTTTTTTCTTTCTTTTGGACTTTTGTTATTTTGTCGTCTAAAGCAAGTTAGTACTTTAACCGTAAAGTCCCAAAGTAGGCTACATGTTTGTTAGCGTAGGTAATTAATAAATAAAAAACCGGGCAAGTCCGAGTTGGAATTGCGCACCGAGAGTAGACTTTTAAAAAATTTGGCGCTCGGCGCCAGCAGCGCAGCGTCGGTGTGAAAACGATCATCGTCTGCAGTCGCTGCGGCGTAAAGTCCATACAAATCTCAGTACAGAGATCTTCGTCGCGTATATGAGTGTACTATCAAGTAGTCCCGTTCGCATAAAAGAAAAAAAATATTATACATACAGACGAATTGAGAACCTCCTCCTTTTTTTGAAGTCGGTTAATAATACACGGTCATTTTTCGAGCTGGTAGTAATAGGAATCGTTAGCATTTTCATAGAAAAAAACGGCCATTATTTGACAATAAATTATTATCATTACTCTATCGGCCTACTTCTTTTGCTTATGCACGTCTAATACCGTGTATAAAGAAGCATTAACTACTATAAATTAGTGATTTTAAATATCCAAACGACAGTATTCATAAACTAAAAATGTATTTGAACTGCTGCCCTAAATCACTTTTCCACGCGTACGAAGTCGCGGGCACAGCTAGTATACAATAAGCTCCCCGAAAACTTAAAAGGACTTACTTATAACATGTTTAGAAGAAGACTGTACAACTGGCTCGCTGAAAAGTGTTTTTACACCATAAATGAATTTTTAGGACATACTGATTAATTAAATTTAGTTGTTTTTTTTTGCAAATTTATGAATATTATTAGGTACAATGAAAATTAAAATGGATTAATAATATTGTTGTTCCAATTAAATGACATAATAATATTTTCAATCTAATATATTTTATAAACTGTAATTGACATTTTTTATATTAAGATGACTTTTAATTTTTTGATTTATTGACATTTTAATTATTATTGTATGACATCTAATTTTATATCCAATTAATTCACTGTACTTTTTATTTATACATTTTATTTATACTTGCATAGTGACATTTTAATTAATAGTGTTGTATATCCAATTAATGTATATGGTTGAAAATGCAGGTTGCCATGATGTAATATTAAGAATTAACAATAATATACTATGTGGTGTTGGAAGGTAAATACATAATATAGGGGGTTAAGATGATTATAATATAGGGACATTTTTATTTTTTTAATTAAGCATGAATTTCATAAGATAAATCCTTTAGACTTTTAGTAATATTAAGTTATTAAAATATTTCCATGTCCATATGGGCTGAAATTGCGAAAAAATAAATAAATAATGTAACAACTTATGTAACCAATTTCTTGGAATAAATAAATCTTTATCTTTATCTTTAACAACCGGAACTGCCCTGCGCTCCAGAGAGAGGCAAGGAACCGACGCGCCGGCCCGCTCGCGCGCACTACGCGCAACGCAGCCCCGCGCGTCAACCGCGGACCCGCGGTGCCGGATACAGAGGTACCGCCGCCCCCCCCTACAACCTGCAACCGGTGGAGTAGCGGCGCAAAGAAGGAAGAAGAAGACGAAGACAAGAAGGAGGAGGGCAACGTCCGGCGCCACTTCCACGGCCGCCACGGACACCGAAGCTGAGACTTCCGCCCCCCCACCCCCATGGCCGACACCGCGGCTATGGACGTTTCCAGGCGCCCACTAATACTACCGAAGTGGCCCCTGCTGTCGCAGCTTCCGCTGCCCCCCCCCCCCCCGCCCCCCCCTATCCCCTCGACTACTCGTAGGGTTAGGATCAATGACGCTCAGCCTTTAGACTCCGCTGAGCTCACAAAACAACTTTTTCTCCTCGCCATGGATACTTATGACAAAATCCGGGCGGGAGAAGATATTTTCGCCTCCCTATTGCAGGCTTTCCCCCGGGGAGCCTCCCTCGTAACGAAATTAATTTCGATATGGCTGCCCACAATCCAGCGTCGCTAAGAATTATATACTGGAACGTCCGGGGGGTCCGTGGCAAGGCGTCTTCAATGCAACATCTTCTCCACGAACAACAAGTGGACGTCGCCTTGCTGAACGAGACCTTCCTCTCCCCCCCCGGACCGGTTCAGAGTTCCCGGCTATATTGTTTATAGGCAGGATTACCTAGGAGGAGGTCGCGCAAGCAGAGGCCTAGCTGTATTGGTCGGCAGAAGGCTCCTGCACCAGGTGTTGCCAGCTCCCCCTGTGACATCGTTATACGCTCACGGTATTGAATTGTTGCTAGGTACCACCCGCACACATCTCTACGCATGTTATAAGCCCCCGGGGGCTCGTTTAGATATCTCCGACATCCGCAGGCTCCTATCGGAAGAGCCTACCGTGATTGCCGGGGATCTGAACTGTAAGCATCCCGGGTGGGGCTCAAGGTCGGCGAATGCAGATGGTACCAGACTCTTCGCAAATGCGGAAAGAAACGGCTACGCGATTGTCGGCGCGTACGCCCCCACCCATTATCCAGATAACTCTTCGCAGTCCCCCGACGTTCTAGATATAGCCGTCACCAGCAACTTGCCGGGCGTGTTCCACCAGGAGGTGCTTGACCTGGCCTACGGCTCCGACCATCTTCCGGTCCTGGCCACTGTCAGCGCTTCTCCGTCGAGCGTCCCCTCTCCCCAGCGGCGTCCGATCCGCGATTGGGACATTTTCTCTCAGCAGCTGTTCGAGTCGACCCTGAACGTGCCGGTCAGCTCCGCGGAGGCGGTCGAATCGTTGGCAGCCCAGCTAACGGACGCGATCACCTCTGCGTTAGAAGCGGCCTCCACTCCGGCGTCCTCACAGCAGCTGAGAAGACCCGCTCTACCGCGCCACGTCGTCGACCTTTTAGCCGACAAGAAACGGCTCCGTCGACGCTGGCAGTACACCCGCTGCCCCTCCTTGAAAACTCAGCTGAACCGGCTAAACGCCGAGGTAAGGAAGGAGCTGAACCAGCTCAAGGAGGCTAGTTGGACCCAGCGCATCCTGGAGGCGGGAGAGGACTGGCGCTCTCTCCACCGACTTTGCCGCAGCCTCACTAACACTGCTGTTCCCGTCAGACCACTGCTGCATCCAGACGGTAACCTACGCTACCGTTCTGAAGACAGGGCGGAAATACATGCCGAGCACCTGGAACGCCAATTCTCCCCACTGCAGACCACCGCAACGGACCACATCCGGACCATCTCCGAGGAGGTTAAGGTATTCCTTCTCTCTCCTTCCGACCCCCCCGACTTCTCCTTTTCCCCGAGAGAGGTACAAAAAACCATCTCTCGTCTCCCTCCCAAGAAGGCCCCCGGCGCTGATGGTATCCCCAACGTCGCCCTCCGCCACCTTCCCTTCAGGACGGTGGCCGCTCTCACTCGCCTCTACAATGGCATTATTAGAACAGGCCACTTCCCATCCATCTGGAAGATGGGATTAATCATCACTATACCAAAGCCCCATAAAAATCTACGACAGGCCGCCGGCTATCGGCCTATCACACTCCTCTCTACTCTCTCCAAAACCCTTGAGATCCTTCTCCTCAAGCATCTTAACCCATACCTTCCTCCTCGTGAGGAGCAGTTCGGCTTTAGGTCCCAGCTGAGCACCACATTACAGCTGGTGCGAGTCGTCCACCACCTCACCGTTGCGGCCAACAAAAGGGAATCATCGGTCGCAGTCTTCCTGGACATGGAGAAGGCGTTCGACAGTGTCTGGCATGACGGCCTCCTGTATAAGCTCATTCGAGCTAACGTGCCCCGCTGCATGGTAAAGCTGCTGGCATCATTTCTCGCCAATCGGTCCTTCAGGGTCCGTGTTGATGGTGTGCTGTCGTCGGAGCGGCCGATAACAGCCGGAGTTCCCCAGGGCAGTGTGCTCTCGCCTGCGCTGTACAATTTGTACGCCAGCGACGTGCCCAAGCACCCGGATACCATGGGGGCGCTCTACGCCGACGACACAGCGTTTATCGCCACATCGCTGACCCCGGCCCACGCTGCGATCAAAATGCAGCGAACGCTCGACCTGCTTCCTGACTGGCTGAGCAAATGGCGACTCTCTGTTAACGCAGGGAAGTCCCAAGCGCTCGCCGTCACCAGAAAGAGGCGCGGGCTCCCGCCCCCTCTTAAGATAGGAGATGCAGCGATCCCCTGGGGAAAAACAGCCAAGTACCTGGGTGTCACCTTGGACCGCGGACTCACCATGGGCCCGCAGTGCAACGCAGCGGTTGGGAAGGCCAGAGCAGCACTAGCCAGGCTGGCGCCGGCCTACACAGCACCGCAGATTTCGCTAAGTATGCGCGTAGCTCTTTTTAAAATCTACATACGCAGCCGCCTTACTTACGCAGCACCTGCCTGGCACCATCTGCTCTCGGCATCCATGAAGAAGCGGATGCAGAGGTTGCAGAACAGCGCGCTGCGCCGAACCGCAGGTGCACCGTGGTTTGTGCGAAACACTACCATCGCGCGAGATCGTTTAGGTTAGCATTTCGGCACTATTTTGGCTTTTCTCCGCGTTCTGTCGCGGAGGGTTCGGTCCTAAGAACTTTGGCTTTTGCGTCCGGTATTCGTGCCGGGCGCGCCATTTTTGTTTTTTCCCCACGTAGAGGGATCCGTTGGATCCCTGGTCGTGGTTCTCCACCCGGGGCCCTCCCAAAAAAGAATCCAGTCGAGGGCTTCCGTCGGGTGTGAGATTTCATACGTCGAGAATAATTATGTTATTGTAACTCAAAATTCAAAATTCAAAATTCAAAAAATTTTATTTCCAAGTTAAACTTAACAAGCTATTTTCGGAAAGTCAACAAAAATACTACCACCGGTTCAACCCTAGCCCGCCGAGAAGAACCGGCGTAAGAAACTCGGACGGGGCCATCTTTTAGCAAAAAGATGGAAAATTGTTCTTTTTTTAAAAAGTGTAAACATAATATGTTAACAATGTAAAAACTTAATCTATATATTATAACAAAAGACAGAGTACATAAAGTACATTGAGGTAGCCTTGCATGTGGCCATCTTATTCCCAAGGTGTGCAATCGTCAACAAAATCATTGACCTTATAATAAGCTTTAGAACAAAGACGTTCTTTAACTACAATTTTAAATTTATTGATAGGGAGGCTCTGAACGTTATTTGGGATTATATTGTACAGGCGTATACATTGACCTTTAAATGATTTACTAACTTTACTCAGTCTGATCACCGGTATATCTAGCTTGTGCTTATTTCTAGTGTTCCTATTGTGATTGTCGCTTTTCATTTTAAAATTACTTAAATTCTTTTTAACGTACAACACATTGTCTAAAATGTATTGAGAAGCAACGGTAAGGATACCAATTTGTTTAAACTTCTCTCTTAGAGATTCAAAAGAGGACATTTTGTAAATTGAACGTATTGCCCGCTTCTGCAGCACAAATATTGTGTTAATGTCGGCGGCATTTCCCCATAAGAGAATGCCGTAAGACATCCTACTATGAAAATAACTAAAATATACTAATCGCGCCGTGTCTTCGTCAGAAATTTCTCTAATTTTTCTAACCGCATATGCTGCAGAACTGAGCCTACTTGCAAGATTGGCAATGTGAGGACCCCACTGTAATTTACTATCTAGTGTTATACCCAGGAACACAGTGGAATCCTCTAGTTTCATTTTCTCATCATTTAATAGTATATTTGTTTGTAATTGCTTAACATTGGGCAAAGTAAATTTTAAACATTTAGTTTTTTTAGAATTTAATATTAAGTTATTAACATTAAACCAATGTACTATTTTTGAGAGAGCACTATTTACCTCGTCATAATTTGACTGTTGTCGCTTCACATTAAAAATGAGTGAAGTGTCATCGGCAAATAATACTATCTCATGTTTATCTTTAACTAGATAAGGTAAGTCATTAATATAGATGAGAAAAAGAAATGGGCCTAAAATGGATCCCTGTGGGACACCTAATTCTATTTTAGTCCCAGTGGACCGTTTACTATTTACCTCCACCCTTTGAATCCTATTTGTAAGATAAGAACTCAAAAGGCTGAGGGCTGAGTCCCTTATGCCATAGTGCTTTAATTTCCTGATCAATGTAGCATGCTCAACACAATCAAAAGCCTTGGAAAGGTCGCAAAACACACCCAACGCATCCTGCGACCTCTCCCAAGCTTCAAAAATATTACAAAGCAGACCTATACCAGCGTCCGTTGTGGATCGACCCTTAGTAAAACCATATTGATTATTATGTAATAGATTGTTTATATTAAAATGTACTAATAACTGATTTAAAATTAATTTTTCAAATATTTTACTAAAAGTCGGCAAAATCGATATAGGTCTGTAATTTGTCGGATCAGATTTATTCCCAGCTTTAAATAAGGGTATAACCTTGCTATGCTTCATTAAGTCAGGAAAAACACCACTCTTTGTACAATCATTGAAAATCATTGCTAAATGAGGAGCTACGATGTCAATTATTGATTTCATAATTTTTGTAGACATGCCCCAGAGATCAGCAGTATTTTTGATATTTAACATCTTAAATGTATTAACAATTTCTCTGGAATCAATTTCTTTGAACTTAAAATTGACATCACATTCCTTTACATTATCTTTAAGTATTTTTTCAGCAGCTGCAGGAGACGAATCTAGACTTTTTGTAGTTGAGACCGGAATGTCAGCAAAAAACTTTTCGAATACCGTCGCAACTTCTAGATCTGTAGTTATTTTTTTATTTTCAAAACTAAGTTCATAATTTGTGTTACGACAGGTGACGTTTCCAGTCTCACCAGCTATTATCTTCCATGTAGTTTTAATCTTATTTTTAGAATTTTGTATTTTATTTCTAATATGAAGAGCCTTTGCAGCTTTACAAACTTTTTTGAAAATTTTAGAGTAATTTTTAACATATATTTTAAAAGTTTCACTGTTATTTATACATTTTTCACTGTATAATTCATATAGTCTTTGTCTGCTTATTTTAATTCCTGCAGTTGCCCACTCAATAAAGTTACCTTTTTTGTTGCTTTTTCTAACCGATTTAGGAGTAAATACTGAATTAAATTGGGTTCTTATTATCTTAAACAATTTACTAAAAGCTTCATCTGACCTATTTGACCCATCTAATAATTTAATATTTGAACTTAAATTACTCCTAAATTTCTCAATACGTTTAGTATTCACAGGAATAAACACTTGATTTTCGTTTAGGTTAGTGTCACAATATATATTAAAAGAAGCTAACTGTCCGTAGTGATCAGAGCTGAGTTTATTAATTATATCTTTTTTACTTGGAATAAGATTAGTAAATATATTATCAATACAAGTAGCAGTTGTATCACATACTCTTGTTGGTTCTTGAAATAAATTAAATAGGTTATACGATCTAAACAATGATGTGAATCTAACCGTAGTGGAGTTTAGGTCTAACAAATTAATATTAAAGTCACCACATATAATAACGTTTTTGTTAGATGCACATATTTTTGACAATAATTGTTCCATAATTTGTTCAAATGATTCGTATAACCCAGATGGAGGCCTGTATACGCACACAATAATAAGATGACTCAATTCTATGCAGGCCACCTCAATTACTCGTTCAGTTGAGAGACTCACAATATCTTTACGTTCCTTACATTTTAAGGTTTTTTTAATTAATATTAAAGAGCCGCCTCTAATAGAATTCTCTCTACTGAACGAGCTAGCTACCTGGTGATCATTGAAATTGAAAATGAGTTCATGATTTCTGAACCAGTGTTCAGATATGCAAATAATATCAATATTAAATTCCTTTAAGAATAACTCAATTTCAAGTTCTTTACCGGTAGGTAATAAATGTAATTTGATTAATCTGGTGCATCAAAATTTACAAGGAATGGTAATTCCTTGTAAATTTTGATGCACCAGATTAATCAAATTACATTTATTATTATTTGAAACTTTAAATTTTTTTAAGTCATTGGTAGGATTTTGTACACTTAAACTTAACCTATTTCTGCAAGAGACGTCCTCCATTGTCTTATTATCTAATTTAAATAAGTATTTGGAACATATTCCAATTCGTTAATACTACAACTAGTATTCTGTTCAATAAAAACAGTAGTCGAAGAAGCCAAATCCTTGGCTGGTTTTAAAAATAAAAAGTTTAATAGCCACCTAGCTATATGTCTCTTACAATAGTTTGATAAGAAATACTTATCTTTTTTTATGTTACAAAAATTAAAACTAAAATTATTTATGTCCACAACTTGACATTTTTGTTGTGTGTCATTTAATAGTATACAATTATTATTAGCAGCACTATACATTAGGCTGTTTAACTTATATCTAGAAAAGTTCTCTTTAGAATTACTTTGTGGCAACATCTGTATATAAGGAAAAGTAAACAATATCATATTTTTAATATTTTCAATTGCAAACAACTTGTCATATAGTTCAGTCATCTGTTTTCTGTTTAATTTTCCTTTTCTCCCGACTATTAGTATTAAAGTTGTTTTGGGACAATATTTAATATTTAAAGCCCTACTTACTATATCTTTATAACTGGATCCGGGCATACAATAATTACAAATAGATTGGCCCTTACAAATTTTATTGAGATATATACCAAGGTCCTTACCTAACTCATCACTGAATATTGTAATATTAGGAATATTTGTTGGGCATTCAGTATGAGCATTCTGACTGGGACATATATCAGGTATGCTTTTAAAAGCAGAATGATTTAGCTTATCTGAGGAACCGTTGACTCTCAATAAAGAATAAACCCGTTCCTCATTGTAACGAGTCACTTCAAGCAAATCATCCATCGCTGATATATGTGCCTGTATTTCCTTTTGTGATAATTCATATTTTTTACTTATATTATCCAAAGTGTTGTGTAAAGTGGAAATCTCTACCTGAAGGCTGCATACATCGGCCTCATAATTGGACTTAGTTTGTTCTAAGTAAAGATTGCAATTTAATATATTATTATTTAATAATTGATTTTTTTTAATAGTCTTAGACAATATATTCAAATGTTTTTTGTTTTTCTGTGAGAGTTGGCAAAAATTTTTAATACATTTCTTAATTTTAATATATTTCTTTAATTTTTTCTTGCTATTCATTGAGCACACTGTGAATGTATCGTCACCTGTTAAGTCAATGGTACAAATGTCTTTATCATTATTTGTGTTGGAAACTAAACAGTTCTTGTTTGAAATTAGTTTGTTGAATAAGAGCTGCGTATTGGTGGAGTTTTCAATGTTCAATTGTTCTTCCAATTTCAATATATATTCCTCTGCATTATTCAACTTCACTTTGAGGTTATTAGAATTCTTGAGAGTGTTTTCATACTCCTCTCTGCACTGGTCAAACCCGTCAACAAGGGATTGAAGCTCCATTTTTTGATGATAAATGTCCTCATAGTCCAAGCTTAATTTGTTAAGTTCTAACTTTAAGTCCTTATTGTTTTTCAGGATAGATAACATCTCTTGTTCATTGTCATCTCTTTCCCTAAGCAGTGTTTGACATTGATCTTTGTATTTCTTTAATTCCACGAGGGCCACATGAAGTTGTTCCTCGGTACGGCGGGCCACAGCTGAGCGAGTCATCATTTTGCTATTTATTCCCGAGCACTGAAAACAGTTATATTGGTTTATTGGCTATATAGTTATATGTGACTAGTGGAAGTCACCTTTTACTTTTTATGCAAAAGCCAGCCTCAATATGGTACAGTGGAAAAATTAGCAAAGTGATAGGAAAGAGATTAGATACTTGAAAATAAGAAAGAACAGTAAGACAATAGAACAGTTTTACACACAGTATGAAAACAGTAGTTAGTTTTTCAAACTTGTATGTAACTACAGAATAAAATCTTTGTTAGTTAAGTAAAATTGACAGTTTTTGAGGATGTCTTTGTGCTTGTATAATGTGTGCAGAGTATTTAAGTGTTATGTATGTCTGGGCTAATTGTTTTTATCTTCAGCTCAGCTTCCACAAAATTGTCAAGCTAAGAGAGAAGTAAACTTTGCCAAGTGTTATTTTGGACGTAACTCACCGAAGTGAGCAGTTGTAGTGGAGTTGTTATTGCTGTATAGTAAAAGATGACTAATAATAGTGAAAATTAAACACAATACTCCCCGGGATTAAGCAGTCCTCAGGAATAATACAGCTCCAATTTGAAATTCGTCCAGTCGTTGACAGTTAACATCAGCGGGACCTTATGCCGGACCGATTTCAAGTGATCGACGTAATATTTTGTTTATATACACTGACAACAAATTACTACTTGCTGCCTGTTAATTCTTATCTAATTTTTACTTACCAAATATATAATACCTAATTTTAAATAAGTGGATAAAAAACAAATTTTCTCATAGATCTATTTTTCATTTACAAAAAGTCCGGTCACCGGTTAATAATCGGAATAAAATATAACATACTGATTGCAGTAGTGCAACGCACTCCAATAAAGTGGGATAGAAATAATATGGAGCAAAAATCTGACCGATTATAGGTCCTACAAAAAGTAGGTCTTATTTTTTTATGTACTTGTATAATATTGTATAATATAATATTTTTTTATGTATTAAAGATCATATGCGTATAATAAACATATTAAACATCAATTTTGTACCGTCCACCATATTGGATTCAAAATGGCGGCATTTATATTTTAATATTTTTTATTTAGCTTACATAAATAATATCAGCTTACTAGGACGTCAGGAAGTACCTTATGAATTTTGATGATCTATAAATGAGTCAGTGACGAAATCTGGGGTTTTTAGACATTGATAAAATCTAAAGTATAATAGCTACAACATTGAAACTTTGTATGTTTCATGTTTTTACTGGTGTCTTTATATGTTGAAATTTTCAACTATGTAGCATCATCAAAAGCAAAGTTATGAGAGTTCAAAAAAACGACGAAACCTTTCGAGAAAAGGTAGGTAGTGCCCTTGCGCTTCGCTTGGCTCGTCTTGACGGGGGCACTCCCGTGCCCCCAGATTTTTGGCAAAAACCACTTTTTGATAGATTTTGATAAAGGTGTAGCTTGGCTTTATACGATATCTGATAACTTTTTCACAGGGTAAGCTGTGTAGGATCGTCTTGACAACATTTTTACATGAAAATGTTTTTGGTTGGATTGGATTAATGGCACATAACAATGCTTTTTGCATTAGATACACATTGCTCCAGACAAATCAGAGTATTTTAGCGAAAATTCAATTGTGAAAACTGTCGTTTTCGGTTACTTGAGGTTAAAAAAGTAACAAAATTTGAAATTGGATTTATGGCACATTTCAATGCTTTTTGCATAAGATACACATAGCTTCATTCAAATCCGAGTAATTTAGCGTAAATTCACTTGTACAAACTGTCCATTTCGGTTACTTGAGTTTTAAAAAATTAACAAAAATTTAAATCGTATTTTTAAGCAAAAATCGGATTTATGGTACATAACAATGCTTTTTGCATTAGATACACATTGCTCAAGACAAATCAGAGTATTTAGGAGTAAACTCAATTGCGAAAACTGTATATTTCGGTTACTTGAGTTTTTAAAAAGTAACAAAATTCGAAATCGGATTTTTGGCAAAAATCGGATTTATGGCACATAAAAATGCTTTTTGCATTAGATACACATTGCTCAAGACAAATCAGAGTATTTTAGCGTAAACTCAATTGTACAAATTGTCCATTTCGGTTACTTGAGTTTTTAAAAAGTAACAAAATTTGAAATCGGCTTTTTGGCAAAAATCGGATTAATGGCACATAACAATGCTTTTTGCATTAGATACACATTGCTTAAGACAAATCAGAGTAATTTAGTGTAAACTCAATTGTAAAAACTGTATATTTCGGTTAATTCAGTTTTTAAAAAGTAACTAAATTTGAAATCGGATTTTTGGCAAAAATCGGATTTATGGCACATAACAATGCTTTTTGCATTAGATACACATTGCTCAAGACAAATCCGAGTATTTTAGCGTAAACTCAATTGCGAAAACTTTATATTTCGGTTACTTGAGTTTTTCAGTAGTTCAGAGTTCGTTCAGTAGAGAAAATGCCATTAGAGGCGGCTCTTTAATATTAATTAAGAAAAACTTGAGATTTAAGGAACGTAAGGATATTGTAAGTCTCTCAACTGAACGAATAATTGAAGTAGCCTGCATAGAGTTGAGTCAACTTATTATCAGTGTCGTGCGTTGAGCGCTATAGAACGGTCGCGCTCCGCATTACACTACGTAGCAAAATTTAATTGTTTGCGAGTCGCGCGGCTGATTGCCGCTGCATGTCACCATGGCGCTCGTGGCCAACGAGTTGCTGGCGTTTATCTAGCACGCCATAGACACCATGGACGAGCTCAGCATCATGCAGATCTGCAAATCTTCTTTCACCAGCGAGGAGATTTGCTCAGGCAAGCAGTTGCTGTACGAGACGCTCGGCCAGAGCGCGAACATGCCATCGCGACGGAGAGATGGAACAGAGAGAAGCGTGCAGGACATCATCTCCCTGCTGAAGCAGACGGATCCAGACGACGTGCCGGCTTTTGTGGCGAAAGATCTACACAAGCTGCCGGTGGTGACGATGGACCACGTCGACGTCTCTAGCTTGCTGAAAAACTTCAACGGTATGAAGGCAGAGCTGGACGAGATGCGGGGTAGATTGGATGCATCGGAATCCACCATCCGTGACTTACGTAGTGAATTATTACAATTAAAATGTAATAATTCATTAAGTGGGTCACCCGAGCATTCAACTGCCTACTTCAACACACGTCGTGGCGGCGCGCGCGCTGACACATCGTTTTGCGTGTCAGCGGAATCTGAGGAGTCAGCAACCGCCACCGCCCCCGCTAGCCTTTCCCTCCGGGTCGCGCAGTCGCCGAGTCAACGAGCGACTCAGCAGAAAAGTTTCGCAAGCATCACCGCTCACCCCGCTCATCCCCAGCGGGCGAAGAAAAAGGGGGATAAGGATAGCCGCAAGGCTACGGAAAGCCGCAAGGCTCAGCCTCCTCAATCTGGCAAGGACGAGAGCAGGAGGTGCGATGAGGAGGGCTTCATACTGGTGGAGAGAAGGAAGAAGAAGCCCGCCGTCCGCAACCATCGCGGCACCGCACCCTGCGGACCCGAGCAGCGCCTGCGGTGTGAAGTACGCTCCACGCCGCTGTACGTGTCCCGCCTGCACTGGTCCATGGAGGTTAAGGATGTAGTGGACTACATCCGTAAGAAGACATCCCTCCCCTTGAGGGTGGAGCGTCTGGAGTCTCGCCACAAGGTCAACTTTAGTTCCTTTGTGGTGAGAGTACCGACTCATCTAATTTCTACCTTCGAGGCGGAGGCGTTCTGGCCGACGGGTGTGGTCTTCCGGAGGTTCCGGGGGAGACTCCGGAATGATGCGCGCTACACGTCGCCAACAACACGTGTAGTTTAAGTTTTAAGTGTAGTTTTAAGTATATTTTGTATGTATGTTAGTCTGTAAGGTATTTATAATATGGGCCATGTAGCCTGAAATAAATGGTTTTTATTTTTATTTAATTTATTTTTATTATTGTAAGCGTATACAGACCTCCTTCAGGGTTATACGAAACCTTTGAACAAATAATGGAACAATTATTGTTAAAGATATGTGCATCTAACAAAAAGTTAATTATATGTGGTGACTTTAACATTAATTCATTACATTTAAACTCCTCCACCACTGTTAGATTCTCATCATTGTTTAGATCGTATAATCTTTTTAATTTATTTCATGAACCTACACGAGTATGCAACACAACTGCTACTTGTATAGATAATATATTCACCAATCTTACACCATGCAAAAAAGAAATAATTAATAAGCTCAGCTCTGATCACCATGGACAGTTAGCTTCTTTTAGTATCAACTGCAATACAGGAAGTTACTGCGATACAATAATTAAAGGAAAATCTTGTGTTTGTTCCTGTGAATACAAAACGTATTGAAAAATTTAGGAGTAATTTAATTTCAAATATTCAATTATTGGATGGGTCAAACAGCTCAGATGAAGCTTTTGATAAATTATTCAAAATTGAAAGAACCCAATTTAATTCAGTATTTACTCCTAAAACGGTTAGAATAAATAATAAAAAAAGTAAATTTGTTGAATGGGCAACTGCAGTAATTAAAATTAGTAGGCAAAAATTGTATGATTTATATAACGAAAAGTGTATTAATAATAGTGAAACATTTAAAATTTATGTTAAAAATTATTCAAAAACCGTCAAAAAAGTATGTTAAGGTGCTAAGGCTATTCATATAAAGAATAAAATTAAAAATTCTAAAAATAAAATTAAAACAACATGGAAGATAATTAATTGCTGGTGAGACTGGAAACGTCACCTGTCGTACCTCGAATTTTGAACTCTCCTTTGAAGATAAAAAGATTACTAAAGATCTAGAAGTTGCGACGGTCTTTGAAAAATTTTTGCTGACATTCCGGTCTCAACAACAAAAAATTTAAATTCCTCACCTGCAGCTGCTGTAAAATGACTCAGAGACAATGTATAGGAATGTGATGTCAATTTTAAATTTAAAGAAATTGATTACAGAGATATTATTAACTCGTTTAAGTTGCTGAATATTAAAAATACTGCCGATCTCTGGGGCATGTCCACGAAAGTTATTAAATCAATAATTGACATCGTAGCTCCTTATCTAGCCATGATTTTCAATGACTGTATAAAGAGTGGTGTTTTTCCTGACCTGATGAAGCATAGCAAGGTTATAATACCCTTATTTAAAGCTGGAAATAAATCTGATCCGACAAATTACAGACCTATATCGATTCTGCCGACTTTTAGTAAAATATTTGAAAAATTAATTTTAAACCAGTTATTAGTACATTTTAATATAAACAATCTTTTACATAATAGTCAATATGGTTTTACTAAGGGTCGATCCACAACGGACGCTGGTATAGGTCTTCTTTGTAATATTTTTGAAGCTTGGGAGAGGTCGCAGGATGCGCTAGGTGTGTTTTGTGACCTTTCCAAGGCCTTTGATTGTGTTGAGCATGCTACATTGATCAGAAAATTGCACCACTATGGCATAAGAGAATCGTCACTAGACCTTTTGAGTTCTTACCTTAAAAATAGGACTCAAAGGGTGGAGGTAAATAGTAAAAGGTCCAATGGGACCAACATAGAATTAGGTGTCCCACAGGGATCCATATTAGGCCCATTTCTTTTTCTCATCTACATAAATGACTTACCTTATTTAGTTAAGGATAAACATGAGATAGTACTTTTTGCTGACGATACTTCACTAATTTTTTATGTGAAGCGACAACAGTCAAATTACGACGAGGTAAATTGTGCTCTCTCAAAAATAGTACATTGGTTTAATGTTAATAACTTACTCTTAAATTCTAATAAAACAAAATGTTTAATGTTTAGTTTGCCCAATGTAAGGCAAGTACAAACCAATATACTATTAAATGATGAGAAAATGAACTTAGTCGACACCACTGTGTTTCTAGGTATAACGCTAGACAGTAAACTACAGTGGGGTCCTCATATTGCCAACCTGGCAACCTCAAACAGATAAGCTGAGTTCTGCAGCATATGCAGTCAGAAAAATTAGAGAAATTTCTGACAAAGATACAGCGCGACTAGTCTATTTCAGTTATTTTCACAGTAGAATGTCTTACGGCATCCTTTTATGGGGAAATGCAGCCGACATTAACACAATATTTGTGCTGCAGAAGCGAGCAATACGTTCCATTTACAAGATGTCCTCATTTGAATCTCTGAGAGATAAGTTTAAAGAAATAGGAATACTAACCGTTGCATCTCAATACATTTTGGACAATTTATTATATGTAAGGAAAAATTTAAATAATTTTAAAACAAAAAGTGACAATCATTGTAGGAACACTAGAAATAAGAACAAGCTCGATATACCTATGATCAGGCTTAGCAAAGTAAGTAAATCTTTTAAAGGGCAATGTATACGCCTATACAATAAAATCCCAGAAAACGTTCAAAATTTTTCTATTAATAAATTTAAAAAAGTAGTTAAAGAACGTTTGTGTGCTAAAGCTTATTATAAAATAATTGATTGAATTTCCATCTTTTTGCTAAAAGTTGGCCCCGTCCGAGTTTCTTACGCCGGTTCTTCTCGGCGGGTTAGGGTTGAACCGGTGGTAGCTTGTTTTTCTTGTTGACTTTCCGAAAATAACTTTGTAAGTTTCATTTGGAAATAAAACGTTTTTTGTTTTTATTTATTTATTTAAAAAGTAACAAAATTTTGAAATCGGATTTTTGGCAAAAATCGGATTTATGGCACATAACAATGCTTTTTGCATTAGATACACATTGCTTAAGACAAATCAGAGTATTTCGGCGTAAACTCAATTGTGAAAACTGTATATTTCGCTTACTTGAGTTATTAAAAAGTAACAAAATTCGAAATCGGATTTTTGGCAAAAATCGGATTTATGGCACATAAAAATGCTTTTTGCATTAGATACACATTGCTCAAGACAAATCAGAGTATTTTAGCGTAAACTCAATTGTACAAACTGTCCATTTCGGTTATTTGAGTTCTAAAAAATTAACAAAATTTTAAATCGGATTTTTGGCTTAATCGGATTTATGGCACATAACAATGCTTTTTGCATTAGTTACACATTGCTCAAGACTAATCAGAGTATTTTAGTGTAAACTAAATTGTGAAAACTGTCGTTTTCGGTTACTTGAGGTTAAAAAAGTAACAAAATTTGAAATTGGATTTATGGCACATTTCAATGCTTTTTGCATAAGATACACATAGCTTCATTCAAATCCGAGTAATTTAGCGTAAATTCACTTGTGAAAACTGTCAATTTCGGTTACTTGAGTTTTTAAAAAGTAACAAAATTTGAAATCGGATTTTTGGCAAAAATCGGATTTATGGCACATAACAATGCTTTTTGCATTAGATACACATTGCTCCAGACAAATCAGAGTATTTTAGCGAAAATTCAATTGTGAAAACTGTCGTTTTAGGTTACTTGAGGTTAAAAAAGTAACAAAATTTGAAATTGGATTTATGGCACATTTCAATGCTTTTTGCATAAGATACACATAGCTTCATTCAAATCCGAGTAAATTAGCGTAAATTCACTTGTACAAACTGTCCATTTCGGTTACTTGAGTTTTAAAAAATTAACAAAAATTTAAATCGTATTTTTAGTAAAAATCGGATTTATGGCACATAACAATGCTTTTTGCATTAGATACACATTGCTTAAGACAAATCAGAGTATTTCGGCGTAAACTCAATTGTGAAAACTGTATATTTCGCTTACTTGAGTTATTAAAAAGTAACAAAATTCGAAATCGGATTTTTGGCAAAAATCGGATTTATGGCACATAAAAATGCTTTTTGCATTAGATACACATTGCTCAAGACAAATCAGAGTATTTTAGCGTAAACTCAATTGTACAAACTGTCCATTTCGGTTATTTGAGTTCTAAAAAATTAACAAAATTTTAAATCGGATTTTTGGCTTAATCGGATTTATGGCACATAACAATGCTTTTTGCATTAGTTACACATTGCTCAAGACTAATCAGAGTATTTTAGTGTAAACTAAATTGTGAAAACTGTCGTTTTCGGTTACTTGAGGTTAAAAAAGTAACAAAATTTGAAATTGGATTTATGGCACATTTCAATGCTTTTTGCATAAGATACACATAGCTTCATTCAAATCCGAGTAATTTAGCGTAAATTCACTTGTGAAAACTGTCAATTTCGGTTACTTGAGTTTTTAAAAAGTAACAAAATTTGAAATCGGATTTTTGGCAAAAATCGGATTTATGGCACATAACAATGCTTTTTGCATTAGATACACATTGCTCCAGACAAATCAGAGTATTTTAGCGAAAATTCAATTGTGAAAACTGTCGTTTTAGGTTACTTGAGGTTAAAAAAGTAACAAAATTTGAAATTGGATTTATGGCACATTTCAATGCTTTTTGCATAAGATACACATAGCTTCATTCAAATCCGAGTAAATTAGCGTAAATTCACTTGTACAAACTGTCCATTTCGGTTACTTGAGTTTTAAAAAATTAACAAAAATTTAAATCGTATTTTTAGTAAAAATCGGATTTATGGCACATAATAATGCTTTTTGCATTAGATACACATTGCTTAAGACAAATCAGAGTATTTCGGCGTAAACTCAATTGCGAAAACTGTATATTTTGTTACTTGAGTTATTAAAAAGTAACAAAATTTGAAATCGGATTTTTGGCAAAAATCGGATTTATGGCACATAACAATGCTTTTTGCATTAGATACACATTGCTCAAGACAAATCAGAGTATTTCGGCGTAAACTCAATTGTGAAAACTGTATATTTCGGTTACTTGAGTTATTAAAAAGTAACAAAATTTGAAATCGGATTTTTGGCAAAAATCCGATTTATGGCACATAACAATGCTTTTTGCATTAGATACACATTTCGGCGTCGGCGTCGGCGTCGCGGCGTCGCGGCGTCGCGGAGTCGGGCGTCGGCGTCGAGCGTCGGGCGTCGCGGCGTCGGGCGTCAGCGTTACGGTGTCGGGCTCCGGCGTCGGATCCCGGCGTCGATGTCGCGGCGTCGGGCGTCAGCAATTCACATTTGGGGACTTTCGTTGCATGCGCTGCATAAACGGTAAATCTGATGTTTACCCGACCACGTGAACGAAGTCGCGGGCACAGCTAGTCATTAAATATAAGTGTTAAGTGTTGGTACTTTAAGAAGCTTGATCGAAGATTACATTTTCATATCCTGGCAAAACTATCGTGAATCATTCTAAAATAAAGTTCACAACAACAACACGAGATTTCACGCGACCTGTTTCCAAAATAGATCCGCCGCGACGCCCCTCCCTCCCCGCCACCCGTCGCCGGCCGCCGCCGCCCGCCTGCCGCAGTCGCGTAAAACGTAGTGATTATATTCTCTTTGGTCGCGTGTGCGCCGCGTGCACTGTAACGCCATGCGCGCTTCTCTGTTGGTGCTGACGGCGCTGCTGAGCGCGGCGGCCGCGCAGGACGTGACGATAGGCGAGTATCGGGAGGCTACGCTCGGAGACTTATCCACGCTCGCGAGTGCGCCTCGTTCGTGTCGCAGCCGGTGTACAGTGGACCGAGTAGTGAGAGCGATGTCTGTGTGCGCAGGGGTGGTGGGATCGGAGCCGGAGCGCGCGGCGGCGCTGGCGGCGGCGGTGGACGGCGCTGGGCGCGGGCGAGGCGCGCCGGCGCCCACCGCGCCGGTGGAGCCCCACGAGCCGCTCGCGGTGCCGGCGCACGTCTGCGACCAGGTATGGACGGAGTACCGACGCCGCGTCCTACACAGAGTCCAAATGAAAGGACGGTGGAAAATATTGACTCGTTTGCGACTATCGATTTTAGGGCACACGAATAAGTAAGTATGGTCTGCATAATATGTAAGTCTAGTTCTAGACAAAACATGATTGTTTTTCGGTTATGACAAAAAATCGCATGGGTTGATAATTGATATGAATAGCATTGAAAGCAATAGAAATCCTCTATTATAATATAGGTAATTAAACATAATGATTTGAAGTTAGATTGAATTAGACTTCGTGTGAAGATTTGATTAGTTTTTTTAGATTTCTTTAATGTCTTTTTATGTTTGATTTATAGGTAATTTATATTTTGGTTGTTTAATAAATACTTTTTTAACTTGTAAAAGTACGGTTCAGTTTTGCTGAAAAACCAAACGATTTTGTGGGTAACAGTACCGACACATCGTCTGCGGGCCTTCGAGGTTTAGGAGTTCCACGGAGACTCCGGACCGGAACAAAGCGAGCGCCACACTGTACCGGTTATACAAGTCGTTGTATAATATAAAATATTATTATATTTGCTAGTCTGTAGGTACTTGTTTATAATATGGCCCTATAAAGCAAGAAATAAAGTTAATTTATAATG
This sequence comes from Celastrina argiolus, assembly GCA_905187575.2. Lineage (NCBI taxonomy): Eukaryota > Metazoa > Arthropoda > Insecta > Lepidoptera > Lycaenidae > Celastrina > Celastrina argiolus. Next base: position 24,301,064 of record LR994581.1, on the reverse strand, counting down.
AGTGTGTATGTCGTCAGGCGCAGGCGGGAGTGGAGGTGGCGGTGGGCGGGCGCGCGGGCGCGGCGGCGGCGGCGCGCGCCGGGCTGGCGCTGCTGCTGGCCGAGCCCGCCGCCACCGACGCGCAGCGCGTCGCCGCTCTCGACCTGTTCCCGCACCCGGACGTGCTCGCGGAGGTACCGGCGCGGTGCTTCTGTGCACTATTATTTATTTATTATACAATTTATTCACTACTAGTCTTAAAAAGTCGCTATGAGGTTTTTGTACACGAACGTCCGTCGAAAGGCATTCGACTCCTTCCAAAATATAAATCTTCCGATTTTCGACAGGCGTGTGCGGCCCTGTGCGAGGCCAAGGAGTGGCGGCAGGCGGTGCTGCTGCACGAGGGCAGCGCGCGCCCCGCGCCGACGCTAGCGCCGTTCGCCGACGAGCTGGTGCTGCGCGCGCGCCAGCTGCCGCCGCCCGGGGATGACGACGCGCTCAGGTACCGACACGACCCCTCCGCGAGTCCCGGCCCGAGCGGCGAGCGAGTGACGCATTTGTAACGACGCCGGCGGCGCAGGAACCTGCTGCTGGTGCTGAAGAAGAGCAACGCGCGCAACTTCATCGTGTGGAGCGGCGCGGCCACGGCGGCGCACGTGCTTGACGCGGCGCAGCGCGTGGGGCTGCTGGCCGAGCGGCACTCCTACCTGCTGCCCGTGCTGGACCTGCACACGCAGCCGCTGGCCAACTTCAGCTACGGCGGCGCCAACATCACCGGTGACCGTTAACAAATTTCTTTACAATGAGAGGCTTCACTCGGACGAGCTACAGTCGACGCCAAAATGCTACTCGTCTGTTAATAATAATTAACTTCACTGAGCCTAAATAATCAACTAACCTTCCTATTATTCACTTCCCTCATTGAGTCATTACCTAAAAGTTTGCGATTTTTATATAATATAGATGTCCGTCGCTCCTTACATAAATACTAAACGAATAATGCAAATGCTAGTTATGAATATATTGATTTGAATAACATAATATTAATACTATTGCCATATTTGTATATTTTTATGAATGTTTGTAATCCTAGCTCTGCGACTTTTCGACCCCGAGTCGGAGGAGGTGGGCGAGGCGATGGCCGCGTGGCGGGCGGCGTACGTCGAGCGGCTCGGGGACGCCGCCGACGCGCAGCGTGAGCGGATAGACCAGGTGACCGATATGTTAAGGAGCTCCGTAATCGTAACTACCGGATATCCGATATAAAAAAATATCCGTAACTGTAACCGAATCCGAAATAAAAGTTCTTCTACTGTCAAAGGTAACCAACATTTAATATCCGTGACAAACGGATAATCCGAAATAATATTATAACCATATCCGTATCCGTATCCGAAATTTCATATCCATTTCATCCTCGATCGAAATATATTCACCACCCCCAACGTATCTGCTGTTGTTAATAAACAATGACGTGTGCAGCTGGTGGCCAACCCCCCGGCGGCGCTGGTGCTGGCCAGCGACGCGGCGCGGCTGGTGCTGACGGCGGCCGAGCGGCTGCGGCTGCCCGCGATGCCCGGCGGCGACTGCGCGCGCGGCCGCGCCGCCTTCCACGCCGACACGCTGCTGAACTACATGCGCTCGGAGGTGTGGAGCGACGGCGCGGGCGGCGCGCTGGCGTGGGCGGCGGGCGGCGCGCGGCGGACGGTGCGGCTGCACGCGGCGGAGCTGGCGCGCGGCGGGCGGCTGCAGACGGTGGCGCGCTGGGGGCCCGGAGCGGGAATGTCCTGGCGCGAGCGGCCGCCGCCTCCGCCGCTCTCCAGCGACGTCATGACCAACAGAACGTTCGTCGTAATCATCGCCGCGGTGAGCCCCGGCGGGTGCGACTCTCGTGTCTCACGCTTTCAAATTTCTAATCGACGCGAAAAAGCTGTAGTTAGCATTTTTATAGCGTATTACTCGTAGTTTATTTTAAATGGCGTATACATAGTTGATAATATTAGTTGAGGAGGCCGCAATCGGATACATGGATATTGGACGATGACTAAGTTTTAAGTTTTTAACTCTTCTGTGTTGAGACTTGAGAGTATCCATTGGTATCATTACCGGTACTTGTGCTTTATTTGTCCCCAGAACCAGCCGTACGTGATGCGGCAGCTGTCGCCGAACCGCCTGTCCGGGAACGACCGCTACGAAGGTGACTTCTGCCAGTGTTCACATTCTTTAAATACCGACATTGCGACTGCGGGATAGCTGTCGTACTTTTAATCTATATCTATACATATAATAAATCTGTAGAGGAGTCGTGTCTGTACATTGAAGATATTTGAAAAAAAATATGATAGGGGACCTTTATTTACGCTATAGTACCCAAAACTATGATTTTTGAAATTTTTGTCTGTTTGTCTGTTTGTCTGTGGGTTTGTGCACGCTAATCTCAGAAACGGCTTATCCGATTAAGATGTACTTTTCACTAATATATTGCGGCAAGCTTCACTTAACATTTAGTGTTTGTTTTATGTAAATCGGTTCATAAATAAAAAAGTTATGACAATTTTAAAAGATCATGTCGTTTTTGCTGGACGTTTGTAGGAAGCGCGCGCCGGGTCTGGGAGCCGCGCGCCGCCCGGCCCGCGCCGCGCCGCTTCAAATTGTATTCGCAGCAAACGCACCGGGGCCGCGGGGGTGACTTTTATTTGTTAGTTTTAGGCTTGCTAGGTAGGGACAATCTAAGATTTTTTTTCTTGAGTTTATTACGAAAGTTATTTGTATAAAATCAGTTAGTACTTTTACTGTAAAGTCCTTTGTGATAAGTAGGTACTGTATACATATTTGTTAGCGTAGGTTAGTAATAAGTAAATAAATAAAAACCGGCCAAGTGCGAGTTGGACTTGCGCACCGATAGCTGCATACAAACCTGATTGACATAGAATTTTGATTTGGTTACAGCTTGAATATATTAGAGACCTAAGTATTTGTTATAAGTTTCAATTATACACATTCGAGACAAACGGTACTAAGTTTAAAAAAATCAAAATATTTTTACTATCTATATAATGTTACTAAAAACGTATGGTTTTAGACGTTGCTTGGTTTCAAATTTTATGATTTTGAGTTCACGGGAAGTAACCTTTAGGTTTTGATTCCCTTACGAGTGTCGAAAATGACGAAATTTAGCTTAGGTTGCATTGGCTAAGAAGTCTGATTTTTTCACTGCTTCAAGGAACAGTAGGTATCCTGAGTATTTTATATAATTTACCTACACGCGTTTCTGAGTAAAAGGGTCTTGACAGACAGACGGACATGGAAATGATCTTATAATATGTGTTTAGTTTTTTTATTTTGAGGTACGGAATTTTAAAAACAGTTTTAAGATTTTCATAAATATATTGCTCTTTTTTTTGTTTTTTCTCTTTTATAATATATACGTTAAAAAACATCTTGATAGTTACTAAACTGTGTTACAGGGGAAAACTGTTGATACAACTCGATTCCAATCGAGATACCTTTTGAAATTCTAGCCTTTTGCGGCCTGTCCTGGATATGTGTTAACAGATTATTATGGGTTTTTTTGCCAAATATCATAATATTTATAGAGTATTCTCATATACAAATCTATCTTACAAGCGATAGCGCGATGCAGAGCAGAATATAATAGCGACATCTATACGCCAAATGCCGTACTTTTAATACAATTATAGCAAAGTTCAGTAGGTACCTACATTTATACAATACGTTATCCGAGAGTTATACTCAGCGTGCATCATTAGCAATGTATAATATTATTTTGCATTGTATATTATAGTTCTCATTCCGTCCGTTAAAATTCATACTACAGCCTACTATTACTGTACATTTTTATAGTCTTCTTTGTCCAAATTATGTATTCGATAACTGCATAATACATAGAATTTTGATTAACATAAGTATTGTGTTTACAGTTAATCTAAAAAAGTTATGTCAATATAAGTTAGATTTATGTTTTTCTTGATATTTTTATTTCTTAGTTTTTATTATGGACCGAATGGTTTTTATGTTAGGTACAACTTAGCTTTGTTTTCTTTCTTTTGGGACTTTCTATATTTTGCTACTTTTCTGTATAAAATCAGTACTTTAACAGTGAAGTGATTTATAATCAGTACCTACATGTTTGGTTATTAATAAATAAAAAACCGGGCAAGTGCGAGTCGGACTTACGCACCTAAAGGCTAAAAGACCGCAAAATTTTGCGGCGCGCTGTCTTAATATCATTGTCGCCACACCAGCAGCGTCGGCGTGGAAACGATCATCGTCTGCAGTCGCTGCGGCGCTACTAGATGTTCGTCGTGTATGTGAGCGTACTATCAAGTAGTCCCGTTCGCATTATAGTAATTGTACACGGTCGTTTGTCAAGCTGGTAGTAGGAATTGTCAACATAAAGTAGTTTTTTAAATACCTCGACGACAGTTTTTATAACTAAAAATATTTTTAAAACAGATTTAATATAACACTGCCCTAAATTACTTTTCCACGCGTACGTATTTATAATAAATCTAAAGTAATATTCAATACACGTACCTATACAACGGGCGCGTCCCCCGGCAGGGTTCTGCATCGAGCTGATCGAGCGGCTGTCGCAGCTGCTGCACTTCAACTACACGTTCGTGGAGCAGCCGGACGGCGCGTACGGCTCGCGCAACAAGACCACGGGCGAGTGGAACGGCATGATGCGGCGGCTCATGGACGACCCGGGCATCGACTTCGCCATCACGGACCTGAGCATCACGGCGGAGCGCGAGGAGGTGGTGGACTTCACCACGCCGTTCATGAACCTGGGCATCAGCATCATGTTCAGCAAGCCGCAGCCGCCGGAGCCGGCGCTATTCGCGTTCCTGTTGCCGTTCTCGCGAGGCGTGTGGGTGGGGCTGGCGCTGGCGTACGTGGGCACGTCGCTGCTGCTGTTCGCGGTGGGCCGCCTGTGTCCCGAAGAGTGGCAGAATCCCTACCCCTGCGTGGAGGAGCCTCCGGCGCTCGAGAACCAGTTCACGCTGGGTAACGCGCTGTGGTTCAACTTGGGCGCCGTGCTGCTGCAGGGTTCGGAAATCGCACCCGTGGCGTACGGCACGCGCGCCGTGGCCAGCGTGTGGTGGCTGTTCGCGCTCGTCATTACCAGCTCCTACACCGCCAACCTGGCTACGCTGCTGGCCACCAAGACGTCCACCGAGCTCATCCACAACGTGCGCGAGCTGGCCGAGAACGAGCTCGGCATCGAGTACGGCGCCAAGAAGGACGGCTCCACCTACACCTTTTTTGAGGTAGGTACTCGCGATAGAGCCGACGGTTTCGGTAGACGACACAAATAATGTTACGTTACGATGTAATATTGCTAATGTTACGTTTCGTACGTTTCAGATGTCCAACAATCCGATGTACAAAGCTATGTTCGCCAAGATGAAGGATCAGAAAATGCCGGAGAGTAACCAGGAGGGCATCGACAGGTGAGAGAGCGGCCTTCAGCCTCCGCGACGCGGTGCGAGAGCGACAAGCGTGATAATGACTGATGTTAAAATAATTACCTAATATAATCGATTTTTCTCATTCCCTTTTCAATATATTTTTTTTGTAATCGTTTTATTTTTTGATTTAGCCAATCAAATTTTTCAATGGATCCTGCTTTTTTTCTTTTCAGTTTCATTTTTATATACGTAGTAAAGTTTACTTTTTACGCAGTCGTATTATTTGATTTTTTTTAATTTCAATTTTATACCTACTTTTTAATTTTAACCTAGCAAGCTATTTACCAGGCTAGATTTCCAATCAGTATCAGAGTCGTTATGGTCTCATACAATTCACAAAACTAGCTTATTAATATTATGTTGGTACGCTATATTGAATTCTCACCAACGTCATGTCTTGGTGACACTCACACACCGAACTAAAAGGAATCGAGTGACGTGCGAATCATAAAAATCGGACCAGGCGTTTAGTGTGTGTATTGCTTTAAAGGAACATACATACATACATACCTAGTACCTATATACATAGACCACTCCTTTGCGTCGCGCAGTCGGAAAAAAAGGAGCGCGGCTGTGTTAAAAAATAATCGATTAAAAAAATAGAATACTTATTAAAAATTAAAAGTTTAAAAACTACAACCCGATTTCGGAAAAAAACTGGTCTAAAAAGGCTGAAACAAGACAAAATTCAATTTGAAATCCAGAAATGCATAGGTACAAAAATGGTCAAGCTAGAGCCGTGGTCGCACCCGCTTTTGAGATTGAATATTGCAACAGCAGACGAATATTATGAGTTACCGGGACCTCGGCTCTAGCTTGACCATTTTTGTACCTATGCATGTCTGGATTTCAAATTGAATTTTTTCTTGTTTCAGCCTTTTTAGACCAGTTTTTTCCGAAGTCGGGTTGTAGTTTTTAAACTTTTATTTTATTTTTTTATTCATACATACATAGACTACCAAAATCATTACCCTTCCTTTTGGCTTCGCCGAAGTCGGGTAAAAAAACGATTGTTAATAATCGATTTTTATGTACCTATATATATATATATATATATTTAAATCTCAGACGGCTTCGTGCGTCTTTTCAAACTCGATACTTATTGCATCTCCCACTTCTAGTACGATTTAAAAGTGTCTGCAAGTGAATATTGTTATTTTATTTGCTTAATATGAACTTGGTCGTAATTATATTACATTTAAACACGGTATGCTGATATTCGATTTCAAATAATTCTCGGTCACTTTTGACGACCTCTCTTATTGGTACTTATGTAGCACACTGTATATTATCGTATATAACTCGTCTTTTTTGACGTCCACTCATACTGGTACTTATGTAGCACACTGTATATTATCGTATATTATCGTATATAACTCGTCTTTTTTGACGTCCACTCATACTGGTACTTATGTAGCACACTGTATATTATCGTATATTATCGTATATAACTCGTCACTTTTGAGGTCCACTCATACTGGTACTTATGTAGCACACTGTATATTATCGTATATTATCGTATATAACTCGTCCCTTTTGAGGTCCACTCATACTGGTACTTATGTAGCACACAGTATATTATCGTATATAACTCGTGCATAGTACTATTCTTAGTACGACCATTCAGCGTGGTAATCAAGTGGTGTGCGTATATTATCATATATGCCTTGTGCATTGTGCTTTCTTGCTACGTCCTTTTTTAACCGTAATCATATGGCACATTATATATTTTCATTGATATATCCCACCGATTCTTCCTTTCTGTCAGCTAAATTAACTTAAAAACCACAACATTACTGTAGACCATTGCGTGTTATTTTTATTTAATATTTGGTTAGTCTGTTAGATCAGCTGTATGCCGTTCTGCACGCAATTTATTTTCTATCTTAACCTAGCATTCATAGACTGCGAAACAACATTTAACCGCGTGCCCCGTAAACAAGATTTTAGAGCAAGAGCTAGAAGTCTAGGTCGCAGATCAGGACATGACAGTAAGCACATGTAGGTAGCTGTAGTATCTAGAGATTGCTTTCGTACAGGTACGGCCGAGCGGCAAGAGATGAGAGTAAGTACATGTAGGTAGCTGTAGTATCTAGAGATTGCTTTCGTACAGGTACTAGGCGGAGCGGCAAGATATGAGAGTAAGTACATGTAGGTAGCTGTAGTATCTAGAGATTGCTTTCGTACAGGTACTAGGCCGAGCGGCAAGAGATGAGAGTAAGTACATGTAGGTAGCTGTAGTATCTAGAGATTGCTTTCGTAAAGGTACTAGGCGGAGCGGCAGGATATGAGAGTAAGTATATGTAGGTAGCTGTAGTATCTAGAGATTGCTTTCGTACAGGTACGGCCGAGCGGCAAGAGATGAGAGTAAGTACATGTAGGTAGCTGTAGTATCTAGAGATTGCTTTCGTACAGGTACTAGGCGGAGCGGCAAGATATGAGAGTAAGTACATGTAGGTAGCTGTAGTATCTAGAGATTGCTTTCGTACAGGTACTAGGCCGAGCGGCAAGAGATAAGAGTAAGTACATGTAGGTAGCTGTAGTATCTAGAGATTGCTTTCGTACAGGTACGGCCGAGCGGCAAGAGATGAGAGTAAGTACATGTAGGTAGCTGTAGTATCTAGAGATTGCTTTCGTACAGGTACTAGGCGGAGCGGCAAGATATGAGAGTAAGTACATGTAGGTAGCTGTAGTATCTAGAGATTGCTTTCGTACAGGTACTAGGCCGAGCGGCAAGAGATGAGAGTAAGTACATGTACGTAGCTGTAGTATCTAGAGATTGCTTTCGTACAGGTACTAGGCGGAGCGGCAAGATATGAAAGTAAGTACATGTAGGTAGCTGTAGTATCTAGAGATTGCTTTCGTACAGGTACTAGGCGGAGCGGCAAGATATGAGAGTAAGTACATGTACGTAGCTGTAGTATCTAGAGATTGCTTTCGTACAGGTACTAGGCGGAGCGGCAAGATATGAGAGTAAGTACATGTAGGTAGCTGTAGTATCTAGAGATTGCTTTTGTACAGGTACTAGGCCGAGAGGCAAGAGATGAGAGTAAGTACATGTAGGTAGCTGTAGTATCTAGAGATTGCTTTTGTACAGGTACTAGGCGGAGCGGCAAGACATGAAGCGATAGTGTGCGCTTCACCTGCTTGTGCAATACGATAGCTAACTAAATATGATGCCTCCGTGGCCTTTTCATTGATAGTTTGTGTTACATGCATCATTTTTTTTTTGAATTTCCAATAACTGTTCTTTTCTGCGAACAAAAAATTATTTATTCTTGTCTCTAGACTCGGGGTGTACAGTTTCTAAATATCGGCAATTTGGCAGGTGCTATGGAACTATTAGGAAGCAGTTTACTATATAGCATGCAGAGAGGTGAGCCGTTGGAATCAACAAATCCGAAACTGATAAATGATTCATCATATTTCCTTTTTTTCGTCTTTGAAACCGTGGAACTTGACGTCGTGGCATCATCGTCTGGATCGGTAATTGCTGCATGCTCCGCGCGTACTGCTTTTGAACATTCAGCGTCATTAGAAGATGATGTTGCAACACGTTTAACGCCTTTAAGCCAACGTTCCATTCTTCTTTATTAATAATGTTACATCGTCAGGATGGTGGGGTCAAAATAATTCACAAGGTAGGAACTTATCGCTCCGAACGCTTCAACTGACTGACGAGGCGCGACGCGCGATCCCCGCTTTTATACTTAGTCCTAGACGCAATCTCGAACATTCTCAAAAATACTCGAGTCGGCGCCTTTGATAAACAAAAAGCGGAAATAAAAATACAAAAATGCGTTGTAAACAATCTCGACTTTATGTTTTGAAGTTAGAGCCGAAAGTCGCTTGTTCACAACTATAATGTCTAATTCAGAGGCAGCTTTTATCAAAGGACGCGCGCTCACAATTATTAGTAGGTATGCGCGTGGCGGCGGCGCGGCGGGCGGAGTCAAAACGTTCGACCAGATAGAGGTATTTTCATTTTTTTTTCTAAATTCTTACGAAACCCCTACAGGGGTTTCGCGGAACCCTAGGGTAGGGTAAGCCTCTCATATCTTGTGAGATATCCATATGAAAGTTCTTTTGAAGAAGATATGCTTATGTGTTCACCGCTACCCACAAACACTACCGGGGAAGAAATTTTTAATAAAATAAACATATTTTTTGAAGAAAATAATCTCAGTTGGAACGATTGCATTGACATTTGTACAGATGGGGCCAAGGCGATGACAGGTAAAACAGCAGGAGCAGTGTCACGCATAAAAAATAAAGCACCTTATTGTAGTTCCAGCCACTGTATTCTGCATAGACAAGCACTTGCGATGAAGCAAATGCCGTAAAATCTAAAATTAATTTCAATTCATCCATATGAAGCGGTAAAAATAATTAATTTTATTAAATCACGACCACTACAATCCCGATTGTTCTCATTATTGTGTGAAGATTATGGCAGCAAACATAAAACACTGCTGCTCCATACAGAAGTTCGCACTTCTGTGTCGGGGCTGTCTCGGGGTAAAACTTTAACAAGGCTATTTGAACTTAGAGCGGAGTTACGAATGTTCCTTTCAGCTGATACTTCTTTTAATTTGAAAGACCGTTTGTATGATAGAACTTGGTTGTTCCGATTGTCTTTTATGGCGGATATCTTTCAAAAACTAAACGAATTGAATTTATCATTGCAAGGTAAACAGACAACAGTGTTCCAGGCCTATAACAAAATATCTGCCTTCAAAAGAAAATTAGATTTTTGGATTGTTTGCGTTGATAAGAGAGAAATAGAAAGCTTTACGTTACTCAGTGAGTTTGTTAGCGATAACGACTCAGAAATGTTTCAAGATGATATGTTTAAAGAATTGGTCCAATATCTCACTTCGATGCGCGCATCTTTTGAAAAGTATTTTCCCGAAGAACAGAATACAAAAATAAAACTGAATTCATGGATTCATAATCCTTTTTTACCCAACTTGCAAAAGCCCGAAAGTATTTCAAACGAGATATATGAATCTCTTTTAGAAATGTCATCAGACATAAGTATGGAGTCACTGTTCAAAACGATGCCTCTCAAAGATTTTTGTGCAGAATTCGTAATGAATATCCAATGCTTGGCAAAATGGCTCTGAATATTCTTCTCCCGTTCCCAACAACATATTTGTGCGAAACAGGATTCTCAACGTATGCAGTAACGAAAACAAAATATCGCAATAGACTGGACGCCGAACCTGATATGAGGCTGCAACTGTCTTTTATCAAACCTGACATCAACCAATTAATGAAAAATAAAAAACAGTTTCATACCTCCCATTAGTTAGATTTTTTCTTTTTTAATATCTTGTAATAATGTACTTGCCATGTGGCATGTTAAAGTAAGTAATAATTAGTAACTGTTACATTATACATACTTTTATTATCTTTATTAATAAAGAATACACTTTTAAAAACTATTATTTTATTGTAGGGTTCCATCAAGTATTTTGCTTTCCAAAAGGGTTCCGCCACCAAAAAAAATTTGAGAACCGCTGGTTTAACATATAATAACAGTTTTTTTTATTTCTAATTGAGCAAAACGACAAAAAAAAAACTAAGAAAATAATAATCAGTCTTATAAAATCGCATACACTGCAGCGTCGTCACGGCGCCCGGCCGGCTAATAACTGTCGAGATACTGAAAACAAAACATTACCACACAACTCTCACCCCGCACCTTGAGCGGCCTCTCATCGATGCTGATTTGTTTCTTTTGGCGGACGCAATTAAATCCATCCTTTATATTGATTAAAACATAAAATATTTGTGATATATACGGTAGGTACCTAACCTTGAGCGGCCTCTGATCTCTGACGATTTGTTTCTTTTGGCGGACGCAATTAAATCCATCCTTTATATTGATTAAAACATAAAATATTTGTGATATATACGGTACCTAACCTTGAGCGGCCTCTCATCGATGCCGATTTGTTTATTTTGGCGGACGCAATTAAATCCATCCTTTATATTGATTAAAACATAAAATATTTGTGATATATACGGTACCTAACCTTGAGCGGCCTCTCATCGATGCCGATTTGTTTCTTTTGGCGGACGCAATTAAATCCATCCTTTATATTGATTAAAACATAAAATATTTGTGATATATACGGTACCTAACCTTGAGCGGCCTCTCATCGATGCCGATTTGTTTCTTTTGGCGGACGCAATTAAATCCATCCTTTATATTGATTAAAACATAAAATATTTGTGATATATACGGTACCTAACCTTGAGCGGCCTCTGATCTCTGACGATTTGTTTCTTTTGGCGGACGCAATTAAATCCATCCTTTATATTGATTAAAACATAAAATATTTGTGATATATACGGTACCTAACCTTGAGCGGCCTCTCATCGATGCCGATTTGTTTCTTTTGGCGGACGCAATTAAATCCATCCTTTATATTGATTAAAACATAAAATATTTGTGATATATACGGTACCTAACCTTGAGCGGCCTCTCATCGATGCCGATTTGTTTATTTTGGCGGACGCAATTAAATCCATCCTTTATATTGATTAAAACTTAAAATATTTGTTTTATATACGGTACCTAACCTTGAGCGGCCTCTCATATCTGACGATTTGTTTCTTTTGGCGGACGCAATTAAATCCATCCTTTATATTGATTAAAACATAAAATATTTGTGATATATACGGTACCTAACCTTGAGCGGCCTCTGATCTCTGACGATTTGTTTCTTTTGGCGGACGCAATTAAATCCATCCTTTATATTGATTGAAACATAAAATATTTGTGATATATACGGTACCTAACCTTGAGCGGCCTCTCATCGATGCCGATTTGTTTCTTTTGGCGGACGCAATTAAATCCATCCTTTATATTGATTAAAACATAAAATATTTGTGATATATACGGTACCTAACCTTGAGAGGCCTCACATCTCTGCCGATTTGTTTATTTGGCGGATGCAATTAAATCCATCATTTAAATTGATTAAAATAAAAAAAAAATCTGATATTCGGTATCATCAAACGCGGAGAATTGAACAGTGACAAAATCGCGTATACAATATACGCCGCACAAAGCGACCTCGCGGTGCGTGCGGCAAGTCGCTGAACTAAATTATGCGCCGGATTTTATTCCCGAAGCAAAAATACGTCCATGCCAAAATTTTTACCAGACACTGGTACAGTAATATGACGGCTACAGAAAAAAAATCAGGGCTCGTCAATCTTGCGTCCGTATACAGGACGCAGTAAATCGGGTAGACGCATGATGGTCGGTAAAAGCCGCCATGTTCGACGCAGCATAGGTAGTGGGATCTATATATATATATATATATATATATATATATATATATATATATATATATATATATATATATATATATATATATATATATATATATATAGATCCCACTACCTATGCTGCGTCGAACATGGCGGCTTTTACCGACCATCATGCGTCTACCCGATTTACTGCGTCCTGTATACGGACGCAAGATTGACGAGCCCTGATTTTTTTTCTGTAGCCGTCATATTACTGTACCAGTGTCTGGTAAAAATTTTGGCATGGACGTAATTTTGAGTCGGGAATAAAATCCGGCGCATAATTTAGTTCAGCGACTTGCCGCACGCACCGCGAGGTCGCTTTGTGCGGCGTATATTGTATACGCGATTTTGTCACTGTTCAATTCTCCGCGTTTGATGATACCGAATATCAGATTTTTTTTTAATTTTAATCAATATTAATGATGGATTTAATTGCATCCGCCAAATAAACAAATCGGCAGAGATGTGAGGCCTCTCAAGGTTAGGTACCGTATATATCACAAATATTTTATGTTTTAATCAATATAAAGGATGGATTTAATTGCGTCCGCCAAAAGAAACAAATCGGCATCGATGAGAGGCCGCTCAAGGTTAGGTACCGTATATATCACAAATATTTTATGTTTTAATCAATATAAAGGATGGATTTAATTGCGTCCGCCAAAAGAAACAAATCGTCAGAGATCAGAGGCCGCTCAAGGTTAGGTACCGTATATATCACAAATATTTTATGTTTTAATCAATATAAAGGATGGATTTAATTGCGTCCGCCAAAAGAAACAAATCGGCATCGATGAGAGGCCGCTCAAGGTTAGGTACCGTATATATCACAAATATTTAATGTTTTAATCAATATAAAGGATGGATTTAATTGCGTCCGCCAAAAGAAACAAATCGTCAGAGATCAGAGGCCGCTCAAGGTTAGGTACCGTATATATCACAAATATTTTATGTTTTAATCAATATAAAGGATGGATTTAATTGCGTCCGCCAAAAGAAACAAATCGTCAGAGATCAGAGGCCGCTCAAGGTTAGGTACCGTATATATCACAAATATTTTATGTTTTAATCAATATAAAGGATGGATTTAATTGCGTCCGCCAAAAGAAACAAATCGGCATCGATGAGAGGCCGCTCAAGGTTAGGTACCGTATATATCACAAATATTTAATGTTTTAATCAATATAAAGGATGGATTTAATTGCGTCCGCCAAAAGAAACAAATCGGCATCGATGAGATGCCGCTCAAGGTTAGGTACCGTATATATCACAAATATTTAATGTTTTAATCAATATAAAGGATGGATTTAATTGCGTCCGCCAAAAGAAACAAATCGTCAGAGATCAGAGGCCGCTCAAGGTTAGGTACCGTATATATCACAAATATTTTATGTTTTAATCAATATAAAGGATGGATTTAATTGCGTCCGCCAAAAGAAACAAATCGTCAGAGATCAGAGGCCGCTCAAGGTTAGGTACCGTATATATCACAAATATTTTATGTTTTAATCAATATAAAGGATGGATTTAATTGCGTCCGCCAAAAGAAACAAATCAGCATCGATGAGAGGCCGCTCAAGGTGCGGGGTGAGAGTTGTGTGGTAATGTTTTGTTTTCAGTATCTCGACAGTTATTAGCCGGCCGGGCGCCGTGACGACGCTGCAATGTATGCGATTTTATAAGACTGATTATTATTTTCTAAGTTTTTTTTTGTCGTTTTGCTCAATTAGAAATAAAAAAAACTGTTATTATATGTTAAACCAGCGGTTCTCAAATTTTTTTTGGTGGCGGAACCCTTTTGGAAAGCAAAATACTTGACGGAACCCTACAATAAAATAATAGTTTTTAAAAGTGTATTCTTTATTAATAAAGATAATAAAAGTATGTATAATGTAACAGTTACTAATTATTATTTACTTTAACATGCCACATGGCAAGTACATTATTACAAGATATTAAAAAAGAAAAAATCTAACTAATGGGAGGTATGAAACTGTTTTTTATTTTTCATTAATTGGTTGATGTCAGGTTTGATAAAAGACAGTTGCAGTCTCATATCAGGTTCGGCGTCCAGTCTATTGCGATATTTTGTTTTCGTTACTGCATACGTTGAGAATCCAGTTTCGCACAAATATGTTGTTGGGAACGGGAGAAGAATATTCAGAGCCATTTTGCCAAGCATTGGATATTCATTACGAATTCTGCACAAAAATCTTTGAGAGGCATCGTTTTGAACAGTGACTCCATACTTATGTCTGATGACATTTCTAAAAGAGATTCATATATCTCGTTTGAAATACTTTCGGGCTTTTGCAAGTTGGGTAAAAAAGGATTATGAAACCATGAATTCAGTTTTATTTTTGTATTCTGTTCTTCGGGAAAATACTTTTCAAAAGATGCGCGCATCGAAGTGAGATATTGGACCAATTCTTTAAACATATCATCTTGAAACATTTCTGAGTCGTTATCGCTAACAAACTCACTGAGTAACGTAAAGCTTTCTATTTCTCTCTTATCAACGCAAACAATCCAAAAATCTAATTTTCTTTTGAAGGCAGATATTTTTACATGTACTTACTCTCATATCTTGCCGCTCCGCCTAGTACCTGTACGAAAGCAATCTCTAGATACTACAGCTACCTACATGTACATACTCTCATATCTTGCCGCTCCACCTAGTACCTGTACAAAAGCAATCTCTAGATACTACAGCTACCTACATGTACATACTTTCATATGTTGCCGCTCCACCTAGTACCTGTACAAAAGCAATCTCTAGATACTACAGCTACCTACATGTACTTACTCTCATCTCTTGCCACTCGGCCTAGTACCTGTACAAAAGCAATCTCTAGATACTACAGCTACCTACATGTACTTACTCTCATCTCTTGCCGCTCGGCCGTACCTGTACGAAAGCAATCTCTAGATACTACAGCTACCTACATGTACTTACTCTCATCTCTTGCCGCTCGGCCTAGTACCTGTACGAAAGCAATCTCTAGATACTACAGCTACGTACATGTACCTACTCTCATGTCTTGCTGCTCCGCCTAGTACCTGTACAAAAGCAATCTCTAGATACTACAGCTACCTACATGTACATACTCTCATATCTTGCCGCTCCGCCTAGTACCTGTACAAAAGCAATCTCTAGATACTACAGCTACCTACATGTACATACTCTCATATCTTGCCGCTCCACCTAGTACCTGTACGAAAGCAATCTCTAGATACTACAGCTACCTACATGTACTTACTTTCATATCTTGCCGCTCGGCCTAGTACCTGTACGAAAGCAATCTCTAGATACTACAGCTACCTACATGTACTTACTCTCATATCTTGCCGCTCCGCCTAGTACCTGTACGAAAGCAATCTCTAGATACTACAGCTACTACATGTACTTACTCTCATCTCTTGCCGCTCGGCCGTACCTGTACGAAAGCAATCTCTAGATACTACAGCTACCTACATGTACTTACTCTCATCTCTTGCCGCTCGGCCTAGTACCTGTACGAAAGCAATCTCTAGATACTACAGCTACCTACATGTACTTACTCTCATATCTTACCGCTCCGCCTAGTACCTGTACGAAAGCAATCTCTAGATACTACAGCTACGTACATGTACCTACTCTCATGTCTTGCCGCTCCGCCTAGTACCTGTACAAAAGCAATCTCTAGATACTACAGCTACCTACATGTACATACTCTCATATCTTGCCGCTCCACCTAGTACCTGTACAAAAGCAATCTCTAGATACTACAGCTACCTACATGTACTTACTCTCATCTCTTGCCACTCGGCCTAGTACCTGTACAAAAGCAATCTCTAGATACTACAGCTACCTACATGTACTTACTCTCATCTCTTGCCGCTCGGCCTAGTACCTGTACGAAAGCAATCTCTAGATACTACAGCTACCTACATGTACATACTCTCATATCTTGCCGCTCCGCCTAGTACCTGTACAAAAGCAATCTCTAGATACTACAGCTACCTACATGTACATACTCTCATATCTTGCCGCTCCACCTAGTACCTGTACGAAAGCAATCTCTAGATACTACAGCTACGTACATGTACCTACTCTCATGTCTTGCTGCTCCGCCTAGTACCTGTACAAAAGCAATCTCTAGATACTACAGCTACCTACATGTACATACTCTCATATCTTGCCGCTCCGCCTAGTACCTGTACAAAAGCAATCTCTAGATACTACAGCTACCTACATGTACATACTCTCATATCTTGCCGCTCCACCTAGTACCTGTACGAAAGCAATCTCTAGATACTACAGCTACCTACATGTACTTACTTTCATATCTTGCCGCTCGGCCTAGTACCTGTACGAAAGCAATCTCTAGATACTACAGCTACCTACATGTACTTACTCTCATATCTTGCCGCTCCGCCTAGTACCTGTACGAAAGCAATCTCTAGATACTACAGCTACTACATGTACTTACTCTCATCTCTTGCCGCTCGGCCGTACCTGTACGAAAGCAATCTCTAGATACTACAGCTACCTACATGTACTTACTCTCATCTCTTGCCGCTCGGCCTAGTACCTGTACGAAAGCAATCTCTAGATACTACAGCTACCTACATGTACTTACTCTCATATCTTACCGCTCCGCCTAGTACCTGTACGAAAGCAATCTCTAGATACTACAGCTACGTACATGTACCTACTCTCATGTCTTGCCGCTCCGCCTAGTACCTGTACAAAAGCAATCTCTAGATACTACAGCTACCTACATGTACATACTCTCATATCTTGCCGCTCCACCTAGTACCTGTACAAAAGCAATCTCTAGATACTACAGCTACCTACATGTACTTACTCTCATCTCTTGCCACTCGGCCTAGTACCTGTACAAAAGCAATCTCTAGATACTACAGCTACCTACATGTACTTACTCTCATCTCTTGCCGCTCGGCCTAGTACCTGTACGAAAGCAATCTCTAGATACTACAGCTACCTACATGTACATACTCTCATATCTTGCCGCTCCGCCTAGTACCTGTACAAAAGCAATCTCTAGATACTACAGCTACCTACATGTACATACTCTCATATCTTGCCGCTCCACCTAGTACCTGTACGAAAGCAATCTCTAGATACTACAGCTACCTACATGTACTTACTTTCATATCTTGCCGCTCGGCCTAGTACCTGTACGAAAGCAATCTCTAGATACTAAAGCTACCTACATGTACTTACTCTCATATCTTGCCGCTCCGCCTAGTACCTGTACGAAAGCAATCTCTAGATACTACAGCTACTACATGTACTTACTCTCATCTCTTGCCGCTCGGCCGTACCTGTACGAAAGCAATCTCTAGATACTACAGCTACCTACATGTACTTACTCTCATCTCTTGCCGCTCGGCCTAGTACCTGTACGAAAGCAATCTCTAGATACTACAGCTACCTACATGTACTTACTCTCATATCTTACCGCTCCGCCTAGTACCTGTACGAAAGCAATCTCTAGATACTACAGCTACGTACATGTACCTACTCTCATGTCTTGCCGCTCCGCCTAGTACCTGTACAAAAGCAATCTCTAGATACTACAGCTACCTACATGTACATACTCTCATATCTTGCCGCTCCACCTAGTACCTGTACAAAAGCAATCTCTAGATACTACAGCTACCTACATGTACTTACTCTCATCTCTTGCCACTCGGCCTAGTACCTGTACAAAAGCAATCTCTAGATACTACAGCTACCTACATGTACTTACTCTCATATCTTGCCGCTCCGCCTAGTACCTGTACGAAAGCAATCTCTAGATACTACAGCTACCTACATGTACTTACTTTCATATCTTGCCGCTCCGCCTAGTACCTGTACGAAAGCAATCTCTAGATACTACAGCTACGTACATGTACTTACTCTCATCTCTTGCCGCTCGGCCTAGTACCTGTACGAAAGCAATCTCTAGATACTACAGCTACCTACATGTACTTACTCTCATATCTTGCCGCTCCGCCTAGTACCTGTACGAAAGCAATCTCTAGATACTACAGCTACCTACATGTACTTACTCTCATCTCTTGCCGCTCGGCCGTACCTGTACGAAAGCAATCTCTAGATACTACAGCTACCTACATGTACTTACTCTCATCTCTTGCCGCTCGGCCTAGTACCTGTACGAAAGCAATCTCTAGATACTACAGCTACCTACATGTACTTACTCTCATATCTTGCCGCTCCGCCTAGTACCTGTACGAAAGCAATCTCTAGATACTACAGCTACCTACATGTACTTACTCTCATCTCTTGCCGCTCGGCCGTACCTGTACGAAAGCAATCTCTAGATACTACAGCTACCTACATATACTTACTCTCATATCCTGCCGCTCCGCCTAGTACCTTTACGAAAGCAATCTCTAGATACTACAGCTACCTACATGTACTTACTCTCATCTCTTGCCGCTCGGCCTAGTACCTGTACGAAAGCAATCTCTAGATACTACAGCTACCTACATGTACTTACTCTCATATCTTGCCGCTCCGCCTAGTACCTGTACGAAAGCAATCTCTAGATACTACAGCTACCTACATGTACTTACTCTCATCTCTTGCCGCTCGGCCGTACCTGTACGAAAGCAATCTCTAGATACTACAGCTACCTACATGTGCTTACTGTCATGTCCTGATCTGCGACCTAGACTTCTAGCTCTTGCTCTAAAATCTTGTTTACGGGGCACGCGGTTAAATGTTGTTTCGCAGTCTATGAATGCTAGGTTAAGATAGAAAATAAATTGCGTGCAGAACGGCATACAGCTGATCTAACAGACTAACCAAATATTAAATAAAAATAACACGCAATGGTCTACAGTAATGTTGTGGTTTTTAAGTTAATTTAGCTGACAGAAAGGAAGAATCGGTGGGATATAACAATGAAAATATATAATGTGCCATATGATTACGGTTAAAAAAGGACGTAGCAAGAAAGCACAATGCACAAGGCATATATGATAATATACGCACACCACTTGATTACCACGCTGAATGGTCGTACTAAGAATAGTACTATGCACGAGTTATATACGATAATATACTGTGTGCTACATAAGTACGAGTATGAGTGGACCTCAAAAGTGACGAGTTATATACGATAATATACGATAATATACAGTGTGCTACATAAGTACCAGTATGAGTGGACCTCAAAAGTGACGAGTTATATACGATAATATACGATAATATACAGTGTGCTACATAAGTACCAGTATGAGTGGACGTCAAAAAAGACGAGTTATATACGATAATATACGATAATATACAGTGTGCTACATAAGTACCAGTATGAGTGGACGTCAAAAAAGACGAGTTATATACGATAATATACGATAATATACAGTGTGCTACATAAGTACCAATAAGAGAGGTCGTCAAAAGTGACCGAGAATTATTTGAAATCGAATATCAGCATACCGTGTTTAAATGTAATATAATTACGACCAAGTTCATATTAAGCAAATAAAATAACAATATTCACTCGCAGACACTTTTAAATCGTACTAGAAGTGGGAGATGCAATAAGTATCGAGTTTGAAAAGACGCACGAAGCCGTCTGAGATTTAAATATATATATATATATATATATATATATATATATATATATATATATATATATATATATTTACCCCCCAAACAATTGGGCGTCCCCTGAAGGAGAAATTGCATTTAAAGTGGCGTCCACCGGCATTTGACGTCCGCATACCGGACGCCACTTTGTTAGGTAGCGGCAGTTACGTCCTTTCGGTCCCAGCTGCCACCAGAACAAAAATCGATGGAAGTCAAAAAGTTGATAGTTCGACTGAAAAAGTATTTGCAAAAGTTTCAAGAGATTCCGCAACGCCCGCGTAGCGCCACTGGCGGGCGTATATTGCGCAGCCGTATACATCTTCACCACTTCACCGAGTACCCGCGTATTTGGCGTCCGGCTATGCGACGTTGCCAAGTCCATAGTTGGGCACCGTTAATCACACAGTTAACTTCGTTAATCGTTAATCCGTTACTTAAAAAGTTAGCTTCGTTAAACGTTAAACCGTTACATTTGGGAAGAATTAACGGAAGTTAACGTTAATCGTTAATCCGTTAAAATTGGCTGAAAGTTTAAGAAGTTAACAGGTTAGAAACAATAAAAGACGTGTATAGGTTATTGAAATGTATTCCCCTTCATGAATACTAATAAGTATATTACATTTAATTTAATTAAAGTTTTCATCCGATAGTGATGCTAGTTTTGCGGTTATAATGTATTTACCTAAAGAAAAAAATAAACAATTGCAGCGCTTGACGTATGGCACTATTGTATTTAATGAACAGATTATTGAATATGTTTTCAACGAGGAATGCAATATCTTTGAATGACTCTTTTGACTTTATGTCCAGCCACAGTTTAACGAGACTTTGCGTTTTACTCTTTAAAGAGTGGGAGCTTTTTGATTTTTTAGCTGCTTTTGTTTCACTCACAACACGCGCTTTGCGGTACTTGTCGTTTCATACTGGTCTGAATTAGTTTTCTTGCCGCGCCCTGGCGCCTTACGGTAAATAGTGGGCATTGGATTAACGATTAACGGACCTCTGGATATTAACGGAAGTTAACGAGTCCGTTAACATTTTAAGATGTTAACTTAAAAGTTAATCCGTTAATAAAATTGTTAACTTCGTTAATTAACGATTAACGGATTAACGAGTTAATGCCCAGCTATGGCCAAGTCGTACGCGCCGCTACTTTGTTTAATTCTCACTCAAATCACAAATGTTTACTTTAAAAGAATACGCACGTCCGCCGCACCACCCGTGCTGGTGATCTTTTTGCGTCCTTGCGACGGTGCCTGTTATAAGTATTTTTATGTTAACTTGAAGGATGTCGTCTTGTGGAAGAAATATTTAGAAATGACTTGATGAAGCTATACTGTACTGTAGCTGCTTGATGATGCCCTTTCATTCATTTCCTCCTTCACATCGACATCCGCGCTCATTCCTGTCGTGTCAATAAACGCGCTGTAAGTTCAACCTAGGTTCAACTTTATTTTTGTCTCCGTCGGATCTGTGTATTCTGGCAGATACAGAAATACGAGTAAAGTTGAACTTACCTACATCGCATTTATTAGTAAGGGGGTTGAAGTTACAGTTACATAAACTTTTATTACCGGGCAGACATAAAAAGATTCTGTTAATTTTACTATAGTCTGACCACTACCTCTGTACCGCGCGTTAGGTCGGCTACCACGGTACAGCGGTAGTAGTTAGACTATATTATCAGAAATCCTGTTATTTTTGTGGCGTCCGTATATTGCTTTCGGACGTCCGTATATTGCTTTCGGACGTCCGTATATTGCTTTCGGACGTCCGTATATTGCTTTTGGGCGTCCGTATATTGCTTTTAGACGTCCGTATATCATAACTTTTATTTCATTTTCTTGTAAGTAGGTAGGTATAAGTCACGTAAAAAGAACGCTGGTTTGGAGGTATGGAGGCTCATACAACCAGCGTTATTTTTACGTGACGCAACCTCTATTAAATTTAACTTCCTTGATTACTATCAGAAATCCTTTTTTATTTTATGGCGTCGTTATCTTGCTTCACGGCGTCCGTATATAGTCTTACGGCGTCCGTTTATCACTGTTTAACGTCCGTATATTGCTTTCTGACGTCCGTATATTGGTTTCTGACGTCCGTATATTATATTCATTTATTTTTTGGTTTAACTTCATTCATTTCCTCACCTAGATGCCTAATGACTTACTCCCTTAATATCGGTTACGGACTACATCATTTATATTCTGGAAGATACAGAAATAAAGTTGAACTTACCTACATCGCATTTATTAGTAAGGGGGTTGAAGTTACAGTTACATAAACTCTTATTACCAGGCAGAAATAAAAAGATTCTGACAATTTTACTATAGTCTGACCACTACCTCTGTGCCGCGCGTTAGGTCGGCTGCCACGGTACAGCAGTAGTAGTCAGACTATAACAGAAATCCTGTTTTTTTTGTGGCGTCCATATATTGCTTTCGGACGTCCGTATATTGCTTTTGGACGTCCGTATATTATATTCATTTATTTTTAGGTTTAACTTCATTCATTTCCTCACCTAGATGCCTAATGACTTACTCCCTTAACATCGGTTACGGACTACATCATTTCTATTCTGGAAGATACAGAAATAAAGTTGAGATTACCTACATCGCATTTATTAGTAAGAGGGTTGAAGTTACAGTTACATAAACTCTTATTACCAGGCAGAAATAAAAAGATTCTGTCAATTTTACTATAGTCTGACCACTACCTCTGTGCCGCGCGTTAGTTCGGCTGCCAGGGTACAGCGGTAGTAGTTAGACTATAACAGAAATCCTGTTTTTTTTTGTGGCGTCCGTATATTGCTTTCGGACGTCCGTATATTGCTTTTGGACGTCCGTATATTGCTTTCAGACCGAAGTCCGTATATCATAACTTTTATTTCATTTTCTTGTAAGTAGGTAGGTATAAGTTACATAAAAAGAACGCTGGTTTGTATGGAGGCTCATACAACCAGCGTTATTTTTACGTGACGCAACCTCTATTGAATTTAACTTCTTTCATTACTATCAGAAATCCTTTTTTATTTTATGGCGTCGGTATCTTGCTTTACGGCTTCCGTATATTTTCTTACGGCGTCCGTTTATCGCTATTTAACGTCCGTATATTGCTTTCTGACATCCGTATATTGGTTTCTGACGTCCGTATATTATATTCATTTATTTTTAGGTTTAACTTCATTAATTTCCTCACCTAGATGCCTAATGACTTTCGGTTACGGACTACATCATTTCTAACCCGGTGCGATCGTAGAACTATTTCTATGATAAGATACAACCAATTATAATTTTACATAATTTCTGTTCTGAGTTTTCTAGAGTCTTATTATAAGGCATTCGAATCGGGTTAAAATATTTAGTGCGGAACAATTGATACTCTGGTCTGGCGCTGGTCAATACAAAGACGCAACCCTAAGAAAGAGATAGATAATAAAACTGAAAATTGGCAACGTCGCATTTCTTTGGCAAAAGTCGCCGGACGCAAAAACATCGGCTCTTTAGTCAAAAATCACAAGTATATCCAGGACTTCAGAAAGTCACCCAGGTGGTTCGGGGTTCAAAAGTGTTTGGGCATGACTGCAAGAAGAAAATCGTAGAAAATTAAGTTAGCGGAAAACAAAATACGTCACAGTGCTGGAAATGATTTAGTTAAGAAACATTCATAGAAATAATTTAAAAAATATAAGCAGAAGTAGGGGACGTCGTAATAACGCACGACCACCGTGACGCCAAAACGCTTCCTGGATGTATATATATATATATATATATATATCGTATTTTACAGGGTGGTGCAGGGGAACTACGCGTTTCTAGCCGAGTCCACTACCATCGAGTACAACGTGGAGCGGAACTGCGAGGTCGTGATGGTGGGCGACCAGCTGGACAGCAAGGGCTACGGCATCGCCATGAAGAAAAGTGGGTCGCTAGCGCTACCTACATAATATTTCATATAGCAGAGAATTTACATATAAGCGTAAAAAAACATTCTAAAAATTGTGTTAAAAAAAACTAATATTTTTTTTGAACACATTTACGTATAATATTCATAAGTACGATCTTTATGATATCACACGCTATCAGCGGTTTCCCGTGAATTTTTATATGGAATTCTGTAGCCATATTACGTAAGTACGTACGTACGTACCTACATAATATTCGGTTCTTCTATAAGTTTAGTATCTACTGTGTCTATAACCTATATTTTAGTATACACACGTGAAAGAAGTCTCGCGGCAATTAGTAGGAGACTTGGTCCCATCGCTTAGGTTAAAAAGTCATGAAATGTGTTACCCACTCTACGCCGTGTTCCAGACTCGGTGTACCGGCAGGCGCTGAACCTCGCACTGCTGAACCTGCAGGAGGCTGGCGTGCTCCGCAATATGAAGCAGAGCTGGTGGAAGGAAAAGCACGGCGGCGGAGCCTGCCAGGTCTGTGCCCACACTACACGATAAAAGATGACACTCGAGGCAGATGTACTGATCGTGCGTTTAATCCACAGAAAAGCGAGGAGCGCGAGAGCGAGGAGATGTCGATGCGCAACTTCCGCGGACTGTTCTACGTGCTGATCGTGGGCTGCGGCATCGGCGTGGTGATATCCACCTGCGACCTGGCTTGGGCGGCGTGGCGGCACCCGCGCGACCCTGGACGGCCGTTCGGCGCGCGCTTCTGGGCAGAGCTGCGCTTCGTGTTCCGCTTCGACCGCTCCGTGAAGCCCGTGCGCGGGCCGCTGCTGACACCCACGCCGACCGCCTCAGCCGCTAGCAGCGCGCGCTCGGCCACCGCGCCGGAGTCGGGGTCGCGACGCTCGCCCTCGCCGCGCCCCTCCGCGCGCTCGCCGTCGCTGCGGTCGCGCAGCGCGCGCCGCTCCTCCATGCACGCAGCGAGCGTGCGCCTCGCGCGCCACGCCTCGCACGCGCGCGGTGACTGAGCGAGTGACACGAGTAGTGATCATCAAAGAGAATATAATCACTACGTTTTATGATTCCGTCATCATGATTGGTGTTCATGATTCCGTCAATGTGCCGTCTATCTCAATTAACATATACCTACGACATGTTTCTTTAAACTTCCTTGGGGATTAAACAATAAACTTATTCTATTCAGGGTATACGGGAAATACTTCAAATTCTCTTACTTGTTCCATTATCGTTGGACACTGGTACCTTATTACGTACCATACTTATTACTTATTTTTTTTATAAAAATAGATTACTATGTAACGCAGCCGCAACTCTTTTAACCCGTCTTCGGCGAAGCCAAAAGGAAGGTTAATGATTTTGGTAGTCTATGTATGTACGTTTGATTCTCTCTCAGCAACTGCTAAATTACTGGTTCGATTTTAATAAATCGATTTGTAATGATGCCGTAAGTAAGATAGGCTTTAATATAATATTCTGGAAAAATCTGTTTTAAAAATTAGACCTCAAAATAAAAATGTTTGACACTTTAATTACTTATTCGTTCAATAGATGGCACTATTCGTATCTTACTTTTTCGTAATCACAGATAATATTGTGTAGGATGTGTATTATTATATTCGACAGAAAAATGTAGTAAATATGTTGTTTGAATTATCTATGATTTAAGTTAATGTGATTGAATATATAATCTAATGATTATATATTTTATAAATATATCTACATATTATTATGTTTTTAAATATATAATACATTAATATATAATATATTTAAATATATAAAAAAGTAAACTATAACCCAAATTCGCAAAACAGGGAGACTTGTTTCAGCCTTTTAGATCCCTGTTTGCGAAGTTGGGCTATTATAGTATTTCATTTTGAGTTTCGCGTTTAATTTTATACTTACCGTTCTATATGTATAGATTCCGTTGATATTGATTCTAATATTATGTAAACCTTTTGTATGTATCAACTTTGTTTTATTTTAATGAATAACATAATGAAAAATAAGTGGGCATCCCAAAGACATCGACCGAACGTTGTGGAATTCTCGGTCAGGCCAAACCCCACTGCTGTATGTTTAAGATGTCGTTAATAATATGTATATATTATTATTATCTATTTTTAATTTTGTGTTCATTTTAACTACCGTTAAGTGCCAATTTCACCAACACGAATATGTTAAAGTTAATCCTTCATTAAATATCGTGTTATCCCCCTCTCGGTGGTAACAAGCTGCTAACACTAACAAGCGTTAGTGAATCGGGGCTATAAGCGCCAAAAAATAAACTGCAAGTAGGTAGTTGTACCTACTATTAACCTTTAAGTTTCTTTTATTGTTTACAAATAAAATTAGTGATAAAGACTTTTTGCGTGCAAAATAAATAATTAGGCTAAGTCCGTCGCCATCCATATTCAATATTTTTTTCAAAATTTCATTGAAGTCGGTCTAACTAATACATATAATATGTAGATATGATGATAGAATGGGGTGCAATGCAAATTAAAGTGAAATGCAAACAAAACTTGAAATTGGTCTAGTATGTCCCGAATGTTCAAGCGGAAGACAAACAACATACAACACATTTCACATGTTACTTTTACATACCCTATTTAATCCGCCTCAAAATACAAGAAAAAAGGCGACTTCGCAGAAGGTGGCCAAGAAGTAGACATGCGGAAGACAAAGCCAATTATCTTAAAACAGCTAGAGAACTTAAAATAATGATGAAAGACAACAAAAATGATACATTTCAGGAGAAAATTTCGTCTCTCTCTGCTCTAAAAAAGGACAATTACTCGTTATGGAAGATCACAAAAGACTTTAAAAGGCCACAACAATGTATACCGCCGCTGAAATCACCAAGTGGTATATGGGTTCGGCAAGCAAAAGAAAAGGCTGAACTATTTGGCCAATACTTAAGCCAAGTCTTTACACCTAACGACTCCAACGACACCGACTTTGAACACGAAATTGACACATTTCTGGATAGTGACCAACAGTTAAGTCTTCCCTTAAAACTAGTAACACCAAAAGAACTCTACAAAACAATATTACGCTTGGAAAACAAAAAAGCTCCTGGGTTTGATCTTATTACTGCAGAGGTGCTTAAGAAACTACCTAGAAAAGCAATCGTGTATCTAACAATGTTGACTAATGCAATATTCAGAATACATCACTTCCAGAAATGTGGAAAGTCTCTCAAATAATTATGGTAGCAAAGCTGGGAAAACCCCCAACAGAGCTAGGTTCCTACAGACCTATCAGCCTCCTTCCGATCCTGTCAAAAGTATTTGAAAAGCTATACCTATACAGACTACAACCGATTCTGGAAAAAGGCAAACTAATACCTGACCACCAGTTTGGGTTTCGAAGTGGACATTCGACGATAGAGCAAGTGCATCGGGTCGTGCACAAAATTAGACAGACACTTGAAAAGAAGCAGTACTGTTCTGCCGTATTCCTAGATGTTCAGCAAGCCTTTGACAGGGTCTGGCACAAGGGATTACTATACAAGCTCAAAACTCTCCTACCGAACTCTTTCTATATGATCATGAAATCATACTTGAACAACAGAAAATTCCAAGTAAAGTATGAAGAGGAAACGTCTGAACTATATGTCATGAAAGCGTCAGTGCCACAGGGCTCAGTGGTAGGCCCAATGCTCTACACAATTTACACTGCAGATCTCCCACAGTCTGAAGAAGTAGAAACTGCAACATTTGCAGACGACACGGCATGTCTTGCTAGTGACACGGACCCTGAGAAAGCATCAGAAAAACTTCAAGTCCAACTCAACAAAATTGACCAATGGCTACAAAAATGGAGGATAAGATCCAGCACCACCAAGTCAGTTCATATAACTTTCACATTAAGAAAGAAAGAATGCCCTCCAGTGTACCTGGGAGATGAAGTACTGCCTAAAAATGACTGCGTTAAGTATCTTGGCATGCACCTAGACAAACGACTAACTTGGACTAGCCACATAAAAGCCAAAAGGAATGAAGCAAACCTAAAACTCAAAGGCCTACTGTGGCTGATAGGTCGCAACTCACCGCTGTCCTTGACAAATAAAATGCTTGTGTACAAAACTATAATAAAGCCGATTTGGACCTACGGCATAGAACTCTGGGGTTCGGCAAGTAACTCTAATGTAGAAATATTGCAGAGATTTCAAAATATTGCACTCAGAACAATAATTAATGCACCCTGGTTCATACGAAACTCAGAAATCCACGAACATCTGCAAATAGAAACAATAAGAGAGGCTGTTACTTCTCGTAGCACTGTATACAAATCTAGACTTAAACAACATACAAATACACTTTCAAAAAATCTCCTAACCACTACAGGAGACACTGCTCGCCTTAAAAGGAAGCAGATACTTAAAACGGAATGATGCTCAAGGGAGCAGCAACCAAAAATATATATTTAATATAGCACTCATCGGATTATAGCCAATAAGGCTGATTGCTGATAACAAAAGGAAAAAAAAAAAAAAAAAAACTTTTACATACCAGAATTATTACACTACCTTATTATGAGACTCGCACGGAGCTCGTGTTGCTCGTGGAGACAGAGATCTTACAGAGAAGCCTCCCACACAAAACTTTCGAGTCTCTACAGTTTTACATTATAAGCATTTACTTGAAATTATATGTTGCATATAATCGAGCCTAAAACATCATAATACTTTATCATCATCATAATCTACATTGCGATAATACTAAAATCCACTGAACAAAAACTTGGTTTGAGGCATTTAATAAAAAAAAAACATACAAAAATTATTACACTACAAAAATTAAATGCTAGTGTCGTTACTCGGCTAAAGCGAGCTTCGTGTATATTTTGCAATGGATATTACCAACATAATTTTTAACATAGGATATCCAATTATGCGAAACCATCAGGACCAGGCCAAGGCGACACGAAGTAGTACGGTAGTTTACACAATTTATCTAAAATGCTGCTCCTTTTCTGGTTCACACTCCATTTTGTTGACACTCAGTCACATGAATTCAAGATCAACAGACGAATCCTGTTAATTCTATTATAATGTGGATAGAAACGGTTCCACTACAATCTTTGGTCATCCACATTATATGCTAGAAATTATGGTCTAACAAGCAAGTAAAAACTGCTCGGGTGCCATTATAATGTTAGAATTTTTGCTACCTTTCGTCTAGGCATGAAAAACAAGGTACAGTAAAATCTCTTGGTAACCTACAAAATATACATCACAGCCTTGTGGCACTTAAATCTGGAACATTTAACCTCGACTATCACATCACACATACCATAACTAGATAACATAGTATTCACTCGTACTCAAGTGCGGCTATCTCCACTTTTGTTCCGGGCTTCTAGAACATAATATTATCTCAATCTATAAATCAGAAGTATTTTTTTCAGAAGTCATAAATATAAATAATTAAAATGTAAAACAAAATCAGACCTGGGCAACATTCACACAGTTATTCAAGATTAGTACAGGACCAAATTAACATAAGCATCAGAGAGTTCATAACATATTATTTGAGAAATAGTCGTAACTTGTAAGTAAAAACTGTAAGTCCTATTTCTTGATTTCTATTTTTATTTTATAAACAAAATTGCATACCAGCTGCTAGCTATGTCGCCATGTAAGCTATAACAGTTACGTCGACTTCAGGTACCATTACTTTATCGATTGTGATCTAATAATAATAATATAATATACAGAACAAAGTTAATATTGTGATACAAGTTGAAGTGTGATGAGGGCGGGACACAACAGGCTACGCTACCACGAACTTACGACTACGACTGAATTTGCGTCTGTTCTAAAGTCTTCTGGTGCAACTCGATACTCTTCTTAACACTGAGGTTGTGCACAGTTTCACTGATATCACCATTCAATAAACTCAAGTCTCGCTCCAACTCCGAGCGGCTCCCGAGCACCTCGGAATGCTTAAACTGCAAGTGCTTCTCCAGGCTGGCTTTCTGGAAGCACCTGTAGGAGCAGTGGGGACACTTGACCGTCTTCTGCCTCGGCTTGTACGGCTTGGACTCGCCGTCGGGCGGCGCGCGGTCGTCGCGCTCGCCGGGCTCGTCGAACACGTGGCGCTGCTTGTGCTTGGTGAGGTTGGTCTTCTGCACGCAGCGGTAGCCGCACACGTCGCAGCCGAAGGGCTTTTGGTCGGTGTGCAGGTACATGTGCTTGACCAGGTTGGGCTTCTGCACGGTGCGATAGTCGCAGTAGGGGCAGGCGAAGGGCTTGTAGCCGGTGTGCGTGCGCTCGTGCACCACGAGGTTGTTCTTCTGCGCGCAGCGGTAGTCGCAGTACTGGCATCGGAACGGCTTCTGCTTCATGTGCACGAGGATGTGCTTGGCCACGTTGTTCTTCTGCCCCGACTTGTAGTCGCAGAAGGTGCAAGCGTAGGGCTTCTCGCCCGTGTGCGTGCGCTCGTGGATCTTGAGGATGGCGGGCGACTGGCAGCGGTAGGAGCACTGGGCGCACACGAACTTGCCCAGCCTGTCCGCGTCGCCGCCGGAGCAGGACTTGGCGTGCTGCTTCAGGGCGCGCTTGGACGGGAAGCCGGCGGTGCACCTGAAGCACGCGTACTCGCCCTTGATGTTCGCTGCCAGCCCGGCCGTGATCTTGTTCTGCAGGCTGGAGTCGTTCTCGTTTTTCTCGGACGCCGCGTAGTCGCCGGGGTAGCCGTACACGTTGTCGGCGGGCCTCAAATTTTCCTTCGGCTCGCTCCGCGAATCTCTTCTGGGGCCGCCGTCGTCTCTTTTTGGTTCGCTTCCGAAAGGACTAGAGTTTTCGAATTGTTTGTGGATGACTAGATTCTGGGGATCGTCCCGGGCCGCGACGCCGTAGCCGGGCAGGTAGCCCCGGGAGTAGAGGTCGAGCGGGCCGAGCGCCGCCGCGGCGCCCCACGCGCCCGTCGCCGCCGCCGCTGCCGCCGCCGCGCCGCCCGCGCCCTGCTCTACCCCCAACGATATGTCACCTGGAAATTTCAACACATATCCTGTTAGTTAATAACAATAAATGTAAATAAACACCAAATGTAATATGATGAACCTAGAGATACTAGATCAATAATAATTATTTTTGACCACCAAAGTAATACAAGAGATGCCACGAGTGACTCGAGTCCGGTGATCCAGGTGATAACAGTGTGCCGCTACCGCCGCGCCGGTGCCGTTGGTGACGTCACGCGTACAGTACCGACCGAAGAATCGGTAGAAGGTCATCGAATATTTCAATGTCAAATAAATTATAACGCAAAGGTCACGATTTGAACAGGTTTGAAATATCACTTGACGGTGGAGGCCGGGACCGGTGAGGTTAAATGTCGCGCGACGACCGCCCGCCGCCCGCCGCCCGCCGCCCGCCGCCCGCGACAACCCGCGACAACCCGCAACGCGGGTACAACCGCACGACCTACTACATTTATTTGAATCTAAACGTAAACATAAAGAACAATAACACATTTAAATTGGTCTATTTTGTTTATTGAAGATTTAAGATAAAATTTTTAGACAAGTGAAATGAAAAATGAAAATGTTTATTTATTTATTTCCAAATTGGTTAGATACTTTTAGAATGATTACCTACTACCGGTTCGGGGACTAACCCGGTGAGAAGAACCGGCGTAAGAAACTCGCTCGGGGCCACCTTTTAGGAAAAAGATGGGAAAATTGTTCTTTTAAAAAAATATTTATATAACAATGTTATAAGTTAATATAAATCACAATTCACAAAAGTAGGTATACTTTATAAATAGAAGTAACCTCGAAAGTGGCCACCCTATTCCCAGGGTTTGCTATCATTAACAAAATCATTATTCTTATAATATATAAGCTTTAGCACACAAACGTTCTTTGAATACTTTTTTAAATTTATTGATGATTGAAAATTTTTTAACGTTTTCTAGGATTTTATTGTATAGGCGTATACATAGACCTTTAAAATATTTGCTTACTTTGCTAAGCCTGATCATAGGTGTATCTAACTTGTGTTTGTTTCTTGTATTTCTACAGTGATTGTCGCTTTTCGTTTTAAAATTATTAAAGTTGTTTCTGACATACAGTACATTATCCAAAATGTATTGAGAGGCGACGGTCAAAATTCCTATATCCTTAAACTTTTCTCTCAGAGATTAAAAGGACGACATCTTGTAAATGGAACGTATAGCTCGAATATATATATCGCAGATAGTCTAGTGCAAATATAGTTAGTGTTAGTTACTCTAAACGAGTTATAAGACTGTTTAGTTTTGTTAATTTTACATAATTAAATAGTCCAATGCATAAAATCAAACCCACCAAACACAAAAATTGTGATTGGCTGTGAGCTTCGCCGCGAAAAGAATGGAGATTTAAATGAGTGCCAAATTATATGCTTTTTTTAATAACAGCAATTGTTGCATAGACACAAAAATGGTCAAGGTAGAACCGCGACCACGGCTCTACCGTGACCAATTTTGTACCCGATATAATAAAGGCAAACGAATATTATGATTAATTTTGTTTTTTTAGGTATTGAGTCGTAGAAGGGTCAAAAGTGGCACCAAGTGGTTCGTGTAATATTACACTCGTCGCTGGCTAGCCCGTCCCTTTACTTGAACTTGGCTTGACGCTGCCGCGTGTCTAGATTCGGCGCTTTTTCTGTCCCTCCGGGTTTAAAGCAAAACATGATGCTTTACATCCTATCTTCTGTCATGTGTAAGTATTGGATATATTCTAATAATAAATTAGTTAATTGCTTGGAATATGACCTTACCTGAACGATTATAAAAATAACTTTCCTCCTAACCGAGACTGTTACGTCAAAACATGTTTAGAAGTTCGTTCTAAATTCGCATTAATTAAGTCTCAATAAAATAAGAGACTAACCTCCTGGACTAGTTTATTGTGTTCTTTGTGATTCGGACATTGAGCTACACGATGATCAAAATGGCAATAGCAATATTATATTCCAAACAAAATAAAAATCAGAAATGTTTTTAAAATTATGATATCCAGAGTCCTAGTAATTTATATCGCGGATTTATGAATAAAAAAAATGAAAAACGGCGATCGGCAACGGCCCGCCCTCCGCCGCAGCCGACGTCGCCGTGAGCGACTGGAATGAGCACGGACCGTTGCGCGACGGTCGGACAGAAATTATGCGACAACATTGTCAATATAGCAGCAAAGCTCACCGTTCACCGCGGGGTGCAGGGGGGGCCCGAGCCCGTCGTAGAAGTAGCCGTCGTCCTTCTGCTCAGACTTGATGTGGAAGGGCAGCGGGAACACGTCGTGGTCCGCACCGCGGGCCTCCGGCGCCTCCAGCCGCATCGCCAGCTCGAGCGCGTGCGGGGCGGCGGCGGGCGCGGGGCCCAGCTCGTCGCCCAGCTCGCCGCGCAGGTCGCGCAGGTTCTGCGACAGCTCGCTGATGCGGGTCAGGTGCGCCAACTCCTGCTCGTGCAGGCTCTGCAGGGCCAGGCCGTTCTGTATGTCGACGTCGCCGTCGCCCCCCCGCCCCGGCCCGAGGGCGAGGCTCGGCCCGAGGACGTCCTCGTGCCTCAGGTCGCCGGGGAGGTCCATCTCCATCGTAAAGTTTTTGTGTAGATGCGAGGGCAGCTCGTTGAAGTTTAAGGTTCGGGTCAAGTGGCCGGTCTTCATCATGAGAGTGGACATCTGACGGGGCGAGATGGGCAGCTGGAAGTTGTGGACGATGGAGCCCCCGTTGAGCGAGGACTGCATGACCTGGTGGAGCTGCTCCATGGAGATTGGCGTGTGCTGGAGCTGAAATGTGAATTACAAAATTGATTTTGTTTTTGTCATTTTTAAAGTTAACATAAAATATAATACTGGGTTAAAAGTAGCAAATAGAACTGTTTCATAAAAAAAATAAGTATATTTACTTGACAATTTTTTAAGCTGACAAATCCAAAACTATAAGGAATAAATAATAACCTATGCTGAAAGCGGTTGTGATCTATCAATTTTTATAACAGCAAAAACTGCATTTTTGGATTTTTGATAAATCCATATCTATCTATTTCTAGCTATAATTAACTAACATTAGATTTTTTTTTAATAAGCGGTAAATATACATAACTTTGAAAGATGTAAAGTATTTAAATTGGTTAAATTGTAACCTTACCATAATTTAATGAATAGCTTTATTATTTTATTCCTATAGCCAGGAATAATAGTTATCATGACCAATTCTGAATAAAAAATTACAGTCTTACAACACCAGCCCATAGTTTTAAATAGTGTAGAAATACAGCATTATTTTTTGGATTGTGTAGTGATGTGTATCTGTCATTACTAAAAAACTTGGGGGCCTAATTAATAAAGTAAGTACAAACTGTTTGTTCAAGTTTGCTATTTGCCATATTACTTTCCAGTGTTTTTTTCTTATTGGCAACACTATTTAAATAGGTCAATAAATCATAAGATTTTTTTTTAAATAAACCTATCAAAAGAAATGAGAGCCAAGTTCAACATTATGATATTGTCTGCCTTGTTTGTTGACTTTATCAACAAAAGTGATATAATCTAAAACCTTGTTCCCCTTGAGCACTTTTTGCTAAAACTCATAGTGTATATTATAAAATAAGTGAATTTCTTGCATCTATTTAAGCATTATAATGATTAATTTTGTAACAAACACATTAGATTAGTAAAGTAACCTACCACTCATTATTATAAACTAGCTTTTACCGGGGCTTCCCCTTATTTGATCTCTGTAAATTGGGTTTAATCTTAATAATTTCTAGCCATGTCTTGGCTAGGTTTTATTAAGATTAAAACACAAATAATATTGAACTCTAATCTTAACAAAAAATCTATATAAGCTAAGTAAAACCAAATCTAACATGGTGGTAATATCCAGATATTACCTTGGAAATATCAGTCAATAGATAACAACAAGGCTGCAGTTTCATACCTGGTGTATTATGTCTTCAACCATTTGTCCAAACTATATGCAGTAAAAGGAAAAAAACTTGTGTATAAAATTTTAAAATTATAGTAAGATGACCAATAAATAACACTTAATGGTTTTAATAAATTAAATAATAATATTATTTTTTCTTGTGACTAAAAGCCTGTGAATAAAAGCCTTATTATTTGATTGTTAGTAGCACAGGCCATGTTTAAGGTGTTATTATAGCTGCTTTTACCTCTCAATAGCATCAATTATTATCTTACATTAATGAGTTGCTTTCTTACATACAAAGTCATGATTTCTATATTTATCTTATGTAATTTATTGTTACTTATTATAATATAGGTATAAAAATAATGTTGTCGATGTTTTAGTTATAGTTTATTATTTACTTTGCAGTTATAGTATCCAATATATTATATTGTTATATATATTAATTTATTATGGACAGTATTTCTGATACAAATTGTCTTGAACCTTATTATATCTAAGGTAAATAAAATAAAACAGATGAGACAGAAATTTTGTAAAAAGGTGAATAGAAATTACAAGCAATTAAAATATATGATTTTTTTTACTATTACACAATAAAATCTACTCCGAATAAATTCTAGTAGCGCATATCTGGGTATGGTAATGGTTAGTGGTTACAGCTGATTATTATAAAAGGACACTATAATTTCGTAAAAAAGTAATTTCATGATTGTAATAATAACAGTCGATACTAACGATCAGTTAATATCATTAAAAATAACTATAAATTAATGATTAAATACTTACACTATCCAGATAAGTTTTGTAGCTTTCAGGGTCGATGACATTATCTTCTCTTTTCACAAAATCCATGCTGGTTAATTTATTAAATACCAACTCAAAGTGTGAATGTAATCATAAGATTATAATATATTATATTATCATATAATATATTCGATTTAATATTTGTAACGTCTAGTTGAGATTCTAACCTAGAGGCTAGAGCTCTATCATTATCACTATCAAGAAATTACATATGAAAAATGGTAATAAAGTAAAAAAATAAGATAAACGTTCATGTTTATAATATTTTACATGATACCTGATATAAAGGTCAATAAAATACTAAAGTTTTTTTAGAAAATAAAATGTAAAGTAAGAACGTAAGAACAAATTTTTTGTTTGCTTGACGTTCTATATTTTTTACTTTTTTCTACAGGATTACAGACTAAAGAATACCAACTATAATCATTAAATCATTATGGGTGTGTTCCATTTGCTTAGAATAAACAAAACTTTTTTAACGCATAATACATATTTTTTACCCATCTCCCAAGAAGTGCGGCAAAATGTACATTTCTTGATTTCGACTGATCTCGGTGATATTTTTAAGCTGTCATAGAAAAAATTTATTATGGATTCTTTTGATAAGTTGTTGTTAAATGTAAAATTTTATCATCTGTAAGTCGTGCCACTAGCAGTAAAGTTTGCTACATTAGCGATCCATTCAAAAATTTCAAAATTGTCAATATTGCGCTTTAGTCATCATTCTTACCACAAACTGTCATTTCTTTAGAATGATTTTATAACGACTTTATAATGATCGGAGCGTTATCGGCAAAAATAGCGTTTAGTGGAACACGCTAATAGAGTATGTATTTTTTTAAATAGAACATTTAAGGCGAGGAATAACCGCAACTAGCGCCTCCCTTTTTAAAATAAATTTTACAATGACACAAAGATCTTATTAAATAAAGTAATCGGTTCAAACTTTAAGAAAATAGTTAAACTAATTTATTGGCATTTAATTACAGCTCTAAATCCTATACTGTATTTACTCTCGTAAGTAATAACAAAAGTGGCCGTTTTAGTTATTACTTATGAGAGTGAATACAGGTAACAGGTAAATTTTAATACATCTGCGATGGTTCTGCACATAGATTAGAGTAATTATTTTAATATAGGGTTCTGCAGTTGAAAGCAGAAGCTGGGTTACTGATGTTTAAGATTTTATATATTCATTGGTAGATGTCGCTGTCTTTGTTATATAAGTGTATGTCCTGAACAGTCTACTACATCTGTACCAATTTGTCTACTCGCCAATAGATGGCGCAATATAAGTCCCCGTTGTATAATTAATTATTAATTATAGAAATATATAGGTACCCTACTTAAAGCAAATTGGCAAATAGTAAACTTGTAAGTTGTAACACAAAAAATAGTACTAATTAATACTTAGTGCCTATTATTACTTGTTTTTCACGTTTGCTGTGTAATAACATTATTTTGTCTGAAAATGATACAGTGTTTATTATCCATTTTAAATATTTATTTTTAAGATTTTTATGCTGTAGTTAAGTACTCATTATAGTTAAAATAATTTAAAATCAACATTTTGTCATCGCGGATCGCGGCGATATAATATAATATGTTATGGACCAAGTAGTAAATTATGCATAATCGTATATTATACCCGGTCATTATGTAAAATGTCCATTAGGATTGTGCAATTTGATAATAACAAAGATTCAAATTGTCCGGGCATTATACATAGTGTCAATCACTTTTTGGGCAGAGGAATAGAAACATAATATCATATAACGATTATTTTTATTATTATTGTCATTTATCTTCATATCTCGCTTTATTATCAAAGTGTCCTATTGTCAAGTAGCAATATACTAATGACCGTGCTATGTGATAAATATTAAAATTTATATAGTAATTATAATTATTACTTAGCCCGATAGAGCTTGACATTATTCATAGTGCCCGCATTATTAATATTGCCCGGATTAATCACCTGGTCTAACACACGTCGTATTATGCGAACGGTGTCGTACATAATTGCCTAACAAACGATATAAAATTGTACGATATAAAACTACCTATATTTTAATAACAACAAATAATTTAAACGGGTTGTTGCTGTCGTCATTCGTTAAGTTGAGATATTTTGGCCCTAATAATCAATCGGTTCGAAGGACCAATATGTTGCGTTCCCTACAGACATGTCGACGTTGGATGTCATTGAGCCCAACGTATTATAATCTGTAATCTGAACCATGTGCGGTGTGCCATGGCCCATGATACCTAACATAGAAACGATTGGACTAGTGTAAGTTGCTCGCCACCTTATACCAACTAGACACTGAATGAAGTTTAATATACGAATAATAAATTAGATACTTACTGATATCAACCAGATAGAGCTGATGACCAATTTTACATGTCTGTCTGTGTGTTTGTCCGACGCATCTTATCATATCGTCAGCTGCGTCGGAGTTGCGATACTCATAGATTTAACCGTTTAGAACACATATTATTAATATGATCTAAAATTTCGAAAAGGTGTTTTCTGGTCGATTCAGTGTACAGTTGAAGTTTATCTGGAATAAAAGTAATATTAACGAGCAGTTTTTACAGCTGAAAGCTACGTAATTGTTCCGAAACAGAAACAATTAGCGGCTGACGTGCGCGGTGGAGTGCGGGGCGCGGGCGCGGGGCGCGGGCGCGGGCGGCGGGCGTCGAAACCCGAAGTGATTGACGTTGCCCGAGGCGCGGTCAGGAACATGCTTCCTTAATTTAAATCGGGCAGCGCGGGGCGGACAGCTGATGCAGTAACCGGCGGCGGGTGCCGGGTGCCGGGTGCCGGGTGTCGGGTGCCGGGTGCCGGGTGCCGGGTGCCGGGTGCCGGGTGCCGGGTGTCGGGTGTCGGGTGCCGGGTTCCGGGTGCCGGGTGCCGGGTGCCGGGTGCCGGGTGCCGGGTGCCGGGTGCCGGGTGCCGGGTGCCGGGTGCCGGGTGCCGGGTGCCGGGTGCCGGGTGCCGGGTGCTGGGTGCCGGGTGCCGGGTGCCGGGTGCCGGGTGCCGGGTGCCGGGTGCCGGGTACCGGGTGCCGGTGCCGGGTGCTTGTTGTAATGTTACTACCATTCGCAAATGGTAGGTAACTATCGTTGTGCAGTGACATACTTCTCCGTCGGTAGTCAGGTCAGACGAGGTCTGCGTGAGGTACTGCCAGAGACCTGTCGGCTTGTGGCGCTTCAGCGAATCTGGCAAACTTCTGGAGTTCGGACTGTTGTTTAAAAATGGTTTAAAATCCGTGAGACCGTGCCCATTAGGTTGAGGGAACAGACCCACGTCCCGCGTTCGTCCGCTTTCCCACCGTGAAGATCTCCGACCGAACGCGGTGGTATGCCCGGTCAGGCCGAAACTTCAATGTAGAAGTTTCATATTATGATTTATGATGTATATTTATATTTTAACCCTACACTCGTTTAATATTCGATGTATGCGTGTAAGAATTCTCTTCTTAAGAAACGTACCTCCCCGCCTCCCCCCACCGCCGCGCCGGCCCCGTCGTTACACGGCTACGAAGTTGAAACGTAAAACTATTACAATATTGTTATTTCTTACCCCTTATTGAAAAAATATACACAAAGTGTGTTCTGAAGGCATTTCATTGTGCGGTTGTCAGTTGCAGGGCGCGGGCGGCGCGGGCCCGGGAGGAGGGCGGGGCGGCGCGGCGCGTCACGCGGGCTGCGGCGCGGTGCGGTGCGGTGCGGTGACTAGCCCAGCGAGAAAAACCGGCGCGGCGTAAGAAACTCGCACGGGGCCATCTTTTACACCAAAAAGATGGAAAAAGTTATCTTTTAAAAAAAAAGAATAAATTTACATATTATAAATAACACGAGTACATTCTATATATAAGTAGCCTTGTAGGGGGCTACTTTATTCCCAAGGTGTGCTATCATTCATATAATCATTAACTTTATAGCACAAAGTAGATAATATAATTTATAGTAAGCTTTTGCACACAAACGTTCTTTGACTACTTTCTTAAACTTATTGGTTGAAAAATTTTTAACGTTTTCTGGGATCCTATTGTATAGGCGTATACATTGGCCTTTAAACGAATTCTTTACTTTAGTCTAAGTAAATATGTATTTTTTTTTAATTTGAACAAAACGTTTTGTCTAACAAATAGGTTCTCAAGTATGTCCAGAAGTAATCTTTTTAAATACATAATAATAAATTATGTGTTTGCACGTACCCTCACGTAGCTTCATGTGAGAAGTATCGCGAGAAGAGTTTTGCCGTATAATCGCAAGGCCGCAGCTCTTGTGAAGCGGCCCGGCTCGGGCGAGACTATTGAATTGCGACTTTGTACAACGGCAATAGGGGCCATATTGCCGTGCTGCCGCTCCATTGCCGTCAGCCTACGCTCGGCGGCTCCGGATATTGCCAGATATCGTTTCTACCAGTGCATACAATTCGAGTATTTTTATAAAGGTATTTATGGCTCCTCAATTATGTGTTTTATCGCTCGGTGGTTTCGGTTTACGACTTCCAACGTTATTTATATACTCTTGTATCGCTTCAGTTTTCTAGTGCAGCCGGAAACGTCGCAGGCAAACGCCGGTGGTTCCAATCGTTTTAGCTCGAGAGGACCTTGTGAGTTGACCCTCCCCGGCCGCGCGCGGCGCCGGGCGCGGGAGCGCGCGGGCTAGTGTGTTTGCGCGCACTTTGCTCGGGCTCGGGTTACCCAACAAATCGCTCCGACGGATACATCTCCGCCGGCTGATGGACGCGCAGTATCGCGTGTCGCGGCGGCGGGGGGCCGGGGGGCCGCAGTCGCATGTCCGCGGCGTGGGCCGGGGTGCCGGAGTATTTGGTGTAGCTAAACTACTTTTTAGAGGTTTATCGCGTATCATTTGACAAAACATACGCTCGTAATGTCGGATCATCCTTCTTCAAACAATAAAAAATTATGTCGCTTGTCCCAACCTCTCTCTCTGTTTATTATTTCTAAGCTCCCTCCGATCAGTCCCAAGTCCCAACAACAATCCGATGACAAAAGGTGAATGTCGGAGTGACTGTGCTGCTCCTCGAGCAGGACAAATATATATTCTTTAATCACCGTCTGAGTCTTTTTGGTGAGACCGAACTGTAAATATTATACGTAATTTATTACAAAACGCGTGCATCTCAGCCGTAATGTCGCATGCAACGTCAGCTGTTTGGACTCTATGCATTGAAGATATTATAATGAGACGTAGTTCTTGTCGAGGGAGACACACCTACACCTCGCACCGGGACTGGCCTATCATCAGCAGGCCATAGATCACGGCGACGAGCCTGGCGGGGCGGCGGCGGGCGGAGCGTGTTCGCAGCCACTCCACTAGCGCACTACACGCGTCACGGCCGCTATTGACGCCCGCGCCGAGCCGCGCGCCGTGGATGCGGCACATCATGGCGATGGACCTGGGCGGCGATTCTCAGGCCTCGAACTTAGTTCCGAATATTAGTATGTCCCGCTCGCACGCGCGATAAATCTCATTTGCATGAGCGGGACAGACCGATAGTAAAAACTATGTTCGAGGACTGAGAATTAGGGTCCTGAACTTTTACACTGGAAAATTATTAATTAGGTGAAATTAACGAAGATGCGGCTGGTTTACTTGGTTGTAGATATACACTGAAACCTGACTGGCCGAACAACCGGCTCTAGGGTACAGCACACTCCTACCTAACCTAACCTGCTACTTTTGTACTAACGAAACGGTCCAGTCACATATCCAGACTAAGGTGCAGAGTTTGTGAGTCCCTCTAGTTTGAGCCGGGTGTAGAGTTAGGGTGTGTAACTATATAGAGTTGGATACTGTGAAAATGTTTAGGTGAGATTGCACTTATTTAGTCAGTGTTTATTGATCTATTCCGGGAAGGGGATGGAGGATTAAATGACTTTCAAGTCTCAATACATCCGAGACATTGGGAAGCGTCTTAAGAAAAGACGATAAGTCGGACACGATATCAGTTGTTTTACATAAAATAACTGTGTACTAATCGAAGACATGAATGCATGAAGGTTATAATGTATGTCGCAAAAGTTTGATGCCATAAATATGTAGAACCGTCTTTAGAATCAATAAGTAGGTTCTTCGCCAACAGTTCCGACTTCATCCATTCACGTCTTCAGCTACATGTGGAACTATTGAGTGTATTTGATGTTCGTGGATCGTTGGCGCCGTGTCGCAGGCCGTGTTTCGGCGTGTGGTGGTGTTTACATGTGATCCGCGCGTGCCGGCCGTGACGTCACCGCCGCCGCCCCGCCGCCCCGCGCTCCGCTCGTCGATGCTCATTAAACACTGCCGCCGATTACTCCCGACTCCCGGCTCCCGGCATACCTGTACCTAAGTGACAAACTATTACCAAAATAATATTAAGTTTTTTATTAAAATAGAGCAGAAAATACTAAAAACACTTACACAACGATAACAAATCAATTAGAGGAGTTTCTCTTCTTTGTGCACTCATACAAGTAAAATAATATTTGACATTGAATGAATTCGCAGCGCATAGTCAATATACATTATATAGCCCACTATAGTGCTTTACACAGTACAGAGATGAATGATGATGGAAAAGAGACAAATACAAGAATATACCGAATATTTATGCAAATAATTATTTATGAGTGAAAAAACTTTAGATTTATATGATAGTAGGCTGTTACAAAATATAATATATCAACTGTGTTAAAATTTTTATTGTAGTGGTTACATGCACGTCGAAGAAAAGAGTTTTTAGAATAATGCGTTTTTGATCTTGATAAAAATTTTGGGGTTTTAAATGACATAATTATGTTCTAGTAATGCAGATGAATCGATATTAATGTTTATTATTTTGAATAAAAATATTTCGTCTAAATAAAAACACAATATGATAAATCTGTAGTGAGGGTCTTGTCTGTAGGTACATTGAAGATATTTGAGAAAAAATATTTTAGGCGACCTTTATAAACCGCAATAGTAGGTACTCAAAACAATGATTTATTGGAATTTTTGTCTGTTTGTCTGTTTGTCGGTGCGTTTGTGCACGCTAATCTCAGAAACGGCTTATCGTATTTTGATGTAGTTTTTACTCGTATTTTGTAGTGATCTTCACTTCACATTTAGGGGCGACTTCACCAATGCAATTAAGCTGGCTTTGTATACGTTTCGCTTTACGCGTTTAAACGCACTTAAAACGCGGAATTGCATTTTACCAACAAAAACTAAAGGCGACTCTAGCTAAGCCGAGTTTAAAGTTCTGATCTTGGGCTCGAGCTCAATACCAAATGTCATTAGATAACAGTTGTAACGATTTAAAATTCTGCATTAAATTCTGTACGTTATTCGAATGTTATAATTTGAGAGAGGTTGTTCCTTTCCAAGCCGGTCGACGTCTAAGTTGACCCTAAATCCGCCAGGCGAGGGTTGTGACTTTTTTCCACTAGCAAGTTTAGGATACTCTGTGAAGTATGAGCTGTCATCTGTCACAATCCCTGTCATTCTCATTGGTGTCACTTTTCCTTCCGGAAAACGACGGTTAAAATTTTTTCTGTAAGTTAAAAGTGAATTAAAATTAGTGAAAATACTGAAAAATAAGCGTAAGTAGCTCAAATTTATTTTATTACAAGCTATAAATGCAATAAACGTTCAGTCGTTCGAAAAATTTGAGCTATTGCAAAAATAGTGTATGACCCACGATTTCACGCATTTCTGAAAAACGTGTTTTTCACATACAATGCAAGTTTGCTTATTTTAAGAATAGTTACAATTTAATTATTTATGCAGTAAGTTTAGTGTACCGAAACATTAACAGGCACAGCTTTTTAATGCTTCTTTTTACATGTGCGTAGGTACCTAACAAAAACAATTTAACGCATGTGCAAGCTTGTCGTAACCTGTTCACAAGCTCTTGTTATACTTGAAAGATTATTTCATTATGATATTTGCTTTTAAATTGGGGCATAATACTAAATGGGCAAAAGCAATATAATATTAAATTGTTTTCAGCAAAACAATAAGTACATACAAGCTAACATAATTAAAGTTTGCAGTTTTGATAAAAAGGCTTTTTGTTTTTGCATTATAACAAATAAGCTCCTTACTATAAAACAACAAATTACCTTGGCTATATATTATAATATGTACTAATCATTTTATTTCCTAAATATAAGTTCTTTATTTATTTAGCAGACTTTACATTTTATTTCTATAGCATGGACAAGACTAGTAAGGATGGAATCTGTTCAAGTTCATCCAGTGAGGATGGAACCAGCTCAAGTTCACCTCACTCCTCACCGCCAAAAAAGCGGAGTCGCCGACGCAGACGTCGCAGCAAACCTCATAAAGGGGAATCTGAGTTGTCTATTATGCGGAGTCAAATAGAAGAGTTAAGACAAGAAGTCTATAATGCACAAAAACCATATTACGATTTGGATGGAGATGTGTTAGATTTGGGCCTGGAAGATCCTGATGAGTCACTTAGTCAACAGCCCTTTCCCTCTGGATTGGCACTTAATTTTGAATTAACAACAAAATTAAAGGAACCCGCAGTTCCTAAAACTAGTGACACGTTACTGAAACAGTTAGCCCAAGTGCAGCACCTTGGAGAGAAAGAGTGGGC
This sequence comes from Celastrina argiolus, assembly GCA_905187575.2. Classification (NCBI taxonomy): domain Eukaryota; kingdom Metazoa; phylum Arthropoda; class Insecta; order Lepidoptera; family Lycaenidae; genus Celastrina; species Celastrina argiolus. The sequence goes on along the minus strand of LR994581.1, from coordinate 24,256,367 downwards.
TGAGGTCCGATATTCTGAAGCCCAGAAATTATACAACCATGCGCCGGGTTTTACAGAGCTGGAGGCAAATGAGGAGGTGAAGACTTATGATTCCCTCCGCCACCTTGCATATAATGATAAAACCTTTGCTGCACTAACTTCATGTGTACTTAAACAAAATGAAGCACTCAGGGGTTGCCTTCATGAATTCTCTCAATGGGCAGAGACAAGTTCTGATATTTCCAGGGATGCTGTACAGTCAAAAATAAAGGATGTTTTTGCAACTGGTGATTATTTTAAAGTTTCATCTGACCTATTACAAATAGTCTGTGGGCACCGTGCTGAAGTGATTGAAATGAGGAGAGATGCAATCATAAAATTTGTAAGAGATCCTCTGATCAAGGCTATGTTAAAGAAGATACCTCCGACTACAGAGTTTTTGTTTGACCCAAGTCCTTTTGTTTCGGCACTTAAGAAGAGTGGAGGTGTCAGAAAGGTGTTTATGCCATTGAACAAATCAGACAATTTTCAATTTCGAGCACAGCTCCCCCCGCAGGGGACATCATATAGTCGAGGGCCCTCGCAGGGCCCTATGCACAATGCACATCACGCTCTATTTTTCAACCCTCGCAGGGCCCTATGTACAATGCGCCATCGCGCTCTATTTATCAACCCTCGCAGGGTTTTAAAGAAAATCATCCCCCACAGGGACAGAATAATATGAACCGTTACCCACGTACAGGTTACTCCACAAAAAGTACTTTTCGTCCTCGAGGAGGTACACAAAACAAACCACAAGAATACATCAGTGGTACCCGCAAACGGTCAGCACCTACATCCACCTACACCAGTAAGAGAATGCGGAAGTATTGACTACCACAAGTTCAGAGCGGGACAGTTAGCAGGGTATCTAGAACAATGGAAGCAACTGGGAGCTCCAGACACTCTACTTCAGTTCATAAATGGGTACCGCATACCTTTCATTCAGAAGCCGCCTCTAGTGTTCCCGAAACTGCGAGGACAATCTTACAGCACGGTGGAAACCGAAGCTATGTCGGTTACGATATCCCAAATGATAGAACAAGGAGTATTAGAGGAAACCCGCCCCTCTCCAAGTTTTATATCGACCATGTTTCTCGTACCCAAAAGCGACGGCCAGGACCGTCCAGTGCTCAACTTGAAGGCTCTGAACAAATATGTGAGCACAAGCAAGTTCGGGCTGATAAGCCAGTATCGAGTTTCCGACTTCCTACAGCCGGGAGATTGGATGTGCAAAATCGACCTCTCACAGGCTTATTTCCATTTACCCGTTGCCAAATGTCACAGGCGATTTCTTCGCATACTATACAAAGAAAAGCTGCTTCAGATGACTTGCCTCCCGTTTGGCCTCAGCTCGGCGCCGAAGGCCTTTTCATCACTAACCAACTGGATAGCACAAACTTTGAGGAATCAAGGGTTGCGCATAGTAGTATACCTGGACGACTTCCTTGTAGTTCATCAGGACGAATCAATCCTGAAGACCCATGTAAAGATGTTAATAGACAGACTCCAGTATCTGGGCTGGAACATAAAATTCGAAAAGTCCTTGATTTTACCTCAGAAAGACCTCACATTTTTGGGTATTCAATGGAACCCCTCGTCCAACAAAAAATACTTACCCCAAGTAAAAGTAACGCACCTTACCGCGAAAATCTCAACCACTTTGAAAAGAAGGAAATCTTCTGTGAAAGAGCTACAAAGTCTCGTGGGGCTTCTGAATTTCGCAAGCTTCGTAGTGCCCAGAGGACGATTGCATTTCCGAGCTCTGCTACAATTTTTGAATACAATCACCAAGATCCCGACATCGAAAAGTCATCTTTTACCGGAAATGGCAATACAAGAGTTAAGGTGGTGGCTACAGAATTGCAAACTGTCCTCCCCAATCCATGTGGCACCCCCAACACATTTTCTGGCCACGGATGCATCCGATCTAGCTTGGGGTGCACATTTGGACAGCTTTCCTCTGTCAGGGACCTGGTCGAAGAGAGAACAGAAAGCGCACTGCAACCTAAAGGAGATGCTAGCAGTTTTGAAAGTTCTACAGTCCTACGGTCAATACCTAAGTCAATCCACTGTACTTGTCCAGTGCGACAACCGCACGGTCGTAGCCCATTTGAGAAACGAGGGGGGCACAAGATCAACGACATTAATGAACCTGACAAGGGAAATTTTCTACACTCTGAGCCAACATCAGATAGATCTGAAAGCTCATTACCTGCCCGGCAAATACAATGTTCACGCAGATCATCTATCTCGCCATCGTCTACCACCAGAATGGCATCTTCTACCGAACGGAATGCAGCAAGTGTTCAAAAGATTCGGAGTCCCAGAAATAGACCTCTTTGCATCAAGAACAGCACACACGGTAAGAGACTATGTATCACAAGACTTGACGGACACACTGGCCGTGTTTCACGACGCATTTTCGCGGACTTGGAATTATCGGCTAGCGTGGATATTTCCACCGCCTTACCTGATTCCCAAAGTGTTACTACACCTGAACAAATCGTGCGGAACCTATCTCCTTGCAGTCCCACGATGGAAGCAAGTATTTTGGCGCCCAGATCTGAAAGCGAGGGCTCTAGCGGCCCCGTTCACTGTCAACAATCTCAGCCAATGCTTGGTAGATACAGGGACAGGACTACCGCCACCGAACACTCCAGAAATGACGCTGGAAATATGGAAATGTGGGGCTGGTCTGGGAGCTTAACTGACTGGAACGAAGATCAAGTTCAATTGTTGCAATCAGCTTGGCGACTTTCAACGTGAAAAACTTATAAAGTAGCTTGGAGAAGATGGCTAAGCTGGACACAAATACACTCGGTGGATCCAACAAAGCCAAATGGGTCCATTCTAGCAAGGTTCTTAGCAGATCTTCACCTTAAGGAAAAACTGTCGTACAATACGATTTTGCTACATAAATCAGTGGTATCTACCTTATGCGACACAGAAGAAGCTGGTAGACTAAGCTCCCATACCTTAGTTCAGCATGTCCTTAGGTCAATATCCCTAAGAAAGCCTCCTAAAAGAAAACCTCCCATATGGAACATAGATCTCTTAGCATCATACATGAGCAGGTTAACTATAGATATTAATAATTCTTTTGAGGTATGTAGACATACAGCGTCACTACTTTTACTGTGTTCAGGTAGGCGAATACATGACCTTACATTGTTGGCAGTGGACCAGGAGCACTTAATAGAAGATAGAAAAGGCATAATTTCTCACAGGCAATCAGGATGGAGACTAAGGTCCAACCCAACCAACTCTAACCTTGATCCAGTAATATGGGTCAAGCGAACTATAAAGATAGTTGAAGCTAGAAGGAACTCCGCAAATTGCGAATTTTTATTTGTAAACCTGAGAGGTCAGGCTAAACCTGCTAGTCGTACAGTTATTGCAGGATGGGTAAAGACACTGTTATCAGAAGCAGGCATAACAGCTACACCGGGAAGCTTTAGATCAGCTGTGGCTTCTAAAAATTGGGCTGACCATTTCCCATTGGATGAAATAATGGCAAGGGGAAATTGGAAGTCAGAAAATACTTTTGCTCGTTATTATAAGCGTCAAGTCATGCCAGAGTCTACTGCAAACACTGTCACAAGGATGTTTGAACCGGTGAACTAAAATCTTGGGTATGTTGTCAATATTATGTTCTACTTTTAATCACAGATGTTGAAATTATGCTATTTTCCATTTTGATCTCAAATATCAATGTTGTTTTGATCCCACTCACCACTCTTAATTACTTACTTAATTCTCTGTTTAAATCTTAATATTCTTTTCTAATCTCAAGCTTTAATTTAATCATATATCACATTGGTGTCACCCCACCAGGCGATAACAAACACGTCTCAAATTATAACATTCGAATAACGTACAGAATTTAATAGCAGCGTTTTACCCTGAAATAAAACGCTTATTAAATACTTACCTTATTCGAATGTTATATACAATTTCTGCCTGGTGATTTTCGACAAATGAGAATGACAGGGATTGTGACAGATGACAGCTCATACTTCACAGAGTATCCTAAACTTGCTAGTGGAAAAAAGTCACAACCCTCGCCTGGCGGATTTAGGGTCAACTTAGACGTCGACCGGCTTGGAAAGGAACAACCTCTCTCAAATTATAACATTCGAATAAGGTAAGTATTTAATAAGCGTTTTATTTCAGGGTAAAACGCTGCTATTATTTGTGTACTTATATTATTGCAATTGGTAACTTACTACACGTAAATAGTTAAAAAAGACACTTACATGTAAAGGTTTACAGCTATACTATTTGAACTCAGCGTGATGTTTGACCGTTTTATTTGACACACGATGAACCTATGAAATCTTCGTAACGGTAGCAAAACGGTCAAGTATCTCGTTTTGACTGAAATGTAGAGTGTCTGAAGTTAGGCCTGGTAATGTAAGGGCGCATAGGTCAAGAGTCTTGGCTCTACATGAGATCTGATAACTTTTTCACAGGGTAAGCTATGTAGACTTGTCTTGGCAACATATTCACATAAAATGTTTTCGGTTTTGTTATATCAGTCTCAAATAAATATTTTCTATCCTATTCTCAAACACGAGAGTCTAATTAGTACGCGTAAAGTCAGCATAGGCGCCGGACATATTGTAGGCCACCAAGTAAATGATCTGTGATGTGACAGGAGTGTCCCGGTGCTACCAGCAAGTGTGATCCGCGCGGAGAGCGGCGGCCGGCGCGTAGTCGTGTACCTGCCGCGCCGCCCGCGCCGCCCGCGATCCCACGGCCGCCGTTCGCGACTAAAAAACAGACATTCTTGTTGCGATTACAGATTACTGCAAAAACACAGTATTAGCTGGCCCACACGCAACTCCGTACGTACCCGCGAATGTGTTTGTCCTGATGTGTCATTCCGAATAAAATATAGTTTAAGGAGAGTCTTGAATAAAATGTATGTCTTCTAGCGTAGGCCCAGGGCGTGTGGCGGTTGCGGAATATATTTAGAGCGATTAATGTGTAGGTTTTCAAGACTAACAGCTAAATACAGACCGCCGAAAAAAATTAGAAGCTCACTGTTCTGTCACTTCTTGGCGGAATATCGAGCACGGCGTGGGACTCGAGCCGCACTCAGCTACAGCTCAGTATTCGGTCGTAATATTTCCATCGGTTTCATTAGATGCGATGTGTCACGCGGTATCGTGCTCGCTGCTCACACGCGACGCAGGTGACGCAGGCGAGGCCGCGCGGCTCTCATAGCGCGCCCGCCGACCGCTCAGTCGCTCACCCCTTCGGCCCGACATCGCGAACGCGTGAACGCACACAAAAAAACGAACAAAGGCAGACAATTGTCGAAATGGCGAGCTAATTCGACATTAAAAAACGCGCATCTCAACGGTCGGTAATTTATAGATGTTGTGATAATAAAAGCGAACGTTATTAATGACATTTTTAAAAATTTATTATTTCGAATTCGTAGACCATAAATAACATTAAATTCGAGTAGTTACACGCTACAGTTGCTCCGAACCGGCTAATGTTTACAAATGATCGGATCGTCGCGCCGAGTTGTGTCCCCGACCCCGGCTCCGTCTCCTCACGGGACATTACACCTCTGAGCGGTAATTAGCTGCTGTATTTATGACGACCGGCGGCGACAGTCGCACAACAGACACGTCAGACACATCGGGCCTGACGACAATAGCCGCGGACCGCTTCTGCACAACCGGCCTGACACTTGGTGTAGAGATCTGTTTATCGTCATTTTAATACACCGATTTTACCTTAGTTTGTGGACAGCCAAATGTGTGAGATAAGTAGTAAGGTCACGAGTAAACGGACAGAAGCAGCGACTACTTGTGAGTGACGTCGAGGCTTACGAAACTCCAAACGTCAAAGCGAAAGCTGAAAATACAATTGGTATCAAACTGGATTTACAAAATGTTTTTGTCGTTTTTGCTTCTGACCCGTCTAAACTTTACGGACCAAAGGTTTTCGTCGCTTTTTAAATTAAGCGTCGGCCGGCAGCGGGTGGCGAGTGTATTCCGACGAACCGACGTGACGTGACGCGGCGTGGCGTGACGCGGCGTGGCGGAGCGGGATGTTGCTGCCGCAGGCGGACGTCAATTACTTCTATTTTTGTTATCCAGCCCACCGTTCCACCTGCAGGCTGCTGGCGTAGGTACCAGTATACCTACTCGCACATCGCTACATAGTTCAGTCTATTTGGACATAAAATAAAAATAGTGACCGGGAACAAAAATTTTGACCTAGCCATATTACTGTAGAGACCCTGGGTTTACCAATACAAGTAAATGGATTTCTGTTATTTCCGTTGTCTAAATTGACCGATCAGTTAGTTGTTTCGTAATTTTTGTATTTCAGTGAGCCCAGTGCGAGGTTTTGTCACTGCTCACGATGAGGAAGTTAACTACAATTTATTATTATTATTATAATAGTAGTAACGAGTTAACGACTGTTTTGTGACGCCGCGCCATTGTAAAATTTAATCTTACTCAGTAATAATCCCTCAATGTAAGTGAATAATTCTTTTTTGAGGAATAAATGATCTTCAACCCGAACCCGAATTGGTACGGCGTCGAAACAGCGCCCCTGGTGCCAAACTATGGTAACTAATTCGACGCACAGTACATAAGCCAAACTCGGACACACCAAATATTTTGGGTATTAAAGTATAATACTTGTAGCTGGAGCCCATTATGACAATCATCTCAGTTGCTCGAGAGAAGCGGGCCGCGCAGACCTCGCGGGTGAGGTTAGGTTAGGTTAATAGGAGGAGGAAAATTAAACGGGACGTACTATGTCCCGTTTAATTTTACCCAAATGTAAACAACCATAAACTAGTCAGTGATGCCAATTGGTCAATATAATACAATGCTTATTGTTTGCGACTATCCATAAACTATAGACTTGGTAGATTCTACAGTCGGCAGTGTCGAAATGGCACAATAATGTGAATATTTCGGTGTTTTTGGTTTGTTTACGTATAGGTTAAATTAAAAAGGGACGTACCTAGTATAGAATAAATGATACGCAAGAAAAACATCTATTCAGTTTTTTTACTGTTGCGATAAGTATTTCGTTTATCATATTTTTTTATAACACACCTAGGTCATTTACCTATCTTATTTGATATTGGGGTAGGTACTTATTAAAAAATAATAAAATAAGGTCTAAAGTAGTAAGTAGTAAGTAAGGACTCTACACTAGAGTGGCTGGACCATTGAGCTGAGTCCAGTATAAAATATTTAAGAAACTTTATTTATTTTTATACAAGGTATGTAAACTAAATGAGTGATAATAATTTAGGGTGTGTACCCCATATGTAGAATTTACTGTGAAAGTACCAGCGCTGAAAGACTTACTTTTGACTTTCATGTTTCTATGAGAAATGCCTCAACATCATAAATTTGCCTATACAATAAGTTAAAAACTCTCTAACGTCTACATGACAATATATACGTGGGCACGTTGTATTTTAGTGAAATAATGTATAAATATTTAATATGAATTTATATTAGAAAGACGCTTTGCCATACGCACACGGCACAGGTACAAGTTACAACAGATCAACACCAGACACAAGATATGTACGACCACCGTGCAGACTGTTCTGTGTACAACAAGACGATTGTAAATATTTTAAAGTGGCTTATTAGCGATGTTTATAACTGCTTCAATAATTATTGATAAACGTTTGTATTTACAATAAATTTAATTATAACAAATTAAAAACTACCAGACAATATCAAATGGATTGTCATCTCAAAATATTCAACGTCTATATGGAAATCAATGACCGTGATAAAAAACTACATAAAGAAGAAGTCATGTCGGTGTAGTAGCGAACAGCCCGGGCATTACAATCTTAAGTTTTTTAAAGTCTAAGGAGTGGCAATATCCAATTTTATGTTACAGGTTCGCCTGTATTACGAGTGACTAGATGTCGCCCATGACGCGTACCTAGGGCAAAGAATAATGTAAAAGGCACCGTATATTATGCAGCGTTAAAAAGGAGCCCGCAATTTCAATCCATAGCCCAAACTACTCCGTCATTGTGTTGCAGACATGCTCCTAGTATAATTAAGTAAAGCATGTATGCAAAAGGATTGCATCTTCTGGCACTTATGATGTTTATCAAGTAGTCTATGACGTATGCCGCCGCCCGCGCCGCGCTGTCTGTGGCAGGCGGCGGGGGCCGGCGGGGGCGGGCGGCACGCGGCGGGCGCGTGGCCGGCGCGGATCGAGCACGCGTCGCTGACGGCGGGCGGCGGCGGCGTGCACTTGATGGCCGGCTGCGGGTGACGCGTCTTATTGCGTCGAGTACTGCTAATCCCATGTATTAGCTGTAATCTGCGGAACGAGAGCCATCGACGGGCGCCCCCGACGGATATCTTGAGAAACAAGGTCCCACATAATTATTTTCTAGCAGATTAGGTACTCTCTAGTGGTGAAGGCCGGTTCTCTTTGCGGTACCAACATAACCTGGCCTGTACAATCGGCAGTACTCTGGACGACGGTCTCAATAAGGTAAGGGGTAAGTGCAGCCGACACAAACGCAGTAATAGGAACCCTCACCACTGGTTCGCGCTTACGACTGTCGACGAGGATACGCCAGTATGTCTCCTACCGCATGTTCAAATCTAATATGACCTACACTTCATCTGGGCCTACAGACAACACTGCGCAATAAACTTAAACTCTACAATATGAGAAACGTCCGCAACTCTTATTGAGATCCATAAGCTGAGAAAATGCAAATCTGCGTGTAGTCGTTTGTCAAACGATGTATTAGCAGCAATATGTCTGTGGCAGAAGCAGCAGCGGGGCCGCGCCACGTGCCGCCGCGCCGCCTCGCCGCCTCGCCGCCGCCGACAGCTGCTGCCGTTTGATCTGCTCACACTCGCAGATCTATAGATGTCGGGGGCTCCATGGCCCTTGTGACTTACGTCATACGACGCTGTCATCGGCAGTTATAGTTATATTAATGTGTTGTAGCACTACCACTTACCAGTGAGATGAGTGGACAGGAGTGGTGAGACCCAGCGGTTACTGGTGACATGCTTGTCGTTTATCACTTATTTGTTTGTTTTAGCAGTTTTTCTTTTTCATTATGTGGCTCTACTTAAATTAAAAAACTGTAACCCGACTTCGCAAAAAAGAGGCCTAAAAAGGCTGAAACAAGGAAAGAAATCAATTTAAAACCTAGAAATGCGTAGGTACAGTCAAAGTCAAACCCGTGGTCGCACCCGCTACTGGGATTGAATATTGCAACAGCAGACAAATATTATGATTTTTCAAATTCTTTTTTCTTTACCGTATTTCGGTGTGAGCTGACGCTTAGATTTCGTTAGTGGCTCCGACCACGTCTCTACCTTGACCATTTTTGTACGTATGCATTTCTGGGTTTCAAATTGTTTTTTTTTTGTTTCAGCCTGTTTAGACCCCTTTTTTGAGAAGTCGGGTTATAGTTATCACCAGTTACGCGATACAGACACTCCGAAAAGCACACGGCACTCAGGTGTTAAATTGTCTGTGTAATGCAAAGGTCAATATATAATTTTCACCTGAATCTATTGCTCTGTTACAATATTCTGTAAATTACCTCGATTGGAGGGGTGTCGTAGGTGAGTTTTATTTATGTATACGAAGGGGAGTAAGGAGCGGGGGGTGGAGCAATAACGAGTGCTGAGATTTTAATATTTTATTATTCACATAAAGTTTTACATTACGTCAGTTATACGGTAACATGTGGACGGGGCCGCCGGCCGCCCGGCCGCGCGCTATGTACACGCCCCGCCCGCGAGCTCTATCCTTACTTTTTACAAATTACATTACTTAACTACGCCGTTACGTCATATTTATAACAATTATCTAATAGCGAGAGGCTGCGCCGGGAGCCGGGTGCAGCGAGATACGCGACGAGCACAGATGTACAGGATCCCACACAGTAGGATAAAATATGTAAGAAATGTTGAGGCTTTATATGTCATTTGTACATTACAATAATTATTAAGAAAATTTAAAGTGTGATGTGTCGGTAATTCAATTTCTGTAAACTGAAATGCATCCGGCGCCTCCTTCCTACGAGATGTTCACAAATTGTACCTTACAGTTATATTGTAAAACGAAACATACATCTACGCAGTGCACACTATGATACACAGTATTTACATCGGCCCGCGCCGCCGAGAGTGGGACAGCCGGACAGTCGGACCGCCGCGCCGGACGGCCGGACAGCCGGACTGCCGGACCGCCGGACGGCCGGGCCGGGGACGCACCGAGCCGCCGAGTGGCTCCGTCGGTGCCAGGTGCGATCGTTAACATCCATCGTGTCCGTCGACTACAACACGGCTATCCCATCACAGGAGGTAACTTAAACTTAGACGAATCGGTGTCGAATACAAGATTTACAGTCGTACAGGGTGCGCGGACGCGGGGGGCGGGGGTGAAGCCCGTCATGTGACGTTGATCTCCTCGTCGGAGGCGCTGGCGTCGCTGTCGAAGTCGGCGTCGTCGTCGGGCGCGTGCAGGTCGCGGGCGAACAGCGCGCCGGCCAGCTTGTCGTCGTAGCGCCCGTAGTCGCCGGCGCCGGCGGCGAACATGCGCGCGCGCAGCTCGTCCTCGTCGGGCGGCGAGCGCGGGGAGCGCGGGGAGCGCGGCGGGGAGGGCGGCGAGGCGCGCGGGCGGTCGAGCTCGGCGTCCGACAGGTCAGGGTGCGGGTTGTTCTTGTTGGGCAGCGTCTGCTCGCGCGACCCGCCGGACGCCAGCAGCTCACGCTCCTTCGAGTTGCGCCACTTCATCCGACGGTTTTGGAACCAAATTTTCACCTGGAAACGAACGTCGCATTTAGCAAATTACTAACGATAAGGTGATATCAATCGTCCCTCCTTCGACGAGTCCCAAATAAAATTATAATGTAATGGGAAAATATCAAATCCGGGGTATACCTATCGACTTTCGCTTTGGCAAATTTATTTATTTCGATCTTCGCCCGAGGCCTATACTTATTCAATTTCATTACTTTATTTAGAAGCCGTAGTCATATTAATAATTACACGCGATCAAAGCTATATAAATCTTAGAAAATAATATTTACGGGATTTAAAAAATGTGATGTAATAGTGGTATACGTCGAGATCGGAACCCACAGATGAAGGACAAATTACAATAATATTAACATCAGTAGCGGTGCACGGGTGCACGGTTGCGAGCGGCGAGCGGCGGCCGGCGAGCTGCGGGGTCGATCTGTCACCGGCGCTGTTCTCGCCCGTGTTCATTTTTTTGGAAAATAACTGTTTTCGGGTATTCGCGTGCATTGTGCCGGTGACACGGGGATATTGATGGTCGTGGGCGGGGCAGGGGCGCGCGGGGCGGGCGGGGAGGGCGACGTGCGCTTTTTGCCCGCGGACGAACAAAGCCGGGCCGGGGTTGTGTGGTTGTAATTACCGACGTTAGGCGATAATCCGGCTCGTGTGGCCCGCGCCTTAACCCATTTGGAACAAAAAAATTACTTGGCAATAAAACGAATATAATAACATCGAGTAACTTTAACAATTAACTTTTTCAATTCATGGATATTAATATTATGACGATTGTATGTCGAATGTTCTTTTACTTTGGTTACTTTGGTGATGTATTGTAACGGTTATAAAGTTAGGACACATACATTGCTATTAATAGATTTACTACTCATAAAATTAAAGATATTATCCTTTTAAGTAAGTATATTCGAATATTACGAAACATACCTATAATAAAATAATATTTTCTTTAATCTAACGGCTCAGAGTCAATTCTATCATAGACCAATAAGAAAAATCGGACTACTAATTAATTGACATTCTATGTTCGAAGCCTGTTAAAAAAGCCATAAAGCTTATGGCGTTTTCGGCACACCCATACCAACTATCCGGGCAGGACCCTGATTCGAGATGCTATCGCTATTTATCGCTAGCGAAGTTCGAAACAAAATGTATGAGATTTGACATAACCTTTGCTGTGACGTGCGAATTCGTATGTCATTTAGCAAAGCTTATGTCAAGTTTTCGAACTTCGTTAGCGATAAATAGGAATTAGGACCCCGGGCAGCCGTGTTAATGTCCATCTCGAACCAGCGCTGTACCATTGTCAAATACACAAGAAGAACAAGAAATATAAAATGGAAACCTTAGAAAATTTCGAACTTCGTGAATTACTGGTTTCGTTCGACTGTTTCCGTGTTTCCGTAGTCACTTGGTTGTAGTTTTAGATGCCGAAGTACCTATTGACCATTGTGAATAACTCAGGATGGTTACGCTCTCTCGCCCCATAGCGCTAGCGGTTAAAGAAAGTTTCGAGTAGATGAAGATGACTAATTACAATCGCCAGCGTGTAAACTGTGATTGAAATAAATTTAGGGATGTCAAATAAACACAAAAAGGGCACCGCTCGATCAGCAACATCGTTGTACAATAGCAAAACAGGGCGCGATTGTCACGCCTTTATGTGATCCGCCCGTGACGGCGCGGCGCGAACTTGCGATTTCAAATTTTACGTTTTTAACAAAAAAACGTCAGCCGCATAATAATTTGTCTTAACGTTTCAATTATCCCGCGAACGGGTGACAGGCGTTCGTCGTTTAAAAACATGACAAACGATTGCGTTCGATTTTGGAATATCGATCAATTAGAAATTAGTTCCGAGACCCGAGACAGTTATACGTCACTCGCGAGTCGGCGGCTCTTCTTTCTCACGTCCCTAATTACTGCCGGAGTCCCTAGCGCCGGGCGGCAGCGGCGGCGACGGTCCCCGACGACAATATGTTACCGAGGGTTCGGTGTTTGAATGTTTTGATAATAACATTTAGCGAGGTAAGGGTCCCCGCTGACCGCTCGCCCCACCGCGCCGGCTGCGTCACGCCGAGCCCATGTCGCGCCGGCCGCATCACGCCGAGCCCGCGTCACGCCGAGCCCGCGTCGCGCCGGGCCCGCGTCGAGGCGCCGCGCCAGCGGTATTTAGCGACAATATGCCGGCGGCAGCTGACGCCCGCCCCTTTCGACTTTTGCGAGATCCCTAGTGATGACCGATATTATATCCGCTCAGATATCGACATTGATTTAAGAATGAATAATATGAATACTGAATAGCTTATAGCATAATGTTATTACTGTTTGTATTAAGACTTTTCTATCGTTTTATCTATATTTAAAATATTAAGGCACAGATAAGTAGTATCATCGACAAACTATAATATAAATTAAAAAATACTTTACGTACCTACCTAACTTTTGTTATTAAATAAATTAATGTGTTACGCATAGTGATTTCGCTTTGCGAAAATGTAGAGAATTATAAACAGTACCTGTTTTAGATTCAGCTAAAGTTCTAAATAATATTATTATAATAATCGTTTGATCGTGATCTATATAGAATTTTACTCATTATTATCATAGTAAGTACTAAACTGATTGTATTGAAGTACAATTTTTTTGCTACAAGTACATTTTTTTCGTTAAGATCGCTAGCGGCCAAACATGCTTAAATTACATACTTTATTATCTACTTTGTGCTTTTTACCAATTTTTGTCGATACTAACATTTATTTACTAGAGAATGAATGGTATTTACTATAAACTACACTGGACCTACAATGCACAATCAAAACGCAATTACTAATTGAAGACACCTAACACAAGTATCGTGTCCGTGAGGCGTCACGCCGCGCGCGGCACATCTCTAGGAGCGGGATCTCGCAATTCGTTACTTTGGACGTGTTATGTGTTCAGTTTTATTACAATTAGTTTGCACCGAGGAGACTCCGGTCCGGCGCCGGCCGGCCGTGCCGTACCGGACCGTGCCGCGCCGGAGCCGGACTGCGCGTTGTCCTATCAATAATTAAATAATACATGGTTAAAATCGACTGCCCGTTTGTGGTTTAGGTTTCTGTATCATGTTTTATTAACAATGTGGCAGTGCCAGATATAGTAAAGTAGAAATATAATTATGGAAATTTGTACCTGTAGATGTAAATGCCTGTGTATTTGGAATACATTCCTACTCCATCATCATTCGGAAAAAAGTAAAAATAAAATATTATGTAAAAAATGTGTTTAATTACAAAGAGATTACAACACAAAATAGTTATGAAATAAGTTAAATTTAGTAGACGGCTGCAGCTGGGTTGTCTAGGCTGACCGACTTCACTATCCACAACAAATAGAGCCCTACACCTACACCTACCTACTCGATGCGCGCATCTGAACGTTGGCCAATGAATGTGATTTCGGCCGCTCGCCGGAGCTATTCTAAATTTGAAATATTCATATTTGGAATGAATATTCAAACAGCGCGCTGTTTACATTTACGCCGTTCCAATTTCAAATATTTGCATTTTTTATTTTGAGTTTGAAAGTTTTTGTCGGCGCAATTTTTTTGACGTCCGCCATGTTAGCTCATGTCAAAAGTCAACGTTTTGTTCGGTTTGTTTTCACATCGCGGCCAACATTTGAATAAAATGCGTAAACCCTTTCAGAGTATTTGTAAGGCATTTAAATAATATGAATGGGTGTAATATGTAAACAGACGAAATCGATCAGCTTCTATGCTAACACGGCGGTAAACAAATATCTGTAGTCAAAACTCTATTGAAATACAAATAGTTACATAACAATCAAATATCAGCGAGCGCAGAATACTTTGGCCACTGACTTCTATTAAAAGGTTTTTTGTACACTCAATACTGTTGTAACTTTACGATCAATACAAAGAAATTTGTGTATTTGACACCGAAATCTGCAGGGGGTTAGGATTTTTAAATCTTAGGTAGTTGTAGAGAGTTATACGTAGTGCAATAACTTATACAGATAATATGGTGTAATAATAATGTGCCGATAGCCTCCTCAAGACGAGCCCGCACCGCGCCTCCCCGCCCGGTCTCATCGGGGAGCGGTATCTCCGGCCCCACTTACCTCCGCTCCCATTGTCCCGCCGCCGATTAGTTTTATTCAGGCCTTGTGTATGTCGCAGTCATCTAATTGAAATCGCCATTTCATAGAGTGAGACTAGCGTTTTTATCGAATGACGACATTATATTAAAAGACTAGGCCGAACATTGATTGTACAATCGTCAGTCAACGTCCAATCAGTTAGCGGATTGTAATGTTGTATTGTCAGTCAGGTGATTGAAATTTTTTCTCACGGCGGCGCTAGTAGTCACCAAAACAAACATGGCGTCAAACAGCTGGCACTGATAGCACTGTGTTGATATTTTTTTCATTAAAACTATAAAATAGTGTGACAGTATGGATTTATCTATTATTACGTCACCGCCGCCGGATTCGATAAAAACGCTAGTCACTCTATGAATTGGCGATTTCAATTAGATGACTGCCACATATACACGCCGGCCGCGACGATAACGATTATCTAAGGACTGTTGGAGTCGTTCGGACAGCGGTGATATGACATATCACCGCAGCCGTGACGTCACCACTCGCAGTATTCGTACACTAATAGTTTTATTATAAATATAAAACTTTTATAGACACGCCAGTCTTTCTTTTTCTAAATCTTAATTAGAACATTATAAATCATACCGAATTTTTATACGCTTGATCAACACATTACACATAATACGTGCTCCTATGCAGCACATTACACATATAAAACTGTGAAGTGCAATCGATCTCCCCCCCCCTACCCGCACCTACCCTGTCCCCCCCCCCAGGCCCGCGCCCGTCTTGGCGCGCTGCTTGCGTTTGACATTAAATAATTGTTGGGCGCCGGCCGAGGCCGAGGGGCGCAGCGCTAGGCCGCCGCTAGACCCGCCGCGCCGCTCCATTACGGCACCCGTTCCACATTTTGCATGTATTAACTGAATACGTGAATATAATGGATGAAGGTGATATGTAGGTAAATTGTGATTTCGGGAAAATTGAGTTCAAACTGACACTTAATCATTTTAGAATACCACGTAAAGTATTAAGTACATTAATCTAAATATCCGTCTCTAGATTCAATGTACTTAATACGTTACTACATATTCTAAAATTTTAGGTGACAGTTTAAACTCAATTTTCTTGGTAATTCATAATCACCTTCATCCATACATGTCTTCATTACTATGTTTAACTGTTCAGTAGGTTGTAGCCCGTAGGACACATTAGAACTCGACTCGACAGTCTAACAAGTGGAGGGTTGTGTTGATTCGATTTTATTTTTCTCTAGCGTACTACACATTTGTAGAGTTATTATTTACATAGTAGTATGATACTCTACTACTACTAGCACAAGACTACTGCAATATTGTTTGTTTATGTTCTTGCTACTTTAGATACTCTACTACTACTAGCACAAGACTGGTGAAATATTGTTTTTTTATGTTCGTGCTACTTTAGGAATTTGCTTTGCGATTCTCTAATCTAAGTCAGCACTATGTCTGAAGACACGCCTATTTCCGCGGTTTTGGTAAGGGACATAATTAATGTAGGTATGTAACCATATTTATTACATTACAGACCAACTATGCTTAAATTACAAAGGAAGAGGTTGGAGTCACTCTTGACAGGTCGCGCGAGACATTGTAATAATTATGATGTAGAGCGTGCCACCTCTGCGACGGCCTGTATCTACGCGGGGGTCTGCGGGGTGTGTGGGGGGGGGGGGGGGCGGTATATTTAACGCCGCCGACGCGACGCGGCGCGAGCGGTTCCCTCGCGACGTGAATTAGTCCCGCGAGCAGACGCCGCTTTGATTTCGCCCGCCCTCCGATTTGAAAAATAATAATGTCACTCTCAATTAATAAGTCAAAGGAAGTGAAAAATGCATGAAAATTCTTAGGGAAATTCTTTTGCAAGGCGAACGATTTCATTACTCGACCTGTCGACCTACTGTCGCAGTTCAGGGGTTTAAAACTATAGTAGCCAGTATTTAGAGATTATGGGTGTACTTAATAAAGTATGTAAACTATAAGTAACTAGTTATATTTAATGCTTGTATAGTACGTCCCAGATTAATTTAACACAAACGTAAACAAACCCGTCTGTGACACAACCATAGACTTGTCACTAATGCCAATTGGTCAATATTAATACAATGATTATTGTTTGCTATGAATCCATAGATACGCAAACACACACGCACGCACGCACTTTTGCTTAACTATATTCTGCAATCGGCAGTGTCAAAGTGGCGTATTTTTTCTGTAAATGATTTTCATTTGATGTTTTAATTATTTATACAACATATTAATTATTGTTTAATTGCTATTGAATGTATTGGATAATAAAGTGTAATCCTTTAACATTCCGGTGAAAGTGTTGATAAGTGTACACAATAAGTAAATATGTAAAAATTTCGGTGTTTTTGGTTTGTTTACGTCATTGTTAAATTTCTCTCGGACGTTATAGTGTACACTGTAGAGCGTGGCACACTAATCCGGAGGTCGTTGGTTGGCTTCCCGACTTGGAACGACAAACAATGTTTTTTCTTAAGTCTAGTTAGGGCAAAACCGAACTCCCGGGCCCTGAATGAACACGGCTGGCGAGAGATAGAAGCGTTTGTCACTTAGTGGAAATTATGTCAAATCCCATGCATTTTGTTTTCGAACTTCGTAAGTGATAATAGCGATGGCATGTTGAATAAGGGCCCGGGTTGTTGACAAGAAACATAACTCAGGAAAGAAACATAATGCGATCCACTCAATTATTTCAATATCAAGAGACTTGAGCACCTCAGGTGGATTAATGATCAGGTTTAAAACTTTAAATAATTTATATAACTGTCCGGAACTTACGTCACGAATAATGTTTTCTGTCCCGAGACTGAGCTCCAGGAAACGGGAAGTGTGCTATGTAAAAGGTTTCAGAACTAATTTGGGCCATCATAGCATGCTACCAAGAATATGTCAAGAACATGACTGACCGAGTCTGCCTAATTGGATCTGCTCCTTAAGGCGAGGAATAACCGCAACTAGCGGCCACTCTTTTTAAAATAAATTTTACAACGACACAAAGATCTTATTGAAAAAAGTAATCGGTTAAAACTCTAAGTAAATAGTTAAACTAATTTATTGGCATTTAATTACAGCTCTAAATCCCATAGTGTATTTACTCTCATAAAAACCGCCAAAAGTGGCCGTTTTAGCTATTAATTATGAGAGTTTAATACACTATAGGATTTAGAGCTGTAATTAAATGCCCATAAATTAGTTTAACTATTTACTTAGAGTTTTAACCGATTACTTTTTTTAATAAGATCACAAAGATCTTGTTGTAAAATTTATATTAAAAAGAGTGGCGCTAGTAGCGGTTATTCCTCGCCTTAACGAATATTGTATCTATTGTACTATTAATATTACATATTATAAGCCTTTATAAGAAGTAGATCTGTTGGTAGACCTAATAAAATAAATAAATAACTCTTGCGTCGGATGAGCAGGTCCGTCCTGAGCTCGATCTCCCGCACCCCACTGAGTTACAAGAGTTACGGAAAAGTGCTCTTGTGTGTTGCGCACAATAATTCTTGCGTTGATCTTGTTTCAATGATACTGTCACAGAAACTGGTGGAAGAGCCATTATTGTTACAGAAATACAGAATTCATCTCCGTGGTCTAGTGGTTCAGAGCTTCGCTCTCGACCCGGAGGTCGTGGGTTCGATTAAAAAAATTATGTTTTCAAGTTTGGTTAGGACAATGCAGGCTGATCACCTGATTGTCTGACAAGAAAGATGATCGATGCGTCGGATGGGCATGTAAAAAGTCGGACCTGCGCCGGTTCTCTCGCCAGTCGTGTCGGTTTACCGTCCCACTGGGTTATGAGAGTAAAAGGAAGAGAGAGTGCTTCTGTGTATTGCGCACACACTTGGGCACTATAAAATAATTCCTGCGTAGCTGGCCTGGTTTCAATGAAATCATCTACCGACACCGAAATCGGCGAGGGGAGCTATTATTATTATTATTGTTATTATTATACAGAATTAAGTCAATAACGTATTTAAAAATGTCAGCTCTTTTATTACTTTAAATATAAAACTTTTATACTACATAGCAAATACTTAGGGCACTGTGACTTCGGATAAGGTTGATTTTGAGGGAGATTTTCTACTAACTCACTAACAATTAAGTAAAGTAAGTAAATACTTAACATTATAATAAATATCATACACATTATTATATTATTATGTTACATTTATATAATACTGCTACATTTTATGGCTGATAAAGTTACTCTATTAAGAAGATCAAAGATCAGAAAATTCTTGAGAGGGTTTCTTTCGCGTTACCTATTATTGCGTCGGTAATGACACCGCGATGACACCGTGTACCCAGTTCCGACCGACCATCACACGATACAAACATATTACACACAAAATCTCATACCATAATCTCCACCACAACACCAATTACAGACGGAAGCGGGAACAATTGAGAGCTTCGTAAAGTAACGTTGACGAATAATAATTGAATAAAAGCAACTTCACTTTACGGAACTTTCAAATGTTCCTGCTCGGCCTACAGTTGTAGGCCTAACAAACATTTGTAACTTTCGAATAGGTAATAATGACCCATTATCAAATCAAAAATATAATGTGTGTATTCTATTTTGTATTGGTATGATTTATATTATGAATTTAACGTATTTATATAGTCACTAAATTCTGAATCTGTATGTTTAATAATCTGTTAAATTAATCGACTCTACATTTAAATTCTTAATAAATTTAGTATCAATTTCAAATGTCTTAATGAGCCATGTAACATTTGTTTCGAATTCTACTAAGTTGTAAGTCGCAGCACCCGACCCCGGCGGCCGGAGCCTGCATGCAGCGGCGGCGGGCGCCTCGGCATCAATCAGGCACATCGCGGGCAGCGCTCAATAAACACTCAGACCTGCTCCAAAGTATCCTATAAACATCAGACGTCATAAAAAGGCCGGCCGCGCCCGCAAGCCCGCCGCGCGCCGCCCGCGACGGAAAAACGCGCCGCGACCAATGGAGGCCGCCGCACAAAAGTACGATACAAATCGCCCAATAGAAACGGGTTTTAAGACGCACCCGCCGTCTGCGGCCGTCCCGCTCGCTCACGCGGCGGGCGCTATCGCCGTCTCGCCCGCGACTCCTCGGATGAAGGATGAAGGAGGAGAAAGGCCGCGGAGCGCACTCTTTACAGCGCCATTTTCATATTCGATGAGGCTCGGAGGACGGAGCCGCGAGCCGCGAGAGACGGACCATCCCATGGCGTTCCATATATGGCTATGGCATTCAGACGTTGGGAACACTAAAGAGTTAAAGACAATGTAGGTCACTACAAAGTTGTCCGGTGGTCCGGTGGTCCGGTGGTCCGACCCCCAGAGATGGTCATTTGTCGTTGGACCGTGCCTTTATTTATTTAATTGCAATTATAATTCGACTCAAAAACTTGCAGCTTTGTTCAATTCTCAAAAGATTTTGAGGACAATTGATTGTATCTGTAATCATTCAAAGAGCCATAACTGTATTTGTACAGATGCAGTTATGTTTTCTAAAATAGAAACTATCAATTATATTGTACGTGAAAACTTGTAATTGGCCATCGTTTTGTTTCTATGTTGTTAAACCTGTGCTAGCTGTAAGTTTTCCTTAAAAATAAAATAAAATAAAATATTAACGACGATAATCTTAGAGTCGACAATGCTTCCCTATGTCACGTATGGCCGCCAAACGTGGACCATAAGGCTAGGCATAAAGTCCAGACCATTCTGAGAGCAATAGAAAGATGTGCTTACAGTATTATCATATACAGCTTTCGTGTAGTTGTATAGCAGAATTGGGTACTGTCTCGCGTCACGTTGCTGTGCGAAACACGGGAATAAAATATTCGCGCCTACTAATTAAGATTATATCAAATTAAGCTCGGTATTTAAATATAAGTACTAACACAATTAGATAGAAGTATTTAATAACAAACTATGGGCCTCTAAGTTGTCCGATAAAATATATTTTTTAAATTCAGTAATAATAATTATATAGATAACAAAATATAATAAAAATCTCTATTTTTGAAAAGTACATTGTTTATAACATGAAGCGTAGCCCGCCATACTGCGTAGCAGGTTGTCGGTCAGTAAAAAATAAAAAAAAAATTAAAATGTGTAAGAGGCGATTATAAATCTGCATGAAACTTTGGTTATTACTTCCAAGTGACTATCGCCTGGTTAGACTCCTATCTTCGGGGTCGCTCGCAACGTGTCCGCTCTGACTAGGCTACCTCGGATTGGTGTGATATCGAAGCGGGTGTTCCTCAGGGTGGCGTTCTCTCTCCTCTTTTATTCTCTGTTTTTATAGACACTATTTCTAAATTAATATCTTCTAACTACCATCTCTACGCAGACGACTTGCAAATATATCGACATTCGCCTTTTGATGAGATTAATTCTGCAGTTACTGAAATTAACGCTGATCTACAGCGTATAGCGACTTGGGCTAAATCTTTCGGTCTGTTGGTCAACCCTAACGAATCGCAGGCTATGATCATTGGCAGCAAATATTTGACTCGGCGTTTACATAATGTGTCCAATGTGATGTATAATGGCAACATCATTGCCTACACCAATAAGGCAAAAAACCTGGGTTTGGTATTTGACAGCGATCTGTCTTGGAATCAGCAGGTTTGTGAAGTAAGTAGAAAAGTCCACCATTCGTTGCACATCTTAAGAAGCCTCCAAAACTTTTTGCCCATAAACACCAAAATTGTCCTTATCCAGACACTAATTTTCCCAATCCTTGATTATGCCAACTCCTGCTACCTGGACATCACCGAGGAGCTGTTAACAAAACTAGAACGCTTGCAGAACCTTTGTATTCGGTTTGTGTTCGGACTGAGAAAGTTCGATCACATATCAGCCTCTCGGTTGAAACTCAGGTGGCTCCCTATTCGCCTTCGTCGCAACTCTCATATCCTTTGTCTACTTTATAATATTCTATATAATCCTCTTTCTCCATCCTATCTTCTCGACCGATTTAACTTTTCTCGACCTCTCGATACCCCTTGTAGGTCTAATGTCCGAACTATTCTTTCCATCCCATCCCATCGCTCCAACTTCTATTCCTACTCTTTCACTGTTCATGCAGTCAGATTGTGGAACTAGCTTCCCCACACCATTCGTGACAGTCCCACCATTACTGTGTTTAAAAGACGCTTGAAAGAGCACTTTTTCAAATCTCAGTCCATATAAATACCGCCATTAATTTATGTATGTATATATGTATGTATTATACCTATAATTATATTTATTGCATTAAGTATATGATTAGTATTATGATATTAAACTTATATATTATTATAATATTTTATGGTTATATTAAAGGTAATATTATATTTATAATTGTGCACGTCCTATCCGCTATCTTTTATACCATCTCTCTCCGTAGGGCTGCTGGAAGAAATTTCTTTAGAAATAAGCAGTACCTTTGTGTCGTCTTTCTTTGTAAACTGTATTATTGTAAAATTTTCTTGTGTGCAATAAATTATTAAATAAATAAAAAAAAATCGTATTTAATTTGATAACGATTAATATTTTTTAGTTTCAATAGATTCCAAATTACCACATTAATGTGATAACTTATCACCTTGATGTTTTTTTAATAATATGGATTTTAGCAGCGGTAAATAAAGCTATCCTCAAAACATGTTCTTGCGGATATTATTTATTTTTTAAGGGCGAAGATTGCTGTTATACATAAATTTTGCAAAACTTTAACCGTCTAATCAGCGCACGTAGTTGAAGCTTAAAAGGGAAAAAACGATTTTGGAACCATTTTCATTAGTCATAGCGTCAATAAATAGGCTATTGAGCACTGAAAGAATTTTTCAAATCGGACTCTAGATCCTAAAATTAGCGCGTTTAAGTACAACAAAGAAACTCCTTAGCTTTATAATATAAGTATAGACTATAGATTAATTTATTGTTAAAAAAGTCTTATAAATGAAAATTCTAATGAGTAATATTATTATCATTTTGATTTGTAACTTAATCGAGGAATGAATTTTTAAAGCTTTATTATTATTCGATATTATAATAATGTTCAACTTCGTAATACTCATACGTCGTAAGTATATAATGACATAATCCTTTCTTCTCCCTCCCTCCTCCCCCCCCCCCCCCCCCCCGGCCCGCACCCCGCGCAGCCCCCGCTATCAATACCGGTAATCTGTTGTAATTAATTGTAATCCGCTATCTCGAGTCGTGACGTCACCACCCGCTCCCTTTGAGCGCACTTTTTGTGCAGACCTCATTCCAAATGGCTGCGAGCGATTGATCTCCAGATACAATCGCCGGAGATAATAGATGCCGGAGCTGCGGGGCGCGGGGAGCGGGGCGCGGGGTCATGTACTCACAAAGGATTGTGAACGATATATTATATTGTTTATAACAGGGTACTTGTCTGTAAAGGGAGGTAAAGCTATTTTCTTAAAAAGTTCATGGCCCGTTAAAGTGATTTCTTATTTGTTCGTACACACACATACAGTTACAGCCGACCTTAAAAAATCTAGTCGGTTCGATATTGTCCCGGTTTTATCCCCGTTTTGTTCGTAATTATTACTTTAGTTGGTAATAAATAAGAACTGTTTCGCAGTTAAGTCATTTTTATTGTGATTGCATTACACCGATAACTAAACAAAATGTTTATAATTACATCACAAACAGTGTGTGGCCCTACCGCTACGGCTATGATGAGTTTACTTTTTAATTAGGATAATTATATCGACGCCTACAAGCTACAAACGTTAACGCCTCGCTGCTACAACATCAAAGCTTAAATAAAACCCAATTAACTGAACCGATGAAATTGAACCCGCAACCGACTCGGTGCGGCGCGGCGCGGCTCGGTGCGGCACGGTGCGGTACGGTGCGGCACGGTGCAGCATGGTGCGGCATGCAAATATCGCGTTGACGACGTTATTGTGCGCCACTTGTAGCGGCGCCCGCGGCCGCCTGCGCCTGACACTCCCTCGCCCCAGCCGCGGCACCCCAGCGCGGGGCTCCGGGGCGCCCCAGCCCTCGCGCCCGATACAGTTTTTTGTAACACCGCGGCCCGAACCCCCCTCGCGATCTACCTACGGCTCTCACCTGGCTGTCCTTGAGGCCGAGCTTCTCGGCGAGCTTCTTCCGGTCGGGCTTGGAGATGTACTTCTGCACCTGGAAGCGCTTCTCCAGCCCCTTGCGCTGCAGGTCGGAGAACACGGCGCGGCGCATCATGCCCCGGCGCGGCTTGCCCCGCGAGCTGTGCGCCCACGGGAACCCGCCCGGCAGCGGGAACACGGCCGCGTGCGCCGCCGCCGGTCGCACTGACAACATACAACGCCTTAGTCCTTACTACTCAGACAATAACATTCTGTTCAAAAACAATTCAATCTAAACTATTGTAGACTAAACAAGAATTGTTCATTTGTCAGCGTGTGATTGTATTAGGTACGCCTGAATGTTCTGATAATAAATAAGTCATTTAAAACAGGTAGCATTATAGATAATTATTGTCTTTTCCGTTTAGATTTAAATGAAATACATAAGAATGTTTGCTACGAAATCCGTAGCCGATTGTAGCGCGTAGGTGGACGCGTAGCGAAGTCGCAGAGCGCTCGTAGACCGAGCGTAGCGCGCTAATATAACAACGTGTTGTGGTTTTGTGCGGGCGACGTCGCGCGTCGTCGTGTAGGTGTGACGTCACGTGCGGGGAACGTGCACCGAGCACTCGCGAGCGAGGCGGGACCGTGTACAACACGGTGTTAATTAATTACATCATTGTTCGCTACTAGTACAGCATCGGCGGAGATGTATGTGTTAGATACTCGGTGTTGAGAGCTTACCTAGGTAGGGATGGTGGCAGTGCTGCAGCAGGTGCTGCAGGTGCAGGTGCGGCAGCGGGCGGCTGGCCACGGGCTTGGCGATGGGCCAGGGCGCGGCGGAGGCGCCGGCGTCGCGGAACTCTGCACAGAGCGGATAGTTGAGCGTGGAGCGAGGCGGGGAGCGGAACCCTAATCGCATCACAAAGCTATTATAATTTGAGAACGTTTCCTCCGTCGGCGCGCCGCGGCACGAGCCACGGGCGGTGGCGGACTGGTGCAACAATAGTAAGCAAAAAAACTATAGCATTTTATAACAATGTTCAATACTCAATGTTCTTTATTTGCATAAAACATGGATTCAGGTGTTACAAGAAATAGGATGATAAGTTACATGTTTTGCCAATTTTGGCATGCAAATATCACAATTAACAATAATTATTAATAAAATGATAAAATGTTAAATTAATCTTACTTATAATATCGATCAAATTGTAAATTATATAATATAATAATTGCAGTTTATTACACAATATCATTCTTTGTTTTTCTACACACTAATAATAATAATGAATACATAATAATAATGAATATTTATTTATATATTATATATATAAATAAATATTCATTATTATTAGATAATAGATGTCTATTCTGTCACTGTGAAAAATTATACGATAACTGTATTATTCCAATTGATATATTATATGATTAGGTTATCATCAAATAATAGGACAATTAGAAAATACTAAATAAACACTGAAATCGTCAAACGTGTGCCAACTAATTATAACAATAAAATGTTGTCTTACCTACTAAATCTTTCTTAAAATAAAATACATGATATATTTTAACAATTATATACATCATATTATCATCATATCACATGCTGTAAGTTTTCCTAATAAAATAAAATATAAAAACTACACAGTACCCAACTTGAATAAATTGGACTCTAACATAAATTTAAAGTGTATGCGGACGCCGCGCGCGCCCCAGCCGCCGCGCCCGCTCCCGCGGCCGCCTGTCCCGGGCGCGCCCGCGTCTTCCCGCGCGTCTGTCAGGAGCAGCCCGAGCTCCTAATATATTGTGCGGCCTTTGTAATGCCATTAATCATGCTCAAAGTGTTTTGTTTTTGACTCCGTGTATTAATTTAAACTACCTATTGAGTTGATATCGCGCGGGGTCGGGGTTCACTTTTTACATAATAAGTGATACAATTCATCACAATATTATGTATTTTATGAAGTTGTGAAGCTCTAACCGTACTTAAACTATGATGTTACTTGTTTCCGGTTGTTGTTTAGTCAGCAGCGAACTGAAGTGTTGTGGGATTGTTCCACAGTAATGAGTTAATATTACAGTGTGATTGCGGAACAGCAGTTTGTGTCAACTGATGTTCCGCGATCGTACTGTAGACTACTGTAGGATAAGTCTTATGTCATAGATTGTATAAATAAGTTTTGACTTTCGTTTACGTCAACCAGAAAGCAAAACACTTTACAATTGAAGACATGAATCGATAAAGGTGATATGTAGCAAAAATATTTTATCAAAAAAATTGAGTTTAAATAGTCACTTAAACATTTTAGGATATGTAGTAACGTATTAAGTACATTGATTCTAGAGACGGATCTTTGGATAAATGTACTTTATGATGTATTCTAAAATGCATAAGTGACAGTTTGAACTGAGTGAAAATTTTCTTGAGATCATAATTTTGCTACATATCACTTTCATCCGTTCAAGTCTTCAATTATAAAATGAAACTGTTGGCTCGTGGCTCGTGTCGTGCACGCCGCACGCCGCACGCCGCACCGGCTACAGCACAGGGCGCGGAGCCGCTCTCGTCCGCCTCGACGCCCGCGTAATCGGAGCGCAGTTTTCTCAATAAAGTAAATACCGCCGTACCTCCGTCGGCAGGCGCCGGCAGCCGGCGACGGGCGGCGACAGGCGTCGGGCCGGAAAGCCTCCCGCGGCGCTGGGAGGGTGTGATTTTAATTATTTCCACGTATTAATTGGCTAAGGGGCATTTAAACGGTCTCTAATCCCGCTGCGTGGGAGATGTTCGATTATCTCGAGCGTCTCGAGTGTTACTAAAGAATTCACTTGTACTGAATAATTCATAATTAAACGAAAACGCAAAGACGTATGTTATTATCAAAACACTATTTCATAAAAACATACGTCTTTTTTTATTTACAACTTATTCATTTATTATTTAGATTGCACATAAATATATATAAAATTAAAATGAAAATAAAAAAAAATATATAGTAATAGTTAATGGAATCAGGTGTTACTTTGCATAAAATTTAAATATATTATATCTAGCAATATCCCGCGAAACATATGTTTAAATATATATATATTTTTTATATCAGTAATGATATGTTAATTAACTTCATTGTTAGTTAATGTGATATACATTATATTATAATCCTAATTAAAAATATATAAAAAAAACATTTTAAGTTATACCACCGGTTTCTCGAACGCCATTCAAAATGTAAGATCAACTAACTTGGCATTCAAGTTAACAACCCAATATGGGTTTTAGTCTGATTGGTGGAACATTTATTAGAGAGAAAGGAAAGGACAGAAATTTTATAATAACATCACGCGCGCACTTGCAAGGGTGGTTACAATTCTACATCAATGTATATTGTTACAAATAGATACAAAAACGATGTTTAGTGTTTTACGTAACATTAGCACAGACATTAGTATCTAAGTTTATAAATGAGATGATGATAGTCGTACCACTCAGCCGGAGGTATAATACTATTAGATCCCCTATTTTAGTTATCTAACTATCTATACTAATATAATAAAGCGGAAGAGTTTGTTTGTTTCTTTAAAAGCGCTAATCGTAGGATCTACTAGTCCGATTTGAAAAATTCTTATTTTGTTGGATAGTCCATTTATAGAAAAAGGCTAAAACATTACGCTGCGACCAATAGGAGCGAAGCGTCAGTGAGAAATGTGACAAAAACGGGAAAAATTATTCACATTTGAGGACTTTCGTTGCATAAACAGATGTGTATGTAATTGTTAAATACATATGAAAGAATTATTCCTTTTTTTAGGTTTAAAAGTATATTTATTATTTATTATTGGTTTTAGTTATATATATAATTACTACTTTACACCAATTAGGTTTTGAGTAGGATATATTATATTGATTTTAGTATAAAACTTAAAGACTCTTCTCAGAAGGAAATATAAATAAAACGCACGTTAACCCTTGAGCTCTTCTGTATTGCAACTCGTGTTAAGGAGTTACAAAAATAAGGGCCATACACAATGCATAACGCATTTAAAGTGTTACACTAATTTATTACCATATTGCCTACGCTTAATACAATGTGAGCACTGTGTCCCTACACTTTTTAATAATAAAAAAAAAGTCCGTGACAGTATATGTCTACCTCTTAAGATTTACTCATAATATCATTATTTGTCGAAGAAGGCGATAGGCTATATAATAATTGCTATCATTATTTTTCGTTATCATAAGAACAAAAACCAACGTGAGCAATCAAAAGATAATCGCGATAGTGTTTCCGACAACCACGCGAACGAAGTCGCGGGCACAGCTAGTTAAGAATAAAGGGCAACTGTACTTCATATTTGTAATGATGATCTTTCATCATTAGAATGCACCTTTTTCTCTGAATAACATGGTAGGTATATGTATATTTTTATAAGTTATAAAGAAGAGTAAAAACTTCAATACATTGCGGGCAAAGCTGCAGACAAAAGCAAGTGTTAAATAAACTACATAAACGCGAGTAATGTTGAAACTAGCACGGATTGTAAGACTTATTATTATTCGGGTAAGATTCGACTCAATATTGCGCAAGTTTTGACCCTAAACACGAGTGTTTGGCTCGAATCAGCAGAGCCCTGTGATAAACAGTCCCCCCCCCCCCCCCCCCCCCGCCCCGTCCGCGCCCTACCGCAGTCGGCATTTAATGCCGAGTATTAACAACAGCGCTTCAGTAGTTTCACATTGTAGTAACAATACAAATGTTGTTCCAACACAATGCGCCGCGAGATCGGGGCCGCGGGCCTCTACCCGATTCTACCTGGAGGCTGGAGGAAATCAAAAGAGCAATAAAATCTATGGTGTGCTTAGACAATTGTTCATTTGACAATTTTGTTTCGATTTGGGAACGAAAAAAACTTGTGTGAGATTTTATCCAAATCCTCTGCGGTTACTGAGAATAGGTACTGAGTTACTTGTCCGTAAAGTAAATTCATCGAATGTCAAGTGTATTGTTGCTGTAAGCTTTTTGTACGATTGGTCTTTTGAATGATTTTTTATTGATGTTATTATAGCCCCCTGGTAAACAAATAATGTAAAACTAAAATTATATAAGTACCTACCATTGAAAATAATGAAGATATTAGAATATTAAATATAATGTGCAAACAAGAAGAGAACAACCCATTGTGACGTCACTTTGTTAAACCTACATAGACATAACACCGACCTGCGTACTAATATCGTTTGCGAAAAAGATCTATATGGATATTTTATTTTATTGATGTTACTTAAATTAAAAAATATTTTAAAACTTACCCTAATTCTCACTTTAGTTTTTGCTCGTCTTTTTTCTGCGTAATGAGTCCAACGTAAATAATTTTAATATTCATTCAATAACCTAATGGTCAATCAATAACTTTACTTTAAGGAGCTTCCGAATCCTGCTTGACCTACGATAGAGCGCGGTGTGTATTACATTGAAATTACTGAGAGGTGTCTTAAGAGATTAAAAGAAGTCTAAACTAAATTGTAGATACAAAGATTTGAATCATCGTCAGTGTAGATTGTATACAAGTCAGCACAAAATCAAAGCGATTTGTTTATTTTTTATTTAAATTTTTTGTGCCTATTTCCACCGCGTCCAGACCGTGCTGGCCGTGAGACGCCTCACGATATCCTTATTAAACGATATCTATTGTTGGCGAGCAAGTACAGGAGCACAGTGGTGAACAACAATCGGTAAGCACTTCAAGTGAGCAGTCGCTTACAAGCTCCATTGAAACTTTGGAATTTTGCAATAAAAAGGAACACAATGCGCAGATTCAATTTATTATGATGTTATGATTGTGATGCAATCTTCTAATACTTATTGAAATCTTTTAAGAGGCAATTTATAAATGGGTTTTCGCAATAATTTGATTCTTTTCAAAAACGCGGTGCACCTCGTTGTTGTAATATGGAGGACTCAAGTACCGGTGCCCGCCGCCCGGTGGTTCTCGGTAAACTCCGCACAATATTGTGATAACACGCACGACGTGCTTTTCTGCGCTCGCTCTCGATATTAGCGCACCAGATGCGGATACTGACTTGTCTTGACTGACAGAGGGAAAGAGAATATTATAAATTTAAATTTTTCATTTTCATATAATTACCTACCTACATCACGCTCAATTTTGCAAGGCTGATTAAAATAACACAGTACGGCTACTTGCGCCAGTCTGAGGCTAAGTGTGGGTTAAATTAGAAACCCAGAGCTAGGCCCTATTCTAGAATGAAGCGGCCAGCGATGTAGATTTTTATTAGAGCGCGGGGGCCATTTGCCACACATTTGTGTACACCATATAATAATTAGTCTTCTTGATTGGTCAATTTAAAAAAGTTTGGAATACATTGTTATAGAACAGACTATCGTAATTCCAGTCGGATCGAGCGGCGGGATTGTGGCGACTTGCCTCCGCCGTGTTGTTGTAGGTGCGCGCGCGGGCCGGGAACTAATCGCTACTAACTATTGTACTCGTTACCCCAAATTACACGTCGACTTAACGATACAACGGCTGTCGGGGGCGACCTCCTCTACGATTGTGATCTCTAATACTAATATTATAAATATTTATTTTGTTTCTTTGTTTGCATTAAGTAGGTTTCGAACTATGGGGCCGATTTTCGTGAAATTTGTCTGAAATACAGAGTTGCCCACAAGGACACATTATTTTATCGAGAAAAAATACACCAAACTCGCGGGATTTCCTCTCGTGTATACGAAGTCGTGACAACATCTATATTATGTTTGAGTTTCGTAGATATACATTTAGCTCGTTTGTAACACGATATCAGCCGACTGTTGCCACTTGCGTAAACAAACCTTAAAATAAAGTAAATATTAGTAAAAGTGTGTGCAAATATTGTACTATTAACTTGCGTGTTGGCAGAATGCGGTTTATTCTCTTACTAGCTGTGCCCGCGACTCCGTACGCGTGGAAAAGTAATTTAGGGCAGTGTTATAATAAATCTGTTTTAAAAATATTTTTAGTTATAAAAACTGTCGTCGAGGTATTTAAAAAACTACTTTATGTTGACAATTCCTACTACCAGCTTGACAAACGACCGTGTATAATTACTATAATGCGAACGGGACTACTTGATAGTACGCTCACATACACGACGAACATCTAGTAGCGCCGCAGCGACTGCAGACGATAATCGTTTCCACGCCGACGCTGCTGGTGTGGCGACAATGATATTAAGACAGCGCGCCGCAAAATTTTGCGGTCTTTTAGCCTTTAGTTGCGTAAGTCCGACTCGCACTTGCCCGGTTTTTTATTTATTAATAACCAAACATGTAGGTACTGTTTGTAAATCACTTCACTGTTAAAGTACTGATTTTATACAGAAAAGTAGCAAAATATAGAAAGTCCCAAAAGAAAGAAAACAAACCTAAGTTGTACCTAACATAAAAACCATTCGGTCCATAATAAAAACTAAGAAATAAAAATATCAAGAAAAACATAAATCTAACTTATATTGACATAACTTTTTTAGATTAACTGTAAACACAATACTTATGTTAATCAAAATTCTATGTATTATGCAGTTATCGAATACATAATTTGGACAAAGAAGACTATAAAAATGTACAGTAATAGTAGGCTGTAGTATGAATTTTAACGGACGGAATGAGAACTATAATATACAATGCAAAATAATATTATACATTGCTAATGATGCACGCTGAGTATAACTCTCGGATAACGTATTGTATAAATGTAGGTACCTACTCAACTTTGCTATAATTGTATTAAAAGTACGGCATTTGGCGTATAGATGTCGCTATTATGGTCTGCTCTGCATCGCGCTATCGCTTGTAAGATAGATTTGTATATGAGAATACTCTATCAATATTATGATATTTGGCAAAAAAACCCATAATAATCTGTTAACACATATCCAGGACAGGCCGCAAAAGGCTAGAATTTCAAAAGGTATCTCGATTGGAATCGAGTTGTATCAACAGTTTTCCCCTGTAACACAGTTTAGTAACTATCAAGATGTTTTTTAACGTATATATTATAAAATAGAAAAAACAAAAAAAAGAGCAATATATTTATGAAAATCTTAAAACTGTTTTTAAAATTCCGTACCTCAAAAGGAAAAAACTAAACACATATTATAAGATCATTTCCATGTCCGTCTGTCTGTCAAGACCCTTTTACTCAGAAACGCGTGTAGGTAAATTATATAAAATACTCAGGATACCTACTGTTCCTTGAAGCAGTGAAAAAATCAGACGTATTAGCCAATGCAACCAAAAGCAGTCGCTTAGGTATGTCGCTAAATTTCGTCATTTTCGACACTCGTAAGGGAATCAAAACCTAAAGGGTATTTCCCGTGAACTTATAAAATTTGAAACCAAGCAACGTCTAAAACCATTCGTTTTTAGTAACATTATATAGATAGTAAAAACTAAAAATATTTAGATTTTTTTAAACTTAGTACCGTGTTTCATGAATGTGTTTAATTGAAACTTATAACAAATACTTAGGTCTCTAATATATTCAAGCTGTAACCAAATCAAAATTCTATGTCAATCAGGTTTGTATGGAGCTATCGGTGCGCAAGTCCAACTCGCACTTGGCCGGTTTTTATTTATTTACTTATTACTAACCTACGCTAACAAATATGTATACAGTACCTACTTATCACAAAGGACTTTACAGTAAAAGTACTAACTGATTTTATACAAATAACTTTCGTAATAAACTCAAGAAAAAAAATCTTAGATTGTCCCTACCTAGCAAGCCTAAAACTAACAAATAAAAGTCACCCCCGCGGCCCCGGTGCGTTTGCTGCGAATACAATTTGAAGCGGCGCGGCGCGGGCCGGGCGGCGCGCGGCTCCCAGACCCGGCGCGCGCTTCCTACAAACGTCCAGCAAAAACGACATGATCTTTTAAAATTGTCATAACTTTTTTATTTATGAACCGATTTACATAAAATAAACACTAAATGTTAAGTGAAGCTTGCCGCAATATATTAGTGAAAAGTACATCTTAATCGGATAAGCCGTTTCTGAGATTAGCGTGCACAAACCCACAGACAAACAGACAAACAGACAAACAGACAAACAGACAAACAGACAAAAATTTCAAAAATCATAGTTTTGGGTACTATTGCGTAAATAAAGGTCCCCCATCATATTTTTTTTCAAATATCTTCAATGTACAGACACGACTCCTCTACAGATTTATTATATTCTCTTATAATTTTGCTCAAAATATTGCCACAGACAAATTTAAACTTTTGCATAACCCAGGGCTGGTAGTGTTCATCAATCAATTCATAAATGATGAGGCTGAGCCGGTGATGCTGCGCATCCTCTCTCTCTCTCTGAGAATTTAATCTCAGTTTGAAACGCAACTTGCAACAACATGTCATCTCAAATGTTTCCCCGTGAGTCGTACGTATTGTCGTGTTGTTGTTGTGGATTGTTCCCAGTGGCATTAAATCGTTTCGGATTAAAAAAAATGCAATAACATTCCAACAAAGCCGCCGATAATAAAAAGATTAAAATATGATGCGACATTAGACAAACTACGAGGGACACACAATGCGATGGTTTAACAAACGAGGTGTTTTGACAGGTGGCGGTCGGCGGGCGCGGGGCGCGGGGCGCCGCGCGGTGGGCGTGCCGCGCCGCCCCGGAGCGCACATACAAATGCACTAATAAACTTTATTTATTAGCGTTTTTAATCCAATATTGTGTTCGACGGAGCGAGACCCTAAAGTAGGCCGAGTTCGTACGCCATAAATACTGGCCCGGTTCCCATGGGGCGGAGGGGAGTTAATCCCATGAAAAACATTAAACACAGTTTAAGATAGGAATCGAATAGTTCATTGCAATAAAATTGATATCAAATAGCTACTATCTACCTTGTAAACTGCAAAATATATTTAAAAAGTAACAAAACTGGAGGTGCTTCCCCTTAAATATACAATAAAATACGGATTCACTAGACATCAAATATTTATTAGACAATAGTATCTAACTTGAGCTACATGAGAACTTAAATGAGTCAGTGTCGGCAATTTGTCGAGAAGTTTTAATCCGTCTCTCGTTCTCTTGCTCTTATAACATTCCAAATACCAGCGCAGATCAGTCATCAGTGAGTTCCAATAATTCACAACCACAAGTTCCGTTTGTAACGTGATGGCGAGGATGTAGGTACAGTGCGGCAGCTCCGGCCGGGCTCCCGTGTCCCCTCCCCAGCTCCACTCTCAGTGAACCCCTCGCCGCCGAAACAAACAAAGTAATTAAATGATGACCAAAAAATGAGGCAACAGCATAAGGTCAACAATAGCGGCGTTTAATGAAGTGCGGCGGCCCCGCGCCCCGCGCCCCGCCCCGCCCCGCGCCCCGCACGCCGGGTGACAAAATAATTGATTCCCCGAGGGCCGATGGGCCGGCTATCGGCAGTAACTTCCCGATTTTCCGGGAGGCTTCATTATTTTCATTAAATGTTTTATTGAGTTCACTTTTCAGCAATTGTGTATTGTTTGCGCGAGTCACTTTACTCTCGAATTCCATAATCGACGTTGGCCTGCAGGTGTATTTAGTAGTTTACACTTTGCAGCCGGTGGTTGTATGTGCATCATTGTTACTTGTAGTTTTAATTCGTAAAACTGAAACCACCTATCAATAAAAGGTGAAATGTGATGACAAGAAGATTGGAAAAAAAAATGTGAAACGGCTTATAATCTGAAAATAAATATTAACAAAACCCAACTAATTCAATTCACAAAAGTAAAAAAATTAAGTTGGTACAACACGACAGTAGGTACGAATATTTTAGAAGTTTTGTGAAATCTTTGTCTGGACTCGTGCTCGACAAGAGCTGTAACTGAAGGGGCAATGTTATAAAATTACGAAGTACGGTGGAAGCTGGGGCGACACTAACCATACCACGGATGAGCATCATCACCGATCAATCAGTCCTGTTTCGGCCAAGCGACTGTTCTGAGAGATTTGTGGACCGGCCACGACGTCGGCATCCTAACAGTCGAGGTATTATACCATAAGAAACAGAGTAAGAGACTTATTATTGAATCAACTCCACAACTTGAGTTAAATTAATCTATACTAGTTCCATGTCCTATTTAATTTACACGTAAACACAAAATGCTGCCCATTTCAATGTCAATTGGTTACCGAAATAGTGACATTAATTGCATCGATTTACTTTATGTTTACATTTAGATTTGTATAGAGTAGTAATAGTTTACAATAGATATTAGATAGTAATGACACCGTACAACTGCGAGCGGCGCTAACTCGCGACCGCACGTCACTTGACCGTCCGCCGCCGCCGCCCGCGCGTAGTGCATTAGTGTCGACACCGCGCGGCGCGACACGGATTAGCTCGACCGCAGTTTAAGCCGTAAATTAGGAAAAGGTCGGCATAGTTTTCCTGGTGCGGTTTGGTCCCAAATTGCCTCGCTCTAAATCGCCGATTATATCGCAACAACGACAATGGTAACCTTCTAAATGTCCGTTTATCGATGTTCACTATCCCAAGCGGTTATCGACTATATTTGTGGCTGGAGTATGCTATGCTCTTTTAATAGTCAGGGCGCCGACTCAATTGATTTTACATAAAGGTCAGGAAGTACCTCATCAGGTGAGGGGACGAGGAAACGCGGCCTTAACGAGCACGTAATTGTCGTGGGCTACAACCCGGGCGCGATACCCGGGCGTAACGTCCGGGCGTAACGCCGTAACACCGAAACGATCATCGGAATGCAATAGAGCTCGGGCGCGGGCGGTAACGGCGCCGGGAATAACAATTCGGAGCACCTGCGCGACCCGCCCCACCCTTTTATTTCACTCAATAATCGAAACGATTTATCGGTTCTACATCTAAGAATCGACTTTATAGCTTTCTCGTAAAAAACCAGCGAGTAATATAAACTTTTACCGACGTACGCGGGCCCCGGCGGCGCGGCGCTCGCCCCTTAGGTCGTGGGCGATAAGGTCGAGAGTCGCGTAGCCCCGGGCGCAGCCGGGCCGGCCGGCGTCGCGCGCGAGTCGTTCGGAATTCAAATATGATCGCAATATGGCGTCCAATGACATGTTAATACGGGAGCGGGACCCGAAATGCATAATTTTATAACATTGATTTTCCGATCGCCGGGACGATTGAGAACGTCGCTGTAATGGCTCCGGCAGCTCCCGCTCCACTTTTATGATTCTGCGAACGTTTCACGCAATTTCGAGTATCGTATTCTATCGGAAAGCTATTCGAGGATATTTTGTATCACACGCCGGTATGTCGGTTATATTACCTCACCCGACCTCGCGACAGATAAGATAACTTCTTCAGTATCTCTGTACGCCATGCAGAAATATTTCAAAGCTGCGTAAAGTATCAATTGTACGGGCCCTGTCGTGCATTTCATACTATTATTATTGGATAACGTTACTCTACGGAGCTCTTAAATGCTCCTGGTCGGTCTACTGATGTCCAGGGCCAGGCGCTGAAGCTCTACGAAACTTCAAGACCAACAATGATACACATACGACTATTAGCTAGTAGTTCTAGATTCGGATACTAATAAAAGATAGTAAATAGGTTTAGATAACCGAATGGATGATATACAAGCTGTGAAATAAATGTGTGACAATACTTTAGGGTGTGTATGTGCCTCCTATGTAGAGTATACTGTGAAAGTACCAGCGCTGAAATACTTAATTTGACTTTAATATTTATATAAAAAATGCCCAAACATCATGAATTTTCCCATACAGAAATAAAAAAAAATCCTCGTTCAGCGCTGGTACTTTTACAGTAAACTCTACATTCGGAACCTATGCACACTAAGTATTATCACTCATTAATATTATTATCGCCTGTATAATATCAAAATTCTGATTTCGAGAAAATTTAGTTCAAACTGTCACTTAAACATTTTAGAATACGTCGTAAAGTATTAAGTACATTAATCTAAATTTAGATTCAATGTATTTAAAACGTTACTACATATTATAATCCTAAAATGTTCAAGTGACAGTTTGAACTCAACCTTCATCTATTCATGTCTTCAATTTTATTAGTACCTATTAGATACTAAACTACTACTATAATACCAAATTGCATCAAATTGATTAAAGTAGGTTTTGCGCGAAAGGGTCAACAAACGTCCACCTATCCTCACAAACTTTCACGTATAACAGTATAAGTCATGAGAGTACGAGCCGCCGTGGCTTGACTACTGTCTCCTGTCCTTGTCCAGCGGTGACCACAATTGCCTCCCTCCCGGAGGAGGGCGCAGTAATGTGTCATGATAACGCTATAAGGCGCCCGCTGTCGGAAAATATATTAATGGAGAAATAGCTCGACATCAATAATAAAGCTCGCGTCCGACGAAAATGTTGAAGAAAAAGACATATTAATTTCGTCATCTCCCGTCCCGCTCGCGCCCGCGGCGGGCCGTATGCCCCCGTCCCTGTCCCGCCCCCGCGCTTAAGTGTCCGGCCAGATGTTGCCAGTTTTATTGAAAAAGTCGGCCGCCATATTGCCAGTCTGTTAGTGAATTAAGATGTAGCGCGGAGAATTGTTATTGGCAACATTTAGAGTATTTTTAATGTCTCCTATATTATATGGCGGCTTTAGCTTTGAGTACCGCCTCACGCCTGTCCCGGTGGGTCAGTTACGACCACCACATTCCTCCGGTCGATCTGAAATTGTGGAATCCAAAGGCACGGCAGGGTGATAGTACACCAACTACTTGCACTTTATTATTTACATTAATTATCATCACATCTGATGATGACTTAGTCGAAACCGGTCGTGTATTTTTATTGTATAACATGATTTTTTACCCGGAAACCACAGTGCATTCAATAACATGATATGTTCAATGATAGGAATCAAATAAGATAAGTTAATAGTTATCATGTTTTCTACCAGCTTCAATGTCGCTAATCGCCATCTCGTGTCGATCCAATCGCCGCGCCGTGCAGTAGGCCCAGTAACTGATTCAAATAGTATTCCCATGCATTAATAACATAAAATAACTTACAAATATTAATATGTGAAGCAATAGTCTTTGGCTGCAACTTTATTAGAATTGTGCGAACATAAGAACCTATATGAAATTTGGCATACTCAAATTATATGTGAGAAGAAGAATGCTAATGTTTCTAAAACATTACCAAGAACTACCTATACGTACATTTGATGAAAGTGTACACCAATATATAACATCTATACAGGATGTAATTTTGAATTAATGAGTGATAATACTTAAGGGAGTCTATGGGTCTCGTATATTATAGAGTTTACTGTAAAAGTACCAGCGCTGAAACAGTTACTTTTTTTTAATTATTGTTTGGGTAGTTCAATTGACCGCCCCATGCTCCTTCACAAACGCATCCTCGTCACCCCAGTACGATAAGTGTCCCGTTATCCCACACCAGATTTAGAGCCAACTCCTTCCTACCTAAGTCGTCAGCGTCTTTTAATAACATTACTAAATATAAAATCTCTATACTAAATATAATATCTTTTGCACCAGCGCTAAGAGTATTCGTGAACGATTATCGAACGACTTTTTTAATGCTTTACGGGAATAATGAAATCATCCTTGCTGGTTGTGCTGTTACTATTTGTATATTTTTTTTTCGTGTTATTTTATTTGTATATTAAGTGAGCTTTTTTCTATTCTCATGTATCCTTTATATGTGAAAACTTGTAATTAGCTCTTATTTGGAATCTATGTAAGTAATTTCTATTTTGTTTAATGTAGCTGTAAGTTTTCCTTTCAATAAAAAAAAAATTAATTAATTAAAAATAAATTTACGATGTTGGGGCGATTCTCATAGAAACATGAAAGTCAAAAGTTACTTTCAGCGCTGGTACTTTTACCCTATATACGGGACCCATACACACCCTGAAGTATTATCACTTATTTATTTTACACCTTGTAGAATATTTTATTGAGTATCTAAGAGGCGAGAGAACCTTAAAAACTTCAAACTTAACTAAGAGTGAAAATAAATATGAATGAAAAAAATATTACGTATTACGATATAGTCGTGTAGGCTTTTCAAATTCTCAGCGCGATGCCGTCATTTTCCAACACTTTAATTTTACAAGTGTCTGTAAATTCATTAATACTTGGCCTTTTTCAACGAAATTAATACAAGTATATTTGTATAGATATTATAAAAATATGAGTAAATTACCCTTCCTATTGGCTTCGCCGAAGTCGGATAAAAATTATTACATATAGGTATTACATATAGATACGTCGTGTAGTTTGTAAAATATTTTATTTCAATCTCTCGACGCGATGACGTCATTTTCCGACGTCAGCTACGGGCCGCGAAATTTACAAGAATTTAAAATATATTTAAATTCATTAATACGTAATATTTTTCAATGGAACATAGACTAGTGTATTTGTATGTATTCTCCATTGCACAACGATACAATGTAGGGGACGAAGATAAAGATCGAGTAAATTAATAAGAGCAAAT
Source organism: Celastrina argiolus (assembly GCA_905187575.2). NCBI lineage: Eukaryota > Metazoa > Arthropoda > Insecta > Lepidoptera > Lycaenidae > Celastrina > Celastrina argiolus. The sequence goes on along the minus strand of LR994581.1, from coordinate 24,216,753 downwards.
TAAAATATAAAGAAGATTATAAACTGATGAAACTAAGTTTAGTCCGCGCCGTAGATTTTGATTTGCTCAAATAAAGTACAATGTTACAAAATAGGATATTATGCCATTTGTACGGTATCCCACGGGAACCGTGTACTGTTCGGAATAAGAAAACCTTCGCGTGCAGTGCTCTGTAGGCCCAGCAGGAATATTTGAAAGCTACGTAAAAGTAACGCTATCGAATATCAATTGTATTGGCGCATCGTGATTTTCATGCAATCATCATTCGTATACATGGCAGTGCAATTACGCACGTCACTAATGCTACTGATGTCGCTACGCAAGCTCTACTAAACTCCGTAGACCCCAGCTGAGTGTGCAAAAACATATTAGCTGATAGTTCTAGATTTAGGTAATAATATCAATAGACTATACTAATAATATTATAGATAGATTAATTAATATATAAAAATTTTTGTTACATCATATGATAAAAATATGATTATATTTTTTGAGTTACTATCGTTTTTTTAAATTAATTTATTTAACGTCGCTCAAACATCTATGGTCATTAGCAACCACTTTAGGTTTACATTTTACATTAAATTATAATAGTTAATTAATTTTAGGTATTGTACAGTTGTATCTGTGTTTTCTAGACATTGCTACCGTTTTCTTAAAATGAATGAGTATGAAATAATATTTTAAGGATGCGTAGATGTATATCGCAGCTTACTTTGAAAGTAATTAACGCTGACAGAGTTACTTTCGTGTTCGCGTGCCGCCGGACCGTCGCGTCGGGGAGTAAGTCGGAGACATCCGGTGCGCCGGCCGCTGGCCGCCGACAATCGGTTGTTTACGCCAAATGTTTACTGCCACTTTTCGGATAAAACACAACTCGGCAAACACATTTGTATAACTCGCGTATATCACACGTTGTATATTATTTTGACTAGGCGTTGCTTTCTTTAAATAACATTAAGTGTAACTTTTATTTGTGGAATAATATGTAACTTTGATATTTGCTTCATATAAAATCTGCCAGCCCCCAGTAGTATTAATACAACAGGTTGTTGCTGCACTCGGTTATCTGGTGGCTCTAGACAATCTTGTCAAGGGCTAGTAATGAAGTAATGGTACCCGAGCCGATAATTGTTTTATCGAAAACATTTAGAACCACGTCATGTCTTATAGAGACTATGTATGTCGTATAACTTTACAAGTTACAAGACTCAGGCATCTTCAAAATAAACTTTCTTTCATAAGAGATTTTTTTACATGAATACACAAATTTAATACACATCCATGACCCAGGAAGTCCAGGAACAAATAAAACTGTTAGTTCCTCGGCAGGATTCGAACCTGCGACCTTCGGCTCGAGCACTAACGCGCTCAACAACTGCGCTACGGAGGTCGTCATCAATCGACTATTGCATCAATCTCAACTATCAATATCAACAGATATTACGAGCCGCGGTGGTTGCGGTTGACATCCATCACCGCACGGCGCACTGTGTACCTTCATCTATTATCACGAAGCTGTGGCCTCCACTACTGGACAGAAGCCTCCACAAGCACAAAGTAGATATATCCCAAAGTATTTCATAGCGGGAAATTGAATATTAAAATAATTAGAATGTCCGCGGAAACACTGCTGCCCATTTCCGGATAGAAGGAGACAGAGGAAATACATCCCTCTGTCTCCTTTTACGTCTCCCACGGGAGCGATGGTGGCCGAGGAGGTGATATTCTGTACTCGGCGCCCCACGAATTAATTTATTTAAAAAAATATATATTTTTATAACACTAGCTGACCCGTGCCCACTTCGTTAAGCAAAAAAAACCGTTTAAACATTCCCTGGATTTCCACGAATTTTTCAAGACCAAAAATAACCAAATCGGTTCAGCCGTTCTCGAGTTTTAGCGAGACTAACGAACAGCAATTAATTTTTATATACATATATTTTTTTGTTTACAACCTTATTCTATAACTTTGATCAATTACGAGTAGATATATAATATAGGTAGATTTGCGGATGTGTGCTGGTGGTACACAGGTGTTACTATAATCTTTAAGTTTGCGCTTGTAAAGTGTAAGTATTGTCTATTAAGTGTGTAACACAGATGACATGGTACTACGAGTTATTAATGTGAAGTGTGTTACGAGTACAATAGTTTTAATATCTATGTTAGCCACTATTTTAAAAATGTATAGCTCCTAGTACCTAAACATTAACTATCTGTGCCAAATTGTATCCTTTTCTTTGAATTTGTTCTCATTACTTCCGTGAGAAGGTGTAGGTACAAAATATTATCTTCACGTGTTATGCTATTCGCCCTGCCGTCTAAATTCTCACTTATTATTATTAACTTTCTAAAGACACAAACTTTTAGTTATCCATATTATACCTATATAATCGGTTGTTTACGCCAAATGTTTACTCTAGTCGGCCTGTTGTTTAGTATGTACACCGATTGCTCTGAGATTAATGATCTTTTTTATTTGACGCAGAATAGCTGCTATTTGGTCCTCAAAGAATTTAACATAGTTTGGTCTTGTAGTTTTATAATAAAAACTATAAAAATAATATTATTATTTTTATAGTTTTTATTTTATGAAATATAAAAATAATAATATAAAAATATAAAAATAACTGGAAATATCCAGAGGCCAGGTATATACGAACATTAATTTATGGGATGGATGATTCAGTACGGATAATTTAGGAGTTCTTCAATTTCGCATTTAATCTGTCAGTATGTCTGTAGTATCGTAGCTACCGAACGGACTTATCCCACTGTATTTACTTTGACTTAGAGACACTAAAAAGTAAGAAATAAACTATTAGAAAAAAAATCAACTTCAGCAACTAAAAAGTATAAAATAATATTTTTTATAATGTAGTTACCATTGTTGTTGTTTATGGAGTCGGTGTCAGTCAAAAACAGCATCCTAAAGTTTCTGACCTATAAGTAAGGTTGTTACAAACTCTCCTTCGCTAACACCGACTTCAAAAAGAATATTAATTGTAACTATATTATAAAAAAATATTATTCTATACTTTTTAGTTGTTGAAGTCGGTTTTTAAACGTTAGTTGTCAAAAACAGCACACGTAAGCTGTGATACGTTTTATTTTATTGAAATATGATGTCGATTTGTTTAGCATTTAACATTGATGAGTTTAAATATTTATTACAATGATGAAACTATTAAGCGCGCGTGTCCGCGGGCGGCGGCGGCGGCGGGAGGCGGCGGGCGATCGCAGATTACACATGACATTTGACACTACCGCCTGTATTGTATGTACGCACTACACACCGTGTTACACACCACTTACACGTCGACGCCGCCGCATGTTCGCCCGCCGCGGGGTTATCGTGATTAATGTCACAACTTAATGTGTCGTATTGTGTATGTTTCAGTTGCTAATATACCGTTCTGTACTACAAAGAACACAACAAGGAAATTAAATGCTATCTTAAATCTACTGTAGAGTGTAGATGTGTACTCACAGCTCACCGGTAACAATACTGGTTATTCAGGGGCGTGTTAACTCTTAAGCGGGGTATTGTAGTGTCTTTTGTACACTTTATTTGTTTAAAAATATCGCTTTTTCAAGCCAGAAACTGCATTTTTTTCTGTTAGATTGTTAAGATTATCTTTCTTATCGGACAATCAAGTATTCAGCTTGTATTGTTCTTCCCTGACTTTAAAACAAACACTTTGCTTTACGAATTTACGACCTTCTATTTGTGGACAACTCGACCACGGAGCTGCCGGCGGCGGTAGGGCGCGAGTTGATCTCATACTAATATTATAAAGCGGAAGAGTTTGTTTATTTGTTTGTTTAAACTCGCTAATCTCAGGAACTACTGGTCCGATTTGAAAAATTAGGCTATATAACATTACGCTGCGACCAATAGGAGCGAAGCGTCAGTGAGAAATGTTGCAAAAACAGGGAAAATTTTTCACATTTGGGGACTTTCGTTGCGTGCGCTGCATAAACGGTTTAATTCACTCGAAAACCACGCGAACGAAGTCGCGGGCACAGCTAGTATTACATATAAGTCACACCCCGTCGTGCTTTCGATTCTTCGGGAAAAGATATCTATTGCAAACTGGTTCATGCCGTATAGGAATATCAATGTTACTTCTCCTCGAAAAACCCTTGAGTCGGGTTATTTAGTTTAGTAGAAAGCAGGTATTCTTCAGCGAGTGCACCAGAATTAGCCACCATCGCACTTGAGTGAGAACAAAAACGAGAGATTTGAAGAACGTACTTGTATGAGCATATGGCTATTAAAAGAAATAACCACTCTAAAGTTTGTATGTAATATAACTGGGCTTTATACAATTGAAAAACATGGAAACTAAGAAAAAAGTACCGGTACGAGATCGGATATCGGATAAATCGATCGAAAGAAGATTATAACTAACAAAGTCTTGACAGAATTTTTTATAACGACAAGAATACACGCGGAGTGTTGGAGACGCGATAATTAAACTACATACTTTCTTCGTTATCCGTTAAAGTAAAAAAGAGAAATATTATTAACCCTACTACCACTATTATTATTGTATTAAAAGAAAGAAAGCTGAAATTATCATAAAAAATAATGTAAGAAGATGGCGGCAATCAACGAAAAGGCAAAGGTTTCACAACTCCTCGCCACGGGAATAACTCGGTCGGCACACGCGTGACGCTCGGCGTTCATCGCCCGGCTCTCGTCGGTACTCACCCGCATGGCCGGGGCTCGCCGGCTCCTCGCCCAGGATGGCGCTGACGCTGAACTTCAGGAGCGGCTTCTTCTGCTCCACGTCGCAGGCGCGCACCAGCTCGTCCGTGCTGAGGTAGCGGCGGCCCAGCTGCTCCAGGCGCGCGCGGCAGCCGCCCGGGCCGCCGCCCCCCGGGCCGCACGCGCCGCCGCACGCGCAGCAGCCGCCCTCCTCGTCCTCCGCGCGCTCCGCCTCCTCGGGCTCGGGCTCCGGCCGCTCGGCGCGCTGCAGGATGTCGTCCACCAGGAACGGCGACGGCGCGCCCTTCTCGTAGCACAGGCTCCGGATGGTCCTCAGCATGTTGTCCGACACCAGCCGGTCCAGCTCGATCGCTCCGGGTCTACGCCGGTCCGCGGGGAGCATGGTGCATGTCGGCGCCGGCGCGGGACGTGCGGCGCATGCTGCGACGCGAGCGCGACTGGCGGCTGGGAGTGGCGAGCGCCGGGGGCGGATCCGGGGCCGGCCCGCGCCGCGCCCCCCGCGCCCGCCCCCCCGCGCCCGCTCGCGCGGGATTCTCGCCCCTGAGCCCCGGACACAGGGGCGGGGTTCGCGTGGCGGCCGCGCGCTGCCGCGCCTTATGGTCGGGCACGTGGGCAAAAAACCCCGTGTTGTGTTGCGATTTAAGAAATGTATTTAACGTATAGTTAATTCGATAACGGCGAACGCCCCCGGGCGCTCCGCGGTCCGCCGCGGACGTCTCGGCCCCGACACAGATGCAAATAAAAATATTATGTTACTTTAATTACATCGTAGGTATTATAAAAGAGCCGTTTTGAGTTTCAGTTTTGTTACATTGCAACAATATGTGAATACATATTGATGTATTCACATATTGTACGGTCGCACGTATACGATAATATTATAATTATTGCTACCACCTACCTCCCGAATACTTACGGCAACTATGAGGTGGCTCAGTCCGTTCGCGGCCGAATTCATTCACACTGCGTCTACGGGAGGCTACGCCAGTTCTACGAAGTGCTACGTCTCCTCTACGAAGTGCTACGTCACCTCTACGAAGGAGTGCGTTACATCGACGTAGTATTTATTACCTTTCTTAAAACTATGTTAGTAGTGAAATTATACAACCTTACAAACCTTACAACCTACTAACATAGTTTTAAGAATCTTATTGTAATACTAACACAATTATGGATCTATGGTCTGGAATAAATGATTATTATTATTATTATTACTTGGTTTCTACGGGTGCTACGCGTGGTATCTACGTGTGTCATCAGTTCTACGCGTGGTGTGTACGTGAGCTACGTCATGAGTATTCAGTAGTGTGGTCGTCAATGTGCAGTCACTAATAGTGTCCGAAACTATATATTACATGTCAACATAATTATGAAGCTAAAACTTTATATAAATTATGCGAACGGATGTGCATCTACAAAATTTGGCAAAGTTCAAGTTTATATGGCGGAGAAGTATAGTTATTATATGTGTATAATAACTCTTTAAAAATACTAAATTAATAAACATAACGTTATACACACTAAATTAAAACGTGTAGTGTAGAACACTGCCATGAGTTCGGTAGGCAGAAGATTAATAACACAAATAAATAACTTTATGACATCTACCAGACTGTTCGTGGCAAGTGCTCGAGTGTGTTCGTACAGAAGACATTAGCTGTCATACAGGACATAAAATATTCTATCAATTTAAAATATCACTTATTTAATAAAGTTGCAGTTCTAATATCGTACAATTGGACTCCATTTGGACTAAAAAGGACAACCTTAGAATATAAAAAAAGACAGGGATTTTGTATTTTCTCGTGTGTCATTTATAATGTAAAGTAATGAGAAAAATGTTATTGTGATTGATATTAACGATTTCTGAGCGTAGGACCGGGATAACGTACCGCGCAAATTGTAGGACAATAATATGTCTGTTAAATTATATAAATATTAACTAAGTAAGAAAAAAAGGAAACACCTCGTTATTGATACATGTTGAAAAAGGGGGACTTTTTGATCAAACTGTAGATTCATTATTCGAAAAAAGTAGGACAAAATATATTTTTTCTTACAAATATAATTATCTTGAGATTTAACTAAAAAAAATTTGTTAGTCATAAATATTTGAGAAGAATTCGCAGGCCAAGCGAGAACATTCTAGACTACCTAGAAAGAATATTTTAAATTTATTTAATATACCATCGTCAAATACCATCCTAGGATTTTCTACTGTTTTGCCAAGGATCTGTAAGGTGTGCAACAGCCTTTCTAAAATTGATGAATGGGACATTTGTGTTAATCTAACTTTATATAAAAACCACATTAATAGCCGACTAACAATTTAATAAAATTAGCCAAAAATACCGTTACATCATTTGTATAAAATATAGTAAATAGAAACTAAAAAATTGTTATCTTTAATGAATATTTTTGTAGTTAAGTTACATTAGAAGTGAGAATGTACTTTTGCTAAGTTTTCGTTCATTTGTTGCTTGTTGGGGCATGTTGTGTTTGTAACACAAGATTGTAACACTCAAATATTAGTTGAATATATTAATGTTAAGTAACAGTGTATACAGTTGTTGACAAACCTTAAACAAATAATGAAAGCTCTGCAGAGTATATATAAAAAGCATGACAGTGCCAATCAAATCGACAATCTCTCAAATTGAAAAACAGTAGTCCGTGCACTATAACAAAGGGGAAGTTGGGCCACTTTTTATAAAAAATGTCGGCGATGACGTTCATATTGTAGAACGCGCAAAATATAATAATTGATGTCTACATTAATAATATATCGAAATATATTCAGTCTCTCCAGGTGCAGAGTTGTGGCAAAATCTCAGTATATGCGTCAGGTGTGTGGATGTGATCTCAACCTGTCTTGCTCATTCAATTGACAACATTTCATACAAAGAGCCCGCCGTTGTTCAGTTACGTGCATTGGGTTATAAAATATTATAAGGAGTTTCAGTTCAAATTTAAAATTATATGAATAATGGGGCAGCCACTAAAACGCTCAATATGATCTTGTCGCAGTGGTGACGTCACGGGACTCTGCCGGCGGCTCTGTACTGTCTACTGTTGCCATAACATAATGTTGCATTACTAATTACACAATAACCCTTGCCGCCCTGCTGCGATACAGAATATTAAAAATTACAATAACAATAGCGTGTAACAGGCGCGCTACAGTCTGTCTGTGTGCCTGTGTGTCTGTAAACCCCCCCCCCCACCCCCCGCGACGCGCACCCCACGCCCCGCGCCCCGCGCAACTGTCCGTGGCGGATCGGTGTAATTGCAGGAATAGCATTCTAATGACGAGGGGAGAGCGAGGGGCGCGATGCGATCTAATAACTTCTGCCGTCAATGAAAATATGTCATTTATAATTGCAATCGTTTAATCTCATTCCAATACATTCTTGTAGACGTTGTATCTCCGAGATTCGTGGATTATAGAGTGACGTATGTTATTGAATGTACTGTTGGTTTCATGTTATATAGTAAAACACAAACTACTTGCACTCCTGACCCGATGATGACCCGATGAAACCGGTCGTGTATTTTAAGTAATTATTAATGTAAAATATCAAATAAAGTGGAAAAAAGTGCAAGTAGTTTGTGTTTTACTATATAGAGTGACAGATGCGACATGACACGATTGCACCTAATTGGAAAATCTATGGTTTTATACCGTAGAGTAACGGCCCATTTCAATTACCTATCTATCTAATTAGAATTGTTAAAAACGGTAAGGGTCCGAATTCACCAAGAAATATTAAAGTTCATATTTCATTAAATATCATTTTATGTCCCTCGTATTTCCCATGAATGAATGAAAAGGCAGAAGGCAGAGAAGGTATTTTAACGACCCGTTAACGTTAACAAGCGTCGGTGAAATCAGGATTAAGACTCAAAAGAAAAAATATGTTCTTCTTCACCTCTTAACTTCACCTTCACTCTTTAATATGAAACGAAAAGAGGTTGAAACCATCTTACTGCATTAGGTAAACTTATATTACAAAATGATGTTTTTGTAAATAATACAATCGAATGAACCCAATAGTTGACTGACGAGTGATAACGACTCCGAAGTGCCCGAACACGCTGCGAGCGTGCCGCGTGCGTGTGACAGCCGGCGCCGCCTGTGACGCACGTGACGCTGTGACACAGTGTGACGCGCCGCGGAGTAACGCACGCTAATTACCGTTATCGTTTTATTAACGCCAATAAATTAGCGACACCGTGACGCCCGCGCCGGCCGGGTTGCGCCGCGAAGCCGCGCGATACAATTTTCGTCACGGCTATTTAGATTAAATACTGCAGATTAAAATTCAAAAGTTATTGTCAAGGGTTCAGCTCCGGGCACATTAAACGCTTCTCTATGGTCCGGCCGCGACGTCACAATACACCGCTCGGATTACAGTGACGTCATGGTCCATGAGCGCAGATCAGCGGATAGTAACTTTGGTGCACATTAACCCTTTTACGGGAAGGGACGTCAATCGTCAGCAAAAGTGAATCCCCGAATGATGTTATGAACGAAACAGTTTAGCTGTTTTAATTACTACCCATTTTATTTTATTTTTTTAATGTTTTAATGTCTTTCATAATATCATATTATTATGTAGGCTACGTGTGATCAGGGCTCTGCCCCCTGATTCAACATAGGTATTCGCTTGTCATTTAACGAAACTTATGTAAAATTCCATACATTTTGGTTTTCAAAATTTGTAAGCGATAATTTATAGGGATGTCATCTTGAATCAGCAGGCTTACTCCCGACACAATCGAGGATCGAATCAGTTCGGTATCTTTTGGTATATTATTTGGTGGATTAGTTTGAAAGTAACCATTTATCATTATAGTCGTGAGTACAAAAAGTGACGATCTAGTTTCTTTATCCTAGTTAGTTTCAAAGTAATCCACAAAGTTAAATACCAAAAGCCGTTGCGATCGAACCCGATTGTGTCGGGAGTAAGCCTGCTGATTACGTAACTATCGAACTTCACTGACTACTACTTCTTTCTTGAAATCAACAACAATTAATCAAAATTAATTAATCTGAGCAATAAAAATAAAGATATCTAGTAAGAGGGCCGATTTAAGGGTGAACATATTCTGTTTAATTAATTATAAATAAATAAAAAACGAACAACGATTTTTACAATCCAACAATAAGGAATAAACGATGAACAAATAATTAAAAATAATTCCAAAATCAAACATTTATATATTCCAACAAGAACGAATAAACGACGAACAGATAATTAAAATACTTTTTCCGCTTTATTTGTTACTACCAACACCTGATGATGACCAAGTCGAAACCGGTCGTGTATAATAATTAATGTAAAATAACAAATAAAGTGTAAAAAAGTGCAAGTAGTTTGTATTTCACTATGTACCTATATATTACATGAATTTCCAGTAGGTACATTAAATATATAATTAAAAATAAAAATAATTCAAAAATCGAAAAATGTGGGGCCAAATTCAGTGAACCCCATAATCATCGTGTCTATTTTTTTATTTGACTGTCACTGCCATCTAGTGGCAAAAAGACAAACTTAAATTAAATTCTAAGAATTCATCTTAATTAGAACTCTGTAGTGACACCTAGTGTCGAATGGATAAAACTTAACTTGTGTTGTGTTTGTTAGTAAGCTGTGTAGATGGCACTTTATTACAATTAGACAAAAATAAGAAAATAAAGAGAGAAATTATTAAGAATAATCAGATTGAAGTCTATATAATAGTTTTTATTTATGTGTAGTAAATCCATTCGGTTCACTCTCTCAGCCTTTAGCAATCGTGGTTATTATAATAAGGAAATGACATATTAAGTACTATATTAATTTCGTGATCATATTATAATGGTATGGTGTCAAAAAAGTAGATAAAATGCGCATTACAGCTGAAAACTGTAATGATAATATTATAAAATACTCGAAATAACTGTCTACAGAGCTTACGGTAATCTAAGAATATGCACTCAAGTTAGACTTTTTAAGAAAAAATCTTTTAAACTAAATGAGCTTTTTAAATTCCTTATTATTTTATTTAAAATGATGTCAAATTTTCCGATGTAAATATTATTATTTAATTTAACATTAAAACTATTATAGGATTTATAACTGATATTACCATTACTTACCATGATTTTGCTCGATTATTAAAAAAAAATAGGGTAGCCAATAAGAAACGCGTATTCATCTTACCGGTCAAAATCTGCGCTGTGATTGGTTGCACGGTTAACAGGTGCTATGCGTCATCCGCCATGTCGTTAAATTTGTGAAAGTGCGCTTTGTTTTTACTCTAAAACAAAATTACCGAATTATTTGTGTCAAACCTACGGATTGTGTTTTATGATTGTGATATATAATGAGTGAGTGGTGCGAAATGAAGGACGAATATATTAATAAGCATAATTCATCGGAATTGACAGAAGAGACTTCCTATGAAATGTCAGATTTATTTTCTGATAATTTGAGTCCCATTGCATCAATGGTTCCTAGAAAGTTGGATTTCAGCGGAATAGATGATGATGTTTGTACTGCAGAGTCATCACAAGCGCCTATGTCACTCAGTCCGCCGTACAAGAGAGTGAGAGCATTAAAGTAAGTCACCATTCGGTACATCACCAATTCTAACACTTATTTACATAACTAACTTCCGCTGTCACTTGGAGACTGCTTGTGGTCTACTTACCTGCTTTGGTTGTTAACACAATGGTAGCATTCCATTAATTTCTAAGTGTCAACAATAACAAATGAGTGGTAGTGAAGTGCTCAACTTCTAATACAGTACCTGTTGCTGTCAGCCTAATTCATCCATCCATGTTAATCAATGTTTTATATTTAAAATGGAATCCCAGTTTCTTGTTCATAAACTATTTATAATAACATTTGGCTACTTCATAATGATAACCCTTGATAAGTTACAAGTTAGTATTAAAAATGAAATTCATGTCAAGCAGTCAGCACAAAATGTATCCAGAGGCTCAACTCATATAAAAATATTTGACAAATATATAGTTCCATTGTTCAAGTGTTCTAAACATATAAATCTTTTGAAATTGAAAAAAAAAAAAATCTTAATTTGTAAAGAACCTTAAAGGTAATAAAGCATTTTTAATTCAAATAGTTTCAGTGCATACCTTTTACACATCAGATTGACAGTGCATGAGCATTGGGCATGCTGCGACACTGAAACAGAACTGCGTAATGATTATAAATGTTTATTTTTAATATCATATACCTAATTATCTTTATTAACACATATAATTATGTTGCATTACTTATTAAAAATGTACAAATATACAGTAGAACGCCGATTATCTGAACGCCGATTAACCGAATCTCCAATTATCCGAATCGGTCCTAAGCTTAATATAAAAAATTAAAACCATGTAGGTAATTTTTGTTTTGTATTGTTGTAACAAGTCACAACACGCTCGAGTCCAGATATATTTCAACTGTCAAGTGAGCGTTATTGTAGAACTGTGTTTGTTAAACTTATTAAAGTTTATTCTATGTGTGACAGTTTGTTTTTTTTTATTACCAGTCTATGTCCGATTATCCGAATCGACCCCGGTCCCAATTAATTCGGATAATCGACGTTCTACTGTACTTTTAAAATCCTTTTGCTTAAATAGGAAAATTACATATTTCAGTAAATTCAAAACAATTAAAAAACTAGGTACTTAGAGAGTTTGTTGTTTATTGTTCCGGCATAATTTCATAAGAGACATGAAGTTAAGAGACTATGAATAGACCACATTCTAGCAATAAAGGAATTTAAATCAGCTCTAGGTATAGTATGTCCCTTTTAAATTTAACATAAACAGAAACAAACCAAAAACACCAAAAGTTTGACATATATTCACTTATTGTACACACTTATCGACATTTTTAATTCAACAACAATTCTTTTATTATTGGATAGTCCATTTATAGAGGAAGGCTTTATGCTATATATAACATTACGCTGCAACCAAGCAAGCAAGGAGCAAAGCGTCAGTAAGAAATGTTGCAAAAACGGGGAGAATTTCGTTGCGTTCCCTGCATAAATGGTTTAAGTCCCTCAAGAACTACGCGAATGAAGTCGCGGGAACAGCTAGTAATTAATATATTTAAACATAAAATGAAAAATATTCACAGTAAAAATATGCTATTTTGACACTGCTGAGTGTAGAATTTAGGGTTAAAATTAAATATAGTCCATGGATTTATAGTTGCAAACAATAATTATTGTGTTGTATTAGCCAACCAGTCTATGGTTGTGTCATAGATGGGTTGGTTTACATTTTGGGTTAAAATTAAACGAGACATACTATAGTAGGTTGTAATTGTATATTATGTAAGTGTGCATATCAAATACCTAACCACATCTAAAATCTACACTTACTTGTAAGGTAGAGATTTAGTAATTTGTTTCTTCCAGTTGAAATTGTTGTGACATTGTGTGTTGGGTCAGCAGTAGGTTATAGGAAGAACATATAATCTGGCTTAATCTTCATTCACAAACTAACAATGAAATCATTAAGCTGAAATCCTGAGATTGTGAATTTCAAGACCAGAAATCAATAAAATTGTAATTGTGAACAAATGCTCAAGTACAAGTATAAATTTAATTCTGATTATTATTATTCATCTTGTTATTGTTCTAGTCAACATACATCATTTATTATTCAATTAGTTTTTTGTTTTAGATTAAGCATATAAATTTACTAAACAATGTCATGTCTCAGTCATGTGATTGAATCTGCTTATTTAATTGAATGACTAGCGTGGTTACTTAATGGCGTCAAACACAACTCGTACAGAAAGCAATGTGTTGATTTATTGCATTATAATAGTACTCATTCAGAAATTTTGAAGTGTTGTAATAAAATAATTAATGGCTGTCCTAGTCTCGGATTCTAAAATTTGTTGGTAAAAACAGGATTCAATGAATGTGCTAGTCATCAATTTAGACATATATAAAGTCTTGTAGTATAACATACCTAACTCATTTTATAATCTCAGAAACATTACTTATACAATTATTGTTTCAAATTAAGAATCTTTTCTAGAACAAATCAGCAGGTAGAAGCAAAAAGCTATAAACTTTAGCAATGTTATTGGAAATGGCTCACCTAATCTAGTTGTGACATGTTGGAACACGCACAAAACAGGTTTCCAAACTTATTGTTTGGGATCTGGTTTTTGGCAACTTCTTTTTTGTGTTTGTTTACTCATGGAAATATAATGTTAGGTATTTTAGCATTCATGTATCATAGGTATTTGGAAACAATGTCTTATTATTTTTATTGAAACCTAGATTTTCATTTGTTTATTACCTACATTTTCAACTTAGGTAGTTGTAGTAGGTCAACTTAGTGTAGGTTCATAATATTGTTGTGTAGAATAGATTTCGCTTTTTGTATACTATAACTTATTAGTAATTGCTTCTTAGAACTTTTTTGTATAAATAAATATTATTTATTTTAGGCTGCATAGCCCCATGTAACCTTACAGACTAACATACATATTACAAAATACTTAAAAACTACACCACACATGTTGTCAGCACTGTGTGACATGCTTCATTGCAGAGTCACCTCAGTTTAATACTTATGCATTAAATAGTAATACAAGTTTTTTATTTACTGTCCCAAAAATATCAAATGCAGTAGAAAACCAAACTGTAGGAATGAGGGAAGTAAGGGGCCTTCTATGTATGTAGTCGATATGTTGTCACAAGATGTTAAATTTATAGCTCTGTATGGAGCTTCATATTACGTGCAAAGCCAGATAAACAGACACAAAAATTTGCTTAAAATGTCATAAATAAAGAACACCTGTACACTGTTCCTTATTCACTTTAAAATAATTATATTGTGTGGATCTTAAATGGAACTGTAATTGGTTTTATTGTCAGTGAGTATTCAATCACAATATTTACTAGGTTTCCAAACGATATATATGTCGCAGTCATCTGATTGAATCTGCTTATAAATTTAATTGAATGACTAGCGCGTTTATATCATGGCGTCAAACAGCTCGTACAGATAGCAATGTGTTGATATATTTTTTGATTAATTTACTTTAATGTGCGTTATAATAGTACACATTTCGAAAGTTTGAGGGCGTGTTTGTTTTTGACCAGGCAATGTTAAAGTTAACGCCATGTTAAATATAATGATATCCCTCTCGTATTTCCTGTCAATGATAGAGATGCATAGGTACAAAAATGGTCAAGGTAGAGCCGTCGTTGTACCCGCTATTGGGATTGGATATTGCAACAGCAGACGAATATTATGATTTTTGATTTGTTAAACGGGTCCGACCTCGGCTCTACCTTGACCATTTTTGTACCTATGCATTTCTGGATTTCAAATTGAATTATTTTCTTGTTTCAGCCTTTTTAGACCCCTTTTTTGCTAAGTCGGGTTATAGTTTTTTAAACTTTTATTTTATTATATATTTTTCTGTTTCCACATCAAATATAACATTATATTTTCATTAAATTAACGTTAAATTAACCCATAGAAAGTAACTAAACAACTCCTAGATACTACTTGTACGTCCGCATTTTAAACGTTTATTTTGAATTTAACAACAAAATATAATAACTAATAAAATATTTAAATACATATTCGTAATGTGCTTGCCAAGACCTATCTTTTGATACCAAACACGAGACAATTATCTTAATGTAATTTTTTTTGGGATAGTTTTTTTGTTACTCGCGGCATCATTACCAATCGATTGATACCTCATTTATTAAAATCGGTCCAGTAGTTTAGCCGCTACGAGGGAACATACATACATACATAGACTGCCAAAATCATTACCCTTCCTTTTGGCTTCGCCTAAGTCGGGTAAAAATGTAGGTGTTTCTGAGCAATTCTAACTGCCACAATACATACCTAAACCTGTTATATATATATGTTATATAGGTATGTCAGTTTGTTCAGTAAATAACACATGCATGAGTCACACATGTGGCTTCCAAGATTTTATTCCAAATTTAAATGATCGTGATTAAAATTTGTGAAATTGCTAAATATTCGCCATTCAAAATTCAGTTGAAATCAGTTAGAGTACAGTTAGCCACACAATAACAGGGCACATGTGATCGCGAACAGCTGACATCTGCCTCACAAAAAACGCCCGCGAGAAAAATGCTCTCGGAACACCTTCGCCGGTACGACCGACGTCGCATCGCGTTCCAAAGTGAACTGTAATGCCGAGTGCATAGGGTGCAAATCGAGTCGCGCTATAGGTCGATCAAGTGTTATTTCCTTTCTATTGTGTGTGGAAGAGAAGCGCGCACTTTGCGCCGTGCATCGGTTCGTCTCGGGTACGTCGCGATTGTGCGAGCTGCGAGCTCGACGGTCACTAGTCGTAGACGATTTATTAGCTGCATAAAAAAAATGCTGTTGTTGAGGCGTTTCGCCTCTATCGATAATTGTGTTGCGAGTCGTCATCTCGTGGTCGGCGCCCGGCGGTCCACCTGCTGTTCGCCTGACGCCTCTACTGTACTTGCACCTCATATGAGGTCAGGTATATTCGTATCTCCCGGGTCGGTCTCTACTCTCTAAGCTTACTAATATTATAAACAAGGAAGTTTGCTACAATGTATGGATGTTATCAATCACAAACTACTACCACCGTCACTGTAACTCGATATTATAGAGTGTTACAAAAACTGATATTAAAATTGATTTCACTTACTGTCTGATTGACTCACTAAATATACAATATTCGGCTAATAACTGAATGGAGTTTAAGGAAACTTTACAATAAAAAGGAGCTTTTATAACATTAATAACGCACAAGAAATTCTTTGAATTGTCCAAAATAAAGTAATTTGTGCAAAACACGCAAGCTATTTTGGGTTACACACTACAAAAAACCTAAAATAAAGTCAAAGTAAATTATAAATCGTCTTACAAAATGAAAATAGCATAACATGTTTCTCTTTTAAGTGATACCTTACATACTTTCTGAGTTCCATAAAGGATCAACGGTATATTATATTTTAACACGACGGAACAGATGAACTGATCTATACGTGTCTGCTCGCAGGCTGTTCGACAGCCCGCACACGCCCAAGACGCTGCTGGAGAAGTGCTCGACGCCGTCGCACCACGCGCCGCGCTCGCGCCTGTTCCCGCCGCGCGCCAGCGCCGCCGCGGGCATGCCGGCCGGCTCCAGCCACCACCTGCACCCGCCGTCCGACGAGGACAGCGCGCTCGGCTCCCTGCCGCCCGACGACCTGGACGACTCGCGCGCGCACGCCGCCCTGCCGCGCCCGCGCGCCAACATCAACCCCTTCACGCCCGACGGTGAGTCCCCCGCCGCCCACGCGCATACGCACATACACATAACACTAGATCGCTAATTTGTATCGCGTGTCGCAGGTCAAGCCCTGAATAAGAAAAAGCGAGCGCTCTCCAAAACGCCGACCTGGGGCGAGAGGACGCCGGAGCAGCCCGCCAAGCGCCTGCGGGTGAGTTCACTCTCCTACTTCCTATATGTTTAATTGTATGTAGATTTTAACTGAACATATTATTATAATCCTCCCGAGATGAGTTTAATGTGAACCGTGCGCTCGTGTCTCGCAGGAGTCGAACATCTCGCGGTACAACGTGGAGTTCATCGAGCTGGGCGTGGTGGGACGCGGGCAGTTCGGGCGCGTGGCGCGCTGCGTGAACAAGCTGGACGGCTGCGTGTACGCGCTCAAGCGCTCGCTGCGGCCCGTGGCGGGCTCGGCGGCCGAGCGCGCGGCGCTCACCGAGGTGTACGCGCACGCCGCGCTCGGCAAGCACCCGCACCTCGTGCGCTACTACTCCGCCTGGGCCGAGGACGACCACATGATCATCCAGAGCGAGTACTGCGACGGCGGCTCGCTGCAGGAGCTGCTGGAGCGCGGCGCGCTGCCCGAGCCCGAGCTGCTGCTGGTGCTGGCGCACGCCGCCGACGGCCTGGCCTACATCCACTCGCAGGGCCTGGCGCACATGGACATCAAGCCCGCCAACATCTTCGTGTGCGGCGGCGACGCGCCCGACCCCGCGCCGGACTCGGACGACGGCTACGACGACGACGACGCGCCGCCGCCGCCGCCGCGCAAGTACAAGATCGGCGACCTGGGCCACGTCACGTGCGTGTCCGCGCCCGCCGTGGAGGAGGGCGACTGCCGCTACCTGCCCAAGGAGGTGCTGCAGGAGGACCTCGCGCACCTGCCGCGCGCCGACGTGTTCGCGCTCGGACTCACGCTGTTCGAGGCGGCCGGCGGCGGCCCGCTGCCCAAGAACGGCCCGCAGTGGCACGACTACCGCGACGGCCGCCTGCCCGACCTGCCCCACCTGTCGCGCGAGTTCAACCAGCTGCTCAAGGTGCGAGATGTGTCCCGATAGATTCTAGACAGTACTCATTTAAAACGATATAGATTGTTCAAAATGTTATACTCGTTATACATAGCAATGCAAAACTAATTTGAACCTGGTGATCTTTTCAGAAAATGGTGGACCCCGACCCGATGCTGCGGCCGTCGGCGGCGCGGCTGCGGCGGCACCCGCTGCTGCAGACGGGCGGCAACAAGAGCCGCGCGCAGCTGCGGCGTGAGCTGGCCGCCGCGCGCCTCAAGAACGAGCTGCTGTCGCGCAAGCTGCAGGAGGCCGCGCGCTGCATCAAGTCGCTCACGCCCGCGCCCCCCGCCGCCGCGCCCCCCGCGCGCCGCACGCGCTCCTCCCGCCGCCCCGCGCCGCGCCCCGTGTAGTCCCGCGCGAGCCGGCGCTTCCTATCATATTCTATCTCGAATCCGAATCTTTTTATTATTTAAATAATCAAATGACCGTTTGATTTTAGTGATTATTAATTCATGTGACTTGTAATAAAATGATCGATGTTTTGTTAACGAACGTTCGACTCGTCGGTCGAGCGCCGGAGACGCGGTGGCGTCCTCCGTCGACCGACGGCGTCCGGCGGCCGCCCGGCCGGCGCCCCGCCGCGTCCGGCCGCGTCCGGCCCGGGGGAGCGGTCCGTCGACTCCGACTGTACAGTTTATCTATTAAATATATAAAATAACAAAAAACTAATTATAGGAAGGTGAACAAGTTCAAACTCCAAATTATCCTAATTTGAATTGTGATCGTAAAGTGGTGTTTATATATATATATATTATATAATATGTTTCTTCCTAGTGTAAGTCAGGTTTACGGTTTAGCTGTAGTATAGGTGTCGCTTTGAAAAAGCATTTAAAGTTAGTCGGGAACAAAGATTGACACTTCAGTATCCTCGCGCTCAACCCACCGCCGCACGGACCTCGCGCGTGGTCCCACACCTCGTTATACGCACAGAGATATAACTAGTTTATGCATAACTCTATACTCTATTGTAGCAGTAAACTTAAATAAACGTTTCATCTATCCTTCATACGATTAATTAATCAAATAACCCATTTTACTTAGGCTCCATGGTTTTTATAATTTCTAAATTCAGAAAATCAATTTATCATTTAACTTCGCTCTTCGAAACTTGCGGCTAACTGATTTCGTCCGCCGCCGCCGGATCCGGAGAATTGAATACATGAATGGATGAAGGTGATATGTAGCAAAACTATGAATTTGAGAAAATTGAGTTTAAACTCTCACTTGAACATATTACAATATGTAGTAAAAAGTATTGCATACATTAATCTAAAGATCCGTCTCTAGAATAATCTAATCAATAGTACATTGTAAAATCAATAGTACATTGATTCTAGAGTCGAATCGTATAATTTAATATAATAATACGTGACTACATATTATCCTGAAATGTTTGAGTGACAATTTTTTAGACTGAAATTTTTTTGCGACATATCTCCTTCATCGATTCATATCTTCAATTATAACTCGACTGTTATTTTTATCTGAACCGACCCAACAATTTGTAAAGTTATTCAGGAAAAGTAGCCTACACAGTCGCCGCCGCGTGGAGCCTCTCGAACCGATCATCTGACACAATTGTCGCACGGTGTTAGTGCCTCAATTAACTGGCTCTTTGTTGGCCCCGGAGACGTCGATCGTCCGCGTGCGACGCGAGTCGATGAAACGTTTCCAGTTAGACTTTAGCGTTAAGTGTAAAGCTATCCATTTTGGCAGCTCCTGCTAGTTTTATATTAACCTCTTTAGATTCTAAAGAGACTTGTATGTAAGCGATATCTTTAGTAGTAATAATATAAATTGTGATTACTTTACGAATGAAAAAGTATGTCGTCGTTAAATTATAGCAGTAGAAAACATTAACTTCACGAGTAACTCTGTAGTCGCCGTGGCGCGCACGCGTGCGACGAACGATGCGATCGACTCTTACCAATCTTCCAATTCGAAAATGTATGTGATATTGATTATGTTAGTTTTGCGTTCGCACATGTACACGGTTTATGACTGTCCCGCGCGCCGCCGCCGCCCGCTTCCGTACGAGTGTTCTGCGCGTCGACTTTTATTTTAATAATATAATTATTATTTACAACTTTGGTACAACAGATCATAAACCTTGTATAGATAAGTCGCACATTAGACACTAAGGTCGTATAGATATAACGGAAGTAGGAATATGTATTTATGTAAGTGAAAAAATATATGATGATACCATCCAATTAGATTATAGCAAATGATTGTTTATTTAAAGTTATAAACGAACTCGGGTCAGTACGAGGTAGCGTCGTTTGTGAGATATGATGTAAGTAATATAACTTCCCTACGTCTTGTGCCTTTTACTTGTAATTATTAAATTATTTTTAAGTAGATACGGAGACACGGTGCCAATAGGCTCGGAGTGTTTTCTTAAGGTTTTGAACGAGTCGTCGTACCGCGCGGCCGCTCCGCGCACGACGCGTGCTGGAGTAAGGTCCTTGTATTCATTTTATAATAGTTGTTATTATAAACATAAATTAATCAACCTGAAAATTTATAATAAACAGTAACTCTGTAATTTTTATTATTATTTGCTATACTAAACATGAATATAAAGTTCGCTGGCCGCGTGCGGTTCTTGACTGTTGATGATTGTTTGGCGGTAGTCCTATTGGTGGGTTGTCTTTAGATGTATCGATCTCATGCTTTCTGTTTATATTGTATTACTTATATTAACATTATTAACTATTGTTATGATAGTGAGATGGCATGGTCAAATCTTCAAACCAAAATTATCAACCTTTGAATGTATTTTCGATTATAAAATATGTAAAAAACAGGGCTGTTTATTTAGTGTTGTACCTATGTAAAAATGTTAAAATTTATTTAGGAGAGTTTTTAACTTAACCAAAAATCTAGATGTAAAGATTTGACCAAAGGCTTGGCGGGCGTGATGGTTGCTGTGAATAAGATGATTGTATATTTGCTAATAGTGTATTTAATAATAATAATTAAATTTGCTTGTTTATATTTTGTTTTTGTTTTTTTTTATAGTGTCTTAAAATGTATTTAAATCGGTACTGGGTACGGACTAACGACAGTGTCAGTACCGACCACCTTTCCTTTATTAAGTAAAGTACAATGTCATTTTTTTAATAGTATCATTTGATTTTGAGCAACATTTTTATAGAAGTCCACAATTACTCTTTAATTATTAGGTCCTTACATATGAAATTGGCGTTCTGTCGTACTGGCCACATATATCCTCTTTGGTTAGGAATTCCAAATTAAAATTTAAACAGCTATTTACTCATGCATTTGTGTTTTGAAAACCGTAATTCATTTGTTTTTTTCTCTTTTGCTATTTTTTCTGCGTCACTCATTTCACAAAATGGAAAACTTAATGCAGTCCCTAGACGATCAAAATTGCTTGACAAGCACGTTAAATTAACGTGCTTGTCAAGCAATTTTGACCGTCTAGAACAAAGCTTGATGTGCTTGACAAGCAAACTCGATGCTTGACGTAGCTTGATGAAAAATTATATTTTTGCAATGCTTGTCAAGCATGCTTGATCGTTTAGAACATGCTTGTCAAGCAACACATTCAGTGTACTACGGAACGTTATGGAGAGACCAGGTTGCCTCATTATCCATCCTCAAAAATTTTTTGAAATCATTGAGCTCCGTCAATTGTAGAATCTTTTGCAAATGCTCATGGGTAAATCTATCTCTTAACAAATACCACTGCTTAGACCATCGTCTTGTTCGTTTCTTTTTTGTTTTCTTCAACAAAGCAATTGTGAGAGCAAGAAAAGCCATATCTGCATCTAGAGACATTCTACTACTTTGCAAATGTTTCTGTTTTAGCGCAAGTTCAACACTGGGTCACTCTATCCGACAAAATGATGCGAATGCTTGACAAGAATGTTTTTTGATGTCGTGGCCTCGTCAAGCATGCTTGTCAAGCACGTAAATGCTTGTCAAGCAATTTTGACCGTCTAGGGACCGCTTAAAATATCGCATTATTTACGAGTACGAGTTCCACCGTGGCACCAGTGCTACATAAACGGCTCGAAGGATTAATGATGTGTATGGGGGTGGTGTCACAAAATAAAACACGGTGCGTTTTTGGTTTCAACGCTTTCGTTCTCGAAATTTCGACCTGCAGAACAAGCCCCGTGGACGGCCGGAGACCAAGGTAGATAATGATGAATTGAAGGCTATTGTGGAAGCAGATCCATCGCAAACCACATCAGAGTTAGCTATAGGCTGCGGTGTTAGTGACAAAACCGTTTTAATCCACTTGAAGCAAATTGGGAAGGTGAAAAAGCTTGAAAGGTGGGTACCTCATGAATTGAGCGAAGCAAACCGACAAACGCGCGTCGACTGCTGCGTTACATTGCTCAACCGGCACAATAATGAAGGAATTTTAAATCGGATCATTACATGCGATGAAAAGTGGATCCTGTACGATAATCGTAAACGCTCATCGCAATGGCTGAACCCTGGTGAACCGGCAAAGTCTTGCGCCAAGCGAAAATTGACTCAAAAAAAGTTACTTGTAAGCGTTTGGTGGCCTAGTGCCGGTGTTGTACACTATAGCTTTCTTAAATCTGGTCACACGATTACGGCTGATGTCTATTGTCAGCAACTGCAAAGTGCAAACCATGATTGAAAAGCTCGCCGTTAAACAACCGAGACTTGTCAATCGCTCTACGCCACTGCTGCTTCAAGACAACGCTAGACCACACACGGCCCAACAGACGGCTACCAAATTAGAGGAGCTTCAATTGGAATGTCAAGACATCCACCGTACTCTCCGGACTTTGGTCCAACAGATTACCATTTTTTTCGAAATTTGGATAACTTCTTGCAAGGAAAAAAATTTAATTCCGATGAGGCAGTCCAAACCGCTTTTAAAGATTTCATTGATTCCCGTTCGAATGGTTTTTTTAGTAAAGGGATCAATGAACTACCTATAAGATGGCAAAAGTGTATAGTGTAAGTGTAAAGTGTAGCAATGGTACATACTTTGATTAATAAAATATATTTTAATATGAAAAAATCGCCTTTATGTTCCTCCCATACAAAACGCCAATTTCATATGTAAGGACCTAATATTATGTTAAATGTTTGTCTTTTACACAAAAGCCAACCTTCATAAACCGGCCAAGTACGAGTCGAACTCGCGCATGCAGGGTTCCGTAAAAACGGCAAAAACAAAACGTTTGTTGTATAGCCCATGTCCCCTGATTGCCCCTAAATATTTTATTATTTATTACTGAAGTTGAAGTACATAATATACTGCATATACAACTAAGTATTTTGTGAATATTTCAATGCCTACCTGTTGCCGTTATTGATTTCGAACGGCATAAGGGACTCAGCCCTCAGCCTTTTGAGTTCTTATCTTACAAATAGGATTCAAAGGGTGGAGGTAAATAGTAAACGGTCCACTGGGACTAAAGTAGAATTAGGTGTCGCACAGGGATCCATTTTAGGCCCATTTCTTTTTCTCATCTAGGTATATTAATGACTTACCTTATCTAGTTAAAGATAAACATGAGATAGTATTATTTGCCGATGACACTTCACTCATTTTTAATGTGAAGCGACAACAGTCAAATTATGACGAGGTAAATAGTGCTCTCTCAAAAATAGTACATTGGTTTAATGTTAATAACTTATTATTAAATTCTAAAAAAACTAAATGTTTAAAATATTGCACACCTCGGGAATAAGATGGCCACATGCAAGGCTACCTCAATGTACTTTATGTACTCTGTCTTTTGTTATAATATATAGATTAAGTTTTTGCATTGTTAACATATTATGTTTACATTTTTTAAAAAAGAACAATTTTCCATCTTTTTGCTAAAAGATGGCCCCGTCCGAGTTTCTTACGCCGGTTCTTCTCGGCGGGCTAGGGTTGAACCGGTGGTAGTATTTTTGTTGACTTTCCGAAAATAGCTTGTTAAGTTTAACTTGGAAATAAAATTTTTTGAATTTGAATTTTGAACAAAAAACTTAGAAAAAATAACGTTTGTCGTATGGGAGCCCTTCTTAAATATTTATTATTTTGTTTTGTTGTTATAGCGACAACAGAAATACATAAGTTATAAACATTTCACTCTAGCTATCGCAGTTCCTCAAATACAGCATGACGAGTTGACGACAGACGGACGGACGGACAGATAGTGAAGTCTTAGTAACATAGCTCCGTTTTTACCCTTTATTGGTATGGAACCCTATTTTATATTTTGTTTCCACAACTAGGTAGTATATAAATATAATAAGTTGTATTGATTTAACTATAAATAAATAAGGCTTGTTGCTATCAATGACCTAGGAATTGGTTGTTATAATAGAATTCTTTTTTATGTAGCCATCAACTTTATCATAAATTTTAATCTCACTTGTTATTTTTAAAAAAAGGCCACATTAAAAAATATATGACACTGACAAGAGACAACTGACAGCGATCACAACAAATAAATGTCAAATAATCAAATTGTTACATTTTGAAGCTGCTTCAATACTTTTCTTGTTGCTTATTTAAATTAGATTAATCATGTATGATTAGGAGAACAGTGATAAAATGTTTATTTTGTACAGCTTTTGTTATTCTTTGTTGTAGTTAATTTGTAGTAAAAGATCACATAATGATTTTCTGGATTTTATGTTTGTGTTGGACACTTGCTGCTTGCCAAAGTGATGAAATCATTTTTAACTACAATAACACGTAAGTAATCGGAATCTATAATGAAGCAACAATTATTAATCGCATAGCATGATGTTGTATCGAGAATCGATTTGGCCTAAGTTTACATCATGTACCTATATTGGAAATAGGTAGACTACAATTAGAAATTTTGGTATTAAGAATAATAATACCCCACAACTACTCTCAAATTTATTATATTTAATGGAAAAGTTTGTAATCCTAAACGTATGTAGAATAGTATGAAAGTTTATACAAACAGATGAAGAACCATCTGCTTCTAATGTACCACAAACTTAATCAAACTCACATTTAATCTCAAAAGCTACTATACAACAATACAACAAACTAGGTAACCTGCCATTAACTCATTTACTTTGTTACACTCTAATAATTAAACACTAATTTCTTACCTGGTATGTACTTGCCTTTGGCCCGTACATAACAGTTTAATGGTTTTGAAAGCCTAGGATTTTTTTTTTTAATATAATAAAAAATTATAATTATTATAAAAACGTTTATGCAGCTGACAGCAAGTTTGGACATTACATTACAATTTACACACAATATGTGTTACTTGATGAGTTGTAAGTGTTGAGTTGTAAGTGCATCAAGACTTTGTTTCACACAAAATATAAGAAGCTAATTGTTAATAAAGTATTATCACAAAGAGAACAATAGTCAGTGTCAACAAGGAGCACATCATGCAACAATGTGATTTCTGAATGTTGCCCTATTAGTGTTATTGAGTAAACCAGTTTGTTTCCTGGTACCCGGGTGGTTTTTACATAGAAATAAGTAAATGGAACACACGGATATCTCATAATCATGGTCATTGTACTTTATCACTTGAGTCAATGTTTCATTGATGTCTGATTATTTCCTTTTATTAATTGTAGGAATAGTTCTTTTAATTTATGTAGATAAGTATTTTATTGCAGTATTAGCTTCATTTTGTAATCTATTATTAATTTTGTATTATATGAAATTATAATTATGACGCTGTTATATTATTAATTTTGTATTATAAGAAATTATAATTATGATGCTGTTATTTTAGGACGCTGTTTACTTAGTTTTGTACTTTATAAACTTACTGCCCATAAGTAAAAGGTTGTTTCCTACACTGAAAATTTACTAAAAATATAAAAGAATACAATTATAATAATATCTCACAATAAGCTAAAATAATATGCCTATTATAATAAAAAAAATACCCAATAAAGGTTTAATTATCATTTGTAAATTATACAATACCCAATGTAAAGTTTTAAAAACACACTCATATATTAGAAAAGGTACACTGCACTTTTAAATTCATTAGATTTTTTTAAGATTTATGATTTTAAATTCTCTAAAAAGTCAGGAGTCGGGACCTTTATATAAAAGCGAGTACATTAGACGTAATTTTAACTTTTGAGTTTAGCTACAAGACCACAATAGCGTAAGTTAAGTACTTTTTTAAATGTATTTATTAGCCATTGTTATTCTTTTTATTTATATTTTTGTATTACAATACACTTGAGCTAGGTTTTCCTACATTGATAATATTTAATATTTATAATATACTGCATGTTACACCGCGATATTGCAGTTTGTATAATATACCAACCATATATTATGTATATGGAAGATATAGCCTAATATTACGATGTCATAATCCGTTCTTTGTTATTCATATTAAATATCTACCGGATTGCATGTCGCGTCCACGAAGTTGCGGTCGCCGCACGTCGTCTACTTTCTAATAATATTCTATTAAAAATTGTTTAAACTTCCAAAAGTATCAAATCCTCGACTAGGCACTGAGCAGGTAACAACGTAGTATTATCATCTTTCCATAAATTGTTGTGTTTAAACTTTATGCCGCAATCAACTGTTGTTAGCCAATTTGACCTTCATAAGTTATTTGTTTCAGGTACCAATACAATGTGCAGTATATTGTGGAAGTCAGTAGGAACGTCGAGTACATCATGGAGTTCGGGGGTGTAAGTGTGTGTGCCGAATCACATTCAAATTGTATCGAATTAATTCAACTTCATTAACATTAAGATAGTAGTGAGCCGTCAGTACGAATGTAAGAATTTTTCGTGAAGAAAGATCCCGCGCTAGAGTAAAATCTTATCTATTAATATATTAAGCCATACATATTGGCCGAGCGGCGGCAAACGCTAATGTGTAGACAGTCAATTTGCCTTACCTTGTCATCGCCCGGCATCGCTCGCCTAGCTGGCCGAGTGAAGGCGAGCGCCAACGTGTGGACTGGTGTGGACGGCTCATTTTCCGACACTTGTCTACGCTCGCCGTCGCTCGTGACCACTCGCCTCACTTCGGATCGGTGTCGGTTTTTATGCACAAATCAAAGGCCCTCGCCTGCGCTCGGGCGACATCGTCCACACGTTTGCAGCTCTACAAACGCTCGTCTACATTTGCCGCTTGTGTGCACTTGCCGAACGTGTGGACGGTAGCACTCGCCTTGCACCTATTTGCCGACGCTCGCGTTGGCCTACGCTCGGCCAATATGAATAGCCGACTTAATATTTAAAGGCTTACCTACCCGCAAATAAAACACATGTTAACCCCAGCGCCACGTCGAGGGCGATTACTTTCACGGAAAGCACTCTACTGATTGAATGGGTTACTGCAATTGGTAATTGTGAACACAACTGGTTTTGCTCTGATGGCTCGCTGCAATGTCACGCGAACGAACTACAGTGTACAGTCACGCTCAGATGATTGCTGGGTTCACCGAATAAAAACTTTCAGAGACTTGGCCTAAGTCTCTGAAAGTTTTAATAAAGAAGTGTGAAACGAAACGTTTTTTTATCTGTCAAATAGGTTCTCAAGTGAGGTTGGGTTTGAGACTTCGTCATTAACACTGGCCTTAGACTTTAATAGAGACGCTAAGAGAACGACACGTTTGTGGCGGACCGACTAGACCACAATCCTGCATCGCGCTATCGTCCACGTTCAGCGCTATAGTATTGTGTTGTTGCAGGCGTACGGCGCGCTCGACACGCCGGCGCGCGTGACGGTGGCCAGCGACCGCGCCAACCGCTCCTACCCCGTCTTCATCACCGCCAGGCAGCAAAAAGGTACCGTATACTTAATTAAATACATATATGTAGTGTAATGATGCTCTATGTCCGCGTGGCGTACAGCAGAGCAAATGCGTAATTGCAAGATTTTTCGGCGAATGTTAATCTTTACATCTTTCTGTAAATTACGAATATTTTTTGTGCATTCTATCATTACGTAATATTTGATATTTTTATTTTAACAGTTTATTTTACAAAAACAAAAATACCTGGATAAAACAGCCTGTATTCTGCAGATTGTATAATCAGAACTTTACACTCTATATAATGCATACGACTGACGCTGGTGCTCGCGCGGCGGTTGCAGGTGTGTTCGCGTGGCAGCTGCCGCTGGTGGTGGAGGCGGCGGGCGGCGTGCAGGAGTTCTCCAACGTGTCGCGCACGCTCTGTCCCCACAACAACGTGTTCGCGCGGGACGAGCGCGCCTGTGGTGAGCGCACGCACGCACACACACACGCACACACACGAACACACACAAACACCAAACTCTAAGGCCCGTATTAATAAAGAAGTCTCAAACTAGGACTCAAGACGGTTCCCCTACTCGAGTACGGTTAGCTTCTCAAGGTGGTATTTGATTAATAGTCAGATCTCAGCTGAAACTTGAACTGGGTTTAGGAACGCTGCCTCAACTAGAAACGTCACCTCACCTTTGAAAACTGTTTTTTTTTAAGTTCGTTCACGATGAACAGGCTAAGGTCGTAGACCATACTTCCTAGTTTGAAAACTGAATTTTTTATTATATTACTAGTCAAATACCGTTTCAATATACTTTTAAAAATAGCAGATTTATATTTTGTTATACATTCTTACAAAATTTCATAACTTAAATGTAACATATATTATTCTAGTAGGTATAAATATCAAAAATAAACTTTAGTCTTTATATTAATGTAGTGAAAAACTGGTTTTCGTTAATATTGTGGTTAATTACTTAATATTTAGAAATACAATATTCCTTCACATATTATCCATATTTGGAACTAGGAATAAAACTGCGGATTGGCATTCGAAAAAAGTTTTACTGTCTTATTAATATTTCCGCCATAAAAATTTGAAGATTGAAAGTTATTTTGTGATGTTTTGCCGCCATAAACAAAAGAAGAAGAAGAAGTATTGTAACTTTGTAAGTATTATTAATTTATTAGTAGGTACCTACAGGTAGACGGTTAGACCTGAATAAATTCTAAACCAAAGATTATTATTATCATAAATAGGTTCTAAACTATCTTTTAAAATTGTGTGTCTCCTCTTGAACTTACACTTCTTTAATATACTACCACTAACTCTTAAATCCAACTAGGTAATTCCATTCTGTTTCCTTTTTTCAGATACTGTTACACATAAACATCTGAGCCATGAGTGCTGAAGCAAATTGTATGCACACTAATTATTTATTGTAGATGGTTCATTCCCTGTAGTGTTGATAATAATTTTTAACCAATTTTCAAAAAAGAAGTCAGTACAACAATGGGGTAACATATTAATTTTTGTTTATAATAATAATATAATAAAATATTTCATAAGAACATGTAATTTTATTTATTTTCATGTACCTACCTACTTTAATATTATTATCATATATTATAGTTGTAGGGTCACCGCTGCTAACCATAACACGGAAGTGTGACAACTCCATTCCTGTATGCTTCACTTAGCCCTTACTTTTTGGAGATCTCCATGTAGAGATTTCTACCTTTACATACTATAGCCTAGACCTAAAGGAGAACCAGCCTTTTCTAATGATGAATATTAATAATATTATTTACATACT
Organism: Celastrina argiolus; assembly: GCA_905187575.2. Lineage (NCBI taxonomy): Eukaryota > Metazoa > Arthropoda > Insecta > Lepidoptera > Lycaenidae > Celastrina > Celastrina argiolus. Next base: position 24,187,044 of record LR994581.1, on the reverse strand, counting down.
ACATACTTAAAACTCCCTCACCTATTTAAAATATGCTTTATGACTTAATTAATAATTATTCTATATTGTTATTAAAATATGTACCTACTTTAGGTTCTTAGTAAAAATTCATAATATTAATTCATAATATAAATCTAAGATACTAATAAGACTTTATTAGCTAGTTATTTTTAACATTAATTGTGTTAAATATTACAGGACTATGTGAGAGGTGGTCCTTTGCAGGACACATGTTTCAATTAAATTAAATTAAATATCATTTATTTCAGGCTGCATTGGCCCATATAATAAATACCTTACAAACTAACATACATATTAACTTAAGAACTACACTTTAACACGTGCTGACGGCGACGTGCAACGCGCTTCATTGATTTCATGTTTAGAAGTTATGCCTGTGTTTACAGGATATTATCAGTCTAGTTTGTCAACCGAATGAAGGTGTACAGTCTGTGTATAGTCAGGAACAATTACGAGACGTCTGCGCCGTCGCGACGCCGACAAGTCCAAAGAGAATATAATCACTACGTTTTAGACAAGTGTTTCGTGCATTATATTATCCTCTATGCTTTCGTGGTTTCTCCTGGCGAGTGTGGGCTGCTCTCCCTCTTTGTCTTCGGGCTAAAATTACATACAATAAGGGCGTTTTAACGGTCAAGTACTACGCGGTAGATAGATTTGTATCCGAGTTATTTATTCACGTTAACTTTCAACATATATCTACACGTTGTATATACAAGATAACTTGGACTATTCTGTTTATTTATAATTATTTTTGCTTAAAAAAAGCTATTAGAATTACATCTCGCTTTACGAAAATTTGAACTTAACTTTGTTATTGTACTTCATCTTCTACTTTTGGCATAAGCCATCAATAGAAACTGCCAACGTCGGAGTGCAAAAAGCATGGCAGTATAGTCGGTTAAAAAGACCTTCACGCGAGTCTCGTGTAAATACAAGCTTAAATAATTTTTAGCTGAATAATTTTCTTAGAGGATATTTCTTAGCCTTTTTAGAATTCTATTATGATTGGTGGATTGGGGATAAGTGTTGAAAAGTGTAAATATTACAATACAGACTTACTACCTGTCATAAATTTAAACTAGACCTATAATTGTTGTCACTTTGTTATTTTATTATATTATTATTGTTGGGTTCCTTTTGACTTTTCAGCGTGTATCCTTTAGATAAGGACCAGTGAATAATGGGGGCATTATTAATATTGCGCGGGCATTTTGAATAATGTCTAGCTATAACGGGTGAAGTGATCCATTAAAATATAAACTTCATTATTTATCTCATTGCGCAGTCTTTATGATATTGCTACGTGAAAATTGGGCAATTTGATAATAAAACTAAATTTGACGCGGTGCGGGGAGGGAATATGCGTAACACACATTGCCCAATCATATACTGTCATTCAGCGTGCGGCTCATTTGGAGGATTTTGAAGTCCACCCCATGAGCCCCACGCTGAATGACTACTACTACCTATAATATAATATTTTAACCCCCGACGAAAACATTTTTTTATAAGTTTGACGTGTCTGCGTGTATATTGTACCTATATTAATAATCGCACTCCTACTATGATATTTTTTTTATAATAACCGGGCATTATGTACCTACTTATAACGCATAACTTAATTATTTAGTATAGTTTAGATAATAATAATTTACTAATATTAGCGTTATTAATATTAAATAAAATTTTAAAATGTATTTTGGTAAATTTAGAGGTGTATTCAACGCTTAACATAATACTTGGCCATTATCATATAGACAACTCTTCTATTTATTATTGTCATAAAATAAAATAAAAATATTTCTAACTCAAAATAACAATATTAATAAAAAAATAAATAAAATAAAATAAAATTAAATTAATATTTAACAACTTTTACGTACAATATTTATTTTATAACTCTGTTACGATTTGACGGCAGTAGATGCCAAAAAAGCAGAAGAAGAAGAGGAATTGTCAAAGAAAAGTCAACATGGGGGAATGTCAACATATTTATTTTTTTCGATTTTAATTATGTATTTTTAAGCATTTAATTTAAGTCAAAAACTATGGATATGTGTTTTGAAGTGGCAAAATGGCTTTGTAATTAAAACCTCAACTATAAAATTACCATAAGCACAATAATCGATGAACAAGATTCTAAAGTTAAGCCAGTTGGGCTGTTGTTCCCACAACCTCACAACAAACAATTTATTATTTCTTAAAAATATAGTTATAAGATTACCATTATTCAATTATATTTTTTTGAAAAATAAGGCGATATCGCAGTGCGCCTAAATGATAGAAAATGGGTGCTCATAAAATAAGAAAGTTGCATTAAACACTTAAAAATACAGTAAAAATATTGAATTACTATTCTCCAGGAGGCTTATTAAGTTATTGTTTTAACATGTTTGCAGATGTTACAAGTAAGCACATTGACAGGCTTTAATGTGCAAGATTTATTTTCAGAATAAAGGTTTCAGAATTAATATTCTTGTCTTAAAGGAAATGCACAAAATCCATGAATCTTCAATCAAAGGCAAATAAAAAAGTAGCCAGCTAAAGTTAACTTAATGAAAGATTAAAAGGTCTACCATCTATCCAAAACTAATGCAATATTAAAATCTGAACTGAATCAATTTTATGAGCCATTAGGCTCAAAAAATGTAAGGAGATATGAAAATTGGTAAAATTTTTCAGGCTTTTGTTAATAGAATTCAATATATTATTCTTTTTAATAAAGGTTTTATCACTAACAGCTAGTAAAAGTTTGTTGGGAATAAAAGAAAGACTAATTCTTTCATATTTTGTTTCAGTCAAAAACATAGGTACCTACATATTTTTATGTAGGCAACAGTAATATTATAGTAGGTAGGTACCAAGTGAATGTTGAAAAAGTGTGAATTGTAAAATCATTGGAGCTTTTACCATTCACAGTTGGTAAATCTTAGGTTTTACTCTTAAGTCTTAGGATTTACCTTATTTAGAGCATTTTCAGTAACATATTGTTGCAAGAGAATGAAAATGCTGTAAGCTCCATTTTCTTGCATCAATATACACTTATAAATTACAAAAATCTCTGTATGTGCAAGTACAATTGGCCCTGTATTTGATGGTGTGATATATGTATTTGAATCAATTGATTTACTTTGAATCAATTAATTTGACATCAATGAGAGACAACAAAGTGAAAATATGCCAGTAAAATATTGGAAAGAGATGTCTTCAAAACATGAGCCACAACACAATACCTATTGAATTTAAAAGTTTGACATGCTAAATATTTTGCAAACAATGAGCACAAATTAAACATTATCATTTACTTGTTAGCAAGAAAAGACTATAATTATCTGGTTGCTTCACCAGATGGGATACTACTTACTATGATGCAAATTTTTTTATTTATACATTTATAGAGTTGCAATCATTCGTCTTTTACGTTGAAGATGCCCCATTTTTGAATTTGTGTTTGATTGATTGTGTACACTATGTAATGTCCACTAATTATAATTAGTTTCTTCAGACATCCACATCAAAATAATGATCATCTGCCTGAACAGCATATCGATTTTCTGGCTCATAACATATTTCACTGGATGTTTATTGGCAATATTTTTACCATACATATCTAACCTTTCAAGTCTTTTTTGCCTCGCGAATCACCACGTCTTCTGTAAGCTCTGGCAGTCGCCAAGTACTAATAAATAAGTACTAATAATAATCAAGTAGTTTACGGTCGTCTGTATTGTATAACCATGTACAGGTGCCAAAATCGTAGATTTCCGTTTCTTATGTAAAACAAATAACAATAACTAAAACACGTATCAGAAGCCAAGGTCACCAAAGTAGGTACCTACAGGGTACATCAAAATAATAGTTCAAAGAAAAGCCTAGATTAATCATAAAAACAGCTTAAACGTAAAAACAATTTAGGGAGAAAAACACGGAAACACATTGACAACTAGTGACATATTATGCCTCACTCACCTAAGTTGACGTATCCAAGTATCAGTTTGTCGTGTGACGTCACTTTCGTAAGTTGACATAACCAAGTAGCAGTTTGACAGCTGTTGACAATGCTCGCCCCGGCTGAGACACCTTTCTTGAGCTAGGTGCTCAAGTAATGTCTATTAATTCGAAAGTCATCTCAAATGCTGTCTTGAGTTTGACGTCTTGGTTGAGATTTCTTTATTAATACGGGCCTAAGTAGTGTATACGCTCAGAAACCATATTATTTTTCTCTCGCAGAAAACCGGTTTGAAATAACATTTCCGTTGTTTTACCGAGTGAGTAAGGTTAACGAAAGCCCTATAGAAGTGTTGCATTCATCCATGGAGAATTTCTGATGCCGACCCGGTAGTAAGCATCACATAGACACGACGTTCGGAAACCTTTTTTGTGAAATTCATTCAGTAAATTATTTGATCGATTGAAAATTTCAGACATATCAGCGGTGGGCAGCGCGCCGACGGTGCACGTGTCGTCGTCCTCGCCGACGCCGGTGCGCGTGGGCGTGCTGCTGGAGACGGTGCCGGACTTCTACGTGCGGCTGGACGCGCCCGTCAACATCACCGTCACGCCCAGCCAGCCCAAGTACTACTTCTACCCGTTCGACCAGGTCACTTGCTGAACTTTCCTTCTAATCCGTCTACATTGTACCCTGAACTGAACGATGTTGTTTTCAAAAATAGGCTGATTACTTATCGGCATCAGCAATAGCAATAGCATTGTCATCAAGTAGCAGCTGCACCTATCATCATTACCAAGGGTAGCGCGCTACAATGACTGTCTGAAAAAAGTCGGTCCAGCGCTGATCCCTTGCCGTCTCGCTGGATTACGAGATTAAAGCTCGCGTGTATTACGAACATACACTATACCAGCCAAAACCACCGAAATCGGTATTAATGTAATATTGCTATCTGGTCGGAGTTGAAGATTAAGGTAAACTAAGATTACTGTAATAAGTCAGCACAAGTAGGATAATTACGACTAAATAATGTATACGAGGTGAGATATGCTGAGCCACGCGTTCAGTAGGGTGTCGCGCCGTGAACTAACTTTATTACATTACTAGCTGTGCCCGCGACTTCGTACGCGTGGAAAAATGATTTAGGGCAGTGTTATAATAAATATGTTTTAAAAGAAGTAGGCTGATGAAGTATTAATAAATAATAGTTTACCGTCAAATAATGGCTCGGACATGCCATATGAAGACATAGGATTACCCCCAATAGATGTAACTATATCTTGAATAGTCAGACATAACTGCTCAGCATCAAAAAGTACACAGAACACCATCATAACTACAAACAAATGGCGCAACCGCTGCGGCTGAGGACTTCCGCTAATAGGTACTTGCCAATGTTGATCCCTGATATTAGATATATTACCATCCTTTCGGAGCTCAGCAAAAGAAGTAGACCCGAACAACGTGCAGTAGAGAAGTTATTAGGATAACATTATTCGGATACCCCGTATAAACCCGGCCAATTTTTGTCGTTAATTTACTCGTAGTATAGGATTTAACTTCGTGGTCCATCTGTCTGTCTGTATGTCAAAACCCTTTATCTCAGAAACACGTGTAGGTATCAAGCTAAAAATCATATCAAATACTCAGGATCTATAAGTGTCCCTTGAAGCTGTGAAAAAATCAGACTTGTTAGCCACCGCAACCAAAAGATACAGCCGTTTAAGTCGCAATTTTTTGTAATTTTCCACACTTTCAAAGGAATTAAAACCTAAAGGATACTTCCCGGGAACTCAGAATTTAGAGATAATCAAGCAACAACATTTTAAATTATTGCTGACAAAGGATAAATTGCGAAAACATAAAAATATAAAAAAAAAATTAACTTACACTACCGATTTTGTCATGAATGTCTTGGGGTATTAAATTCAATCTTATATTACAAATACTCAGGTCTCTAATATCTTCAAGCTGTTATCAAATCAAAATGTATGGAGCTCTCGGTGCACAAGTCCAACTCGCACTTGACCAGTTTTTATTTATTTATATTATTATTACTAACCTACGCTAACAAATATGTACATACAGTACTTATCACAAAGGACTTTACAGCAAAAGTACCTACTAACTGATTTTATACAAAAAACTTTCGTAATAAAGAAAGTCAAGAAAAAATCTTAGATTGTCCCTAAATAATATAATACATATAAATAAATGAAATTCACTTTTATCGAATGCCCATTCTCTCCCGGTACGTTCGCTGCGAATAAAATTTGAAGCAGCGCGCGGCTCCCGGGCCCGGCGCGCTTCCTACAAACGTCCAGCAAATACGACATGATGTTTTTAAATTGTCATAACTTTTTTATTTATAAACCGATTTACATGAAGTAAACACTAAATGTTAAGTGAAGATTGCCGCAATATATTAGTAAAAAGTACATTTACGTGGGATAAGCCGTTTCTGAGATTAGCGTGCACAAACCCACAGACAAACAGACAAACAGACAAACAGATAAACAGACAAACAGACAATAATTCCAAAAATCATTGTTTTGGGTACTATTGGGTAAATAAAGGTCCCCTATAATATTTTTTCTCAAATATCTTCAATGTACAGACACGACTTCTCTACAGATTTATTATATGTATAGACAATAAATGAAGAAGTTTACCGAATTGCAGCGTAGCGTTATTAACCCTGAATGTCGGTAACACGTGTTGTACGGGTTGGCCCGAACACTATCACTGTAAAACCCTACCTACCACCACAGGCGGCCGACGCGAGCCTCGACCTGCAGCTGGAGGCGCACAACAAGCGCGTGTTCTGCTCGGGCGCCCCGCCCCCCGCGCCCCCGCCCGCGCCCCGCTGGCCCGCGCGCTCCCGCAGCGTCATCGTCACCATCGAGTCCGACGACGACATCTGCGCCGTCGTCTCCGTGCAGAACTACTCGGTCGGTACTCGTTGCTTGTTATTGATTCACGTGTTTAATATTTAACATAACTTATGTGCTATCCGAGTGCCGGAGAAAAACAGCATCTTTCAGATCTGATAGATGCAACGTTTCTGCGGACATATCTGTGCTCACCGAGCCGCCTGCTAAGCAAAGCGAGCTTTGGAGGAGGCTCATGTCCAGCGCCGCCGTCGCTGTCCACGGCGACGATAAGCAATAAGTGACGGGCGTCGGGGTGGAGCAGTAATAGATGTAAATGTGTTGCAGTGCCCCGTGTTCGACACGGAGCGCGACATCCTGTACGACGGCTACTACCTCACCATGACGCGCCGCGGCGGCATCACGCTCACGGTCAGTCACCGAACCACCTTATACACTTTCAAAGAATGTTTCGGCACGAGTGAGCTGTCTGTAACTGATCAAAAATTTTTTTTATATTTCCATATAGATAGTTATTAAAATTAACACTTATAGCATTGTTCTACACGTTACCACCGGTTCGAAAACTAGATATATAGATAAACAAAACGGGCTCATAGCCGGCGAGGAACAACGCTCGCGCTGTGTTCCGCCGAGCGAGTGAAGTTACAGACGGCCCGAGGGAGGGTCGGAACGCACTCGCATAACGGATTCCCGGTTCGTGGGTCTATACGTCTGCACGTTCCTGGTAGACGCAAAATAAACACCCACGGTGTGGTCGTCTCGATGTTTAATGTTGATGTTGTGCTCGTGTGCCGCAGCAAGAGACGTTCCCGCTGGGGTTCTACATCGTGTTCATCGTCAAGTCGTCGGACGAGGCCTGCACCGGCAACTCCTCCGCGCCCCTTGCGCCCTCCGCCACGCGCCTCAAGACCTTCAGGTACACGCACACACACACACACGAACACGACAACTTCACTCTTGAAGACGGACAATCTAAACAACGCTCGATATGTCAAAATCACTTTTCTAATGTGTCTCGAAAAACTTCGTGTAGCATATTATTATCTCTTTCGTAGTGAAACGACTATGAAAGTATGTAGAAGTGATTGTCACGGTGCCGCCGTTACTTCCAGGCTGAAGGTGATCGAGACGATATCGTACGTGGAGTACGCGCGCGGCGCGGGCGCGGCGCTCGGGTTCTTCCTCTCCTTCTACGTGCTGTGGTTCGCCGCCGTGCTGCTGCAGCGCCGCTGCCGCGCCGCGGACGAAGGTACGCCAGTACAACACAATGAGTAATAGGTCTTAATGCTACATCTTAGTCGCATTCAAATCTTGTGCTTCTGAGCCAGTGCCAGGCTAAGGGGGAACAAATATACATACATACACTGCCAAAATACCCTCCTTTTGGCTTCGCCGTAGTCGGGGAAAAAAGACAATCTCATGACTTTATTTTGGTATTTTAGAAATTATTTATATACATATTTTTTTTTACATATTTGTTAATATTTTACAATTTTTACTGCTGGGACTACTGCTGCCGCTGCTTGCTCGTAGTCTCTGCAGTGGTGAATCTGAATATAACAAACTAAAATGTAATCTACACTAATATTATAAAGAGGAAATATTTGTATTTATGTATGTAACGACTAAACTCAAAAAGTACTGGACCGATTTTAATAATTCTTTTTTCATTAGAAAGCTACACTATCACTGAGTAAAATAGACTATACAAAAATCAATTGCTGTTCGTTAGTCTCGCTAAAACCCGAGGTCAGCTGAACTTATTCGGCTATTTTTGGTCTTGAAATATTCGTGGAAGTCCCGGGAAGGTTTAAACGGCTTCCATGCTCAACGAAGTGGGCACGGGTCAGCTAGTTTAAATGTTGTGTGCGTGTGCAGACGGCGGCGGCGCGGCGCTGGTGGAGGGCGCGCGCACGCCGCCCGTGCGTCGCCGCCGCGTGCTCAACGACGCCAGCTCCGGCGCGCGCGCACGTAAGACCAATACTTTACATGTAACTAATCATTATATTGGTAAGCTCTATGTACTTTAGGTGTAGGGCAGCTTAATGCATCGTTTATACATTTAGGGGTTTTTTAAACCTTTGTATCAAATTCATAGATTCAAGTCTGTCAAATTTACACAAATATAAACGGCGCCTGACCGTCGGTTTTATCAATCATCGGGTCGGTTGTGTGTCGAAGGCTGCATAAAGCCTACATTATAATCCGCCATGTATTGTTTCACAAATAATATGCTCGATGGAATTAGGATTATTCAGTTTATATTATATGCACACTACGTAATATATTATCATGCATATTATTATGATTAGTTTATACAAATTTTATTTAATCGTATATTGTGGTCTCCGGCGGCGAGAGTGTATCCTAATACAGGTGTCTTGTGCGCAGCGAGCTCGTGCTCGGACACCGAGTCCGAGGGTTCGGCCGGCGCGGGGGCGGGGGCGGGCGCGGGCGCGCTGTGGCTGGCGAGCCTGGCGCGCTCGCGGGGGCGCGTGCTGGCGGCGCGCTCGCGGCTGTACCTGTGGACGGTGCTGACGGTGGCCGTGTTCTACACGCTGCCGGTGGCGCAGCTGGCGCTCACGTACCAGCGCCTGCTGCACCGCTCCGGCGACCAGGACCTGTGCTACTTCAACTTCCTGTGCGCGCACCCGCTGGGCCCGCTGTCCGACTTCAACCACGTGTACAGCAACGTGGGCTACGTGCTGCTGGGCGTGCTGTTCCTGCTGCAGGTGCGGCGGCGGCGCGGCGGCGGCGGCGCGGGGCGCGGCATCCCGCAGCACCGCGGGCTGCTGTACGCGCTGGGCGCGGCGCTGGCGGCGGAAGGGCTGCTGTCGGCGGCGTACCACGTGTGCCCCAACAGCATGAACTTCCAGTTCGACACGTCGTTCATGTACGTGACGGCGGCGTTGTGCATGGTGCGGCTGTACCAGGCGCGGCACCCCGACATCAACGCGCGCGCGCACGCCACGTTCGCCGTGCTGGCGTTCGTCATCTCCGTGGGCGTGGCGGGCGTGCTCAGCGCCACGCCGGCCTTCTGGGCGGTCTTCACGGCGGTGCACCTGCTCGCCTGCCTCGTGCTCACCTTCCAGATCTACTACCTCGGCCGCTTCCGCCTCGGTCAGTTCCGACACATGTCGTTACAATCAAACTTCATAAATGTGAAAGATTTTTATGTTAACTTAAATGTGTACAGAGAAGGACATCGTGTCGCGCGCGTGGGTGGCGCTGCGGCTGCGCGGGCTGGCGGCCGTGACGCCGACGCACTGCGGCCGCTGCGTGATGCTGCTGCTCGCCAACCTCGCCAACTGGGCCATCGCCGCCTACGGGTGAGTGCCGTACTCCTGCCCGCACCCGCGGCCGGGGACCGGACCTCCGATGCATGAGCTGCACGTGTTCCGTTCATATTATAATAATATGTAATTTGAATCGCTAATCGCTATTGTTTGTTTCTTGATTTATAATTATGTCGAACTGCGGCAGGCTGACGTCGGACGGGCGCGACTTCGCGTCGCACCTGCTGCTGGTGATGCTGGGTAACCTGTTCCTGTACTCGCTGTTCTACATCGCCATGAAGCTGCTGACGGGCGAGCGCCTGCGCGCGCACAGCTGGGCCTGGGTCGCCGCCGCGCACGCCGCCTGGGGCGCCGCCGGCTACTTCTACCTCGACCTCAACACCAACTGGGCGGTGAGTTTCAGATTCAACAGCAAATAGTGATCTAGTTCAATATCGATCCACGATAAGGTTTGGTCCAACATTGGGCCCAAGGCAAAAGTATGTAAAAAAATTTCATACATAAGAAAATCAAGCGGTATGGACTTTGAATAATTATACATTGTACAATTTAATATCATGTAATGTATCTAGTGTCTCGGTCCCGTTTTTTTTTATTTAGCGGTAATTTGCGGCCACGCCGGCCGCGTTCCTCGAATGTGCAATAATTGTTGCACGCCGTCTGTTGCAGCTGACGCCGGCGGAGTCGCGGCGCGAGAACCGCGCGTGCTCGCTGCTGCGGCTGTACGACGCGCACGACGCCTGGCACTTCCTGTCCGCCACCGCCATGTTCTGCTCCTTCAACATGTACCTCACGCTGGACGACAACCTCGCCGCCGTGCCGCGCGACCAGATCGCCGTGTTCTAGCGCGCCGCGCCGCGCCGCGCCGCACCGTACATCTGCGATCCGCCTTATCTCGCAATTTACTGATGTCGTGTTTACTCCAGTCAAATTGACGTTCCGGATGCAGTCGCGTCAGCCGAACATACGTAGGCAATGAGATCTCCCTCGAGCGGGAAGGTCTAATTTTACTGCGAGAAACGTCTACGTCAATAAGGTGTTATATTTTGTGCCGAACTTTTTTATTTACTTACAAAAAAAAAACGAATTTACACGTTACCGACTGGCGTCGGTGACTCGATCAAAATAATAATAAACATTTATTCAGCAAAAATTAGACATTACATTACATTGAGTGGTGCTCTGATTTAATTAAAAATTAGAGAAATTACTGGTGCTCTGGTGATCCGAGGGGCCGGCGCCCAGCACCACGTGCGGATTTCTCTGTTCCGAACCAATTAAATTTATGCGTCAACAAAAAGATTAAACTCCACGAAATGAATACGCCACGATGGAATATTCTACGGTAAACGAGTGCGTTGCTCGAGTTTAAATAACATTTGATTGGAGTAGGTATATGTGTGACTGTAGAATGATGGCTCGTGTGTGAGGCGCGATAAAATGACAGAGTTGTGACGTGACAGGCGAGCGACGACGACCGATTCAAAGAGTCCAGTTGTGCCTCCATTAATATTTTAGCTCGGATTTGTTTCGAGCGCTGGGGGCGCGGCTATGCAACTGGCTCGTCTTATGGCTATGTTGCAATGTTTAATGAATAGTTGATTATTTTTTTAAATTATATATTTTATACACTGCGTTAGGTTTTGTATTATATTTTAAAATATCGAGACTGATACTGAAAATTGTAAAGAAATATTATCTGTAATACTGAACGAGGATCGGTAGGAGACCGGAGTAACGTAATATTATGTATCAATTGTAGGCCGCGCGCTATTGCACGTAACTTTAAACAGGACGAGCGATATAACGGACTAGGCACCGACGGTTCGACATGAATGACCGTTTGAAATGAAAAAAGACATGAAAGTGATACTCTATTCCTTTTGTATAATATTCCCAATGACTGAGGTACACGCCTCGGCCTGGTAATTCGCAGGTTGAAACCGAACCTGCAACCTCTCAAATGATAAATAATCAACCTTCTGCCGGCTAGGACAAAATAAATAAATAGGTATGTGTTTTTGTATTCCTCACTGCTGTCGCGAAATACTTTAAAGGCAGTCACAGGCGTAGCTATAAAATACAATATTCATATATGAATAGCTATAATATACTGCGTCTGCGGTCATCGAAATGTATGTAGAAAATATATCGTAATATGCCTTGCTATAATTTAGGTATATTAATGTATAGAACTAGCTGACCCGTGTGCACTCCGTTGAGAGTAGAAAGAGAATGTGATGAGCCGTTTTAATCTTCTCGAGGCTTCCACAAATATTTAAAGACTAAAAATAGCCGACTCGGTTCAGACGTTCTCGAGTTTTAGCGAGACTAACGAACAGTAATTTATTTTTATATACATATATAGAATTATAGCTACGTCCGTGACGGCCTTTAGGTTTAGGCTATTGAAACTATCTGTATATAAGAGGCTAGAAACTGATTCGGGCACTGTTGAGATTCAATTTGATCTTACAAAGAGATTTTAAGATATATGATGACATTCGAACTAATTATTAATGTGTATTTAATTGCCCAAAAAATACGTAGCATCAATTATGGCTATTCCTCTTTGTTTACGATAAGTTTAAATTGGATTTAAACAGATTATAAGTAGTGGTATACCTGTAGTTAAGATCATATTTTGTATGTCGAAGTGTAGGCGAGACTAGCGCGCCTCGGCGAGCGCTTCCATGACTGCGGCTAGTTTTAATTTTACTATCACCAAAAATATATTGTATTTGTAAGGTCATTTTTAGAGTAATATATTTCACAAAGTTTTATTCATTAATCCATATGAAGTAACATATTTACAAACTAATAAAAATATTTGCACACTGGTGGAACGAGGGGTGACGTTTCGATGCCATACAATTTGTATAGTACGTCCCAAATAAATTTAACCCAAACGTAAAACCAAAAACACCGAAATTTTTATATATTTATTTATTGTGCATGTTTATCAACACTTTCACCGTAACATTAATAGTTCATTATCAAATACGTTTCATAAGATTTAAGCAATTATCAATATGATTAAACATCAAATCCAAAAATTTCATTGTAAAAATACTCCAATTCGGCACTCCCAGCTGTAGAATAAAGTCTATAGTCTATGGATTGACGGACTCATAGTAGCAAGCAATATTCACTGTATTAATATTGGCCAATTGTCATCACGGACTTGTCTATGGTTGTGTCATAGACGGGTTTATTTACGATTGTGTTAAATTTGTCTAGAACGTACTATAGTTAACTTCCTCGCCGTGAGCAGTGACAAATACTCGCACTGTGGTCACTGACAATGAGAAAAGATTGTATAGCACAGTGTGTAAATAGTATTATTTGGGGGTAGCCAAGTTATTTTTTGGCTGTTTTTAGTAGCTTTGTCAGCACATTAAAAACGAATGAATGTGGAAAAGTGTAAATAAAAGTTGTGTGTTATTATTGTGAACATGAATTTCGATCAAGATCCCACAGCACATTTAATCAGTTATATGAATATGGATCGTTTAATCAATATTCAAATGAAGCTTGTATAAGATGTAACGTGTAAAATGTAAATACATAAACCGATCTCGTCTTTGAAATCGACTGAGTGCTGTCAGTTTGAACTGTAAGAAACTAGTCGCTAATAAATATTTTATAATATACGAGTGATGTTTTATTCGTGATCCTTCCGGGTGATTCGGCGCATACGGTGTTTACTAAACGCTCGCTTGTGGTGCCGTTAATTGAGATTGTTATACTTGCCTCCGGTTTCTGATTATTTAAGCTGATCAAATCGTCGTTCGTTTAACATTTGAGTTAACAAGCCTTTCTAAACGCTCATTGGTGGTGAACATGACTCGCAACAACTGCGCTCACTCGCTACGTTCACCCATGAGCTTCAGAATGGCTTGGTAACTCAGTACTGTAGCTTGTAAAAAACGATGTAGCGGCCGGGTTGCTCGGTCGCGCGGTTGTATATGTATGCACCGTAATATTGTAAGTAGATTATTTATAAACTAACAATGCTTTATAGCATACGGTGGCATAATATATGATTCGAGGCTTTAACTGTCTTACATTTACCAATATTTACTATGAATAAATACGTTTAGACATCACTATAAGTTAGGCCTATATCACACTAGCGCGAGCGGAGCGGGCGCGCAACCTACACGCGGCGGACTCGCCGCGCTTCCTCGGCGTGCACGTTGCGCACCCGCTCCGCTCGCACCAGTGTGATAAGGCCTCGACTGCATTCTTGAAGCGTTTGTTAAGAATGATGATATGCTACCGTTGTTGGAATACAAATGAAAGAGAAAGTAAGTAATATAACTTTATTGTAAGTATATCATTTCCAATTTGAAGCTATACCCACTATAGGCTACAGGCCGGACTCTCCGGCGCGCTTAAAGCTCAGCCCCGCCGCGCCCGCGCACCTCGCCCCGCCCCGCTCACACCCTCCCCTCCCCTCGTACGCCACATAGTACCAGCCATTTGTACAACATTTACTTTACAATAACTCCTAGAGTCCTACCGCTGCGGGCGGCGCTCAAAATACGAGCCCGTCGTCGCCGGCATCCGCCCGACCGGCTCGAATATAACTTATTACGCAATGTCATCAACTACTACGACATACAATAAATAGTTTGTCTCCGAGTAACTACGCGAGAACGTGTCGCGATACTACAAATACATAGTTACATACATACAGTTTATCTTGAAAAAATATGTGTACCGTCTCCAGCTAACGGCTATACACGAGTAATAGTGCAGTCGGCGGTGAGACGGCGAGGGGCGCGGTCGGCGGCGGTCACACGTATAGGTACAATATACACGATACAAGTAGAACATCTTTACAAATCGGCCTCTATACAAATACAGAAGGAGGACAAGACGAGAGTATTATATTATCAGCTAAATATATTCATGGATCAAAAGGTTTTCCTGTAGACTTCGCCCGGGTCAGCCGCAGGCTACACGATAGGAGAGATTCAATAGTATATCACAAAAGGTCCGTTATAAAAGGGGTACAAATATTTTGGCATCAGAGGTGCGGCCGCTCGCCGGCGGCGCGGCGCGGGCGGGCCGGCGCGCGGTGGCGACGGCGCGCACGCGGCCCGGCGAGCGAGGTAGACAGCGAGTTACGAAACGTATAGATAAATATATATAATAGAGACATAGGTCTCTTTATCATCTAATTTAACGTAGTGACTCAGCAAATAACTTGAACAATGTTAGAATGCTCTATATTTTTACAAGATACTCGGGTTTGAACCTTCCGAACCGAGTGCCCTAGGACTGGTTTCGCCAGCTGCCGAGAATAAATATGTATGGGTAATTCTAAAAAGTAGCGGCGGCGACGAGCGCCGAACTTCATTAACTACACGGAGCCGGGAGCTCCCTCCGCTTCGAATAATTTAGGCTTCTTTGGGTACCTATACTCGATCTAAACATTAAACAATTTGTGATGTCGACTTTGAGCTGCATCGAACCTGCGCACTCTGCTGCGCGAAGCGATATTTGCAGACATTTTTTTATACTTTTTTATTACAAAACAATATAAAATTAAATAATAATAAATTAAAGCATCAACGAGATATTTACAGTCTGCTGCGGCGCGAGTTCGCCGGACGTTACACTCGCGAGCAACAACGTTACACGAAACAACATAACACAACTTGTTGGCGGCCGCCGCTCACAGCTCAGCGGCGGCGCGGGGGGCGCGGGGCGCCGGCGGGGGCGCGGGGCGCGCGGCCGGCCGTCAGCCATTGCTGTTGCTTTGTGATCTCTGCTCGAACATGGCGGCCATATCTCTTATATTGTACGATGGCGAGACTTTTTCCATCCTGAAAAATTATAATATTATAGATACTCGCTAGATTCGCTATATAAAGTTTCTACTGTACTATAATAAAACTGTTGTATCTTCGTGTGTCGTTATTAAAATCCAGAGACTAGAGAGCATTTGTGGTGATGTCTAGATATTTTATCTACTTCTGTGTGTGCTCTACCTCGACAGTCTACGTGTGGTCCGAGTTATGTCTACTTGGGAAGTAATTTTTGTACCTTTTTGTTTGCTAAACTTTCTACTTCAAAAGGGAGGTAGCGGAAATTCTAGATGAAAACTATCTCCTACATAATATTTAATACTTAATATGTAAACTTACCGACGAATATTCATAATATTAATTAAAGCATTACGATAAACAAAAGGATGCAGATGATGTAGTGTTAAGTAGCGTTTTAGTTGTGAGTGTGTGTGTGTGTGTGTGTGTGTGTGTGTGCGTGCGTGGGAG